>NC_069438.1:17443736-17451236 GCF_026875155.1 Cherax quadricarinatus
GCATCGTCTGCCAAGTCTTTTGTTTTTCTTTATTGAGTAAATTTTCGTGTGCAAGTTCGGACTATCCCTCTGGGTTTTTCCGGGTGTTAAAATCATTTATCTTCCCTCCTGCGTTCCGGGGAATTTACGGGTTTTTAGGAACCTCTGCTTCCGAAATTGAGGTATTTTATCTCCGTTATTGCGCCGTGAAAAATTTCCTTGTAAAATTTTCAAGGTCGGAAATTTTCACCTCCCTTGAAAGGGGCCCCCCCTGTTATTTTGGCCCGAAATATTCCAGCCTAGATGGAAAATGACCTGAAGAGTTTCATCAGGGGTTTGGGCCTCCCAATTTTTGGAAGGTTTCATTATCCATCCTGTCTTTTTTTCTAGCAGATGCGAGTGATACAATTTTAATTTTCCCCCTTGAAGGGGGGAGTTTCCTCCAAAAAGAACCCCCCAGGTTTTTTGATTTTGGGGTGTTTTCCTCTTTTTGTGGCCAGAATTTGTTTTTGTACTCTGATGAAGTTTTAAAATTTTCCTCATGTTTACCATATTGAGTAATTAAAAATTTTCTCATCGTTAAACTTCATATTTTTCTGCACCCCACAAAAAAATTTTGGGGTTATGTCCCCTGGACCCTTTGGCGGGTGTCGCAATGGAAACACTGTCATCCCGATTGGGTGCTCTGAAAAGGAAACACGGTCCTGGGCTGAACCCTTGTCTATGTTGGTTTTGGGTTGGAGGAACAAGAGGGGGAGCGAGTACTGAGCCTTAGGGAAACAGACCCTTTTCACCGTACGGCCTGGCTTTACTCTTTTTGACGACTCCCTCTCTGTGTTCGGGTTAGTGAGGAAATTAAAGACCCAACGCCCGATTTTTCCCTGTTACCCCTTTTAAAGCACGCATTTTGTGCGCTATTACGCCATGGTCCCACTTTCAAAGGGGCTTTTGCAAAGTCTGTTTATTTTACATCGGAAACTTTTTGTCTTTTTTAGTGAAATTTGGGGCCCTTGTCGTATTTGATCCAATAGTTGAGACAGACAGGAGCAAACCTTTTTTCCAAAACCCATGTTCCCGGGGTTGTGTAACTAGGGGTTTTTCTAGGGGTTTGGTGACTTGTTTTTTGGACCCTTTCAAAAAATTTTTTTTTAAAATTTGGGATTTTTAGTGCTTTTGGGTCTGTAGTTCTTTGCTGTTGGTTTAACTGCCCCCTTTGTGGAGGGGGGCTATGCCCTGTTGTTTTTATTTAACGGGGAAAACCCCCTTTGTCCATGCCCCCTCCCCCAAAAGGGATGGAAAAGGCTGTGATGGGGGCTTCTTGGTTTTTGATGAACACGAGTTCCATAGTTGGGGGGGCCCCCTTTTGGGGCAGGTCCCCATTTATCGCCTGTTCGAAGTCATTTGGCGTCGGGGATAACATCGGATGGGGCTTGTGTTAATAAAATTTTTTGTGGCTCCTTTTAAAAATTTTCATTTTAAACTTCACTCTCATTTTGATTAGCGGCTTGAAAAAACTGAGTAAATTTGGGATTTGGTTTAGCTCACCCCTTTCCTTGCTGTCATCTGTGAAACCCATTTTTGTTTAAGTGGGGGCCAATATGGCCCATTGTTCTCTTTTTTGTTTGGGGGCATAGGAGAAGAAATATTTTGGGTTTTCTTTGGGTTTTCATTTATGGCTTTTAGTTTTTCCCCCCCCCCGCGTTTCCCCTAAACCCCAAAAGGTTTCTTTTAGTTTTAAGTTCAATGGTTTTTTGCTTTTCACTAAACCAGTGTCCCCCTCCCCTTTTCAGTATTTTGCCCCTTTTTTTAGCCCCTCGGGAAATTTTTTTCCGGGTCGCCTGTAAAGGGAGGCGCCTGTCTCTTTCTATTTTAAATTACCCTCCTTTTTTTTAAAGGGGAAAATAACCTTGTGCTTTAATCTGTCCCAACCGATTAAACCCGGGTTTAGGCAAAATTTGGGGGTTTCGGGTTTTGTTTATTATACCCTTCCCAGCTTATATCGGTTGGGCCGGGTTTTTACTTGGTCCCACTTTTTTTTTTTTTGTTATTGAAGTTGATTTGGTGAATGTTTCCTCGGGGACTAGTCCATTAGGGTCGGGTTCTGGGGCTCCACGCATAATGTTGAACCTAAAATTAGGATTGATCTGAGTATATTTTTTTTGATATGGTGCCCATTTCTTATAAGACCCTCATTGTTAGTAAAGAGGGGGTTTTTAGTGTATTCCCCAGTCTAGAGGCCTATTTTTGTTTGGTTTTTAAATTGAATTTTGTGCAGAGTTTTAAAAGCCCCGTTTTGAGTATGAGTTTTCATCAGAGTGCCCCCTGGTGTTTTTTCTGCAAACAATTTATTTGCTATATTCCTCCATTTTAGGTGGGCCCTTTGTTGAAAAACCCCCCCCGGAGCAAGATTTTGGGGGCGGAGCTGGAAGATTTTTCAAAAACAGTGGTCATTTTTTAAAAGCCCGTTTTTTGGAATTGCTGGGATGTTGCCTCCGGGGGCTTTTTAGACTACCCCAAAGACTTTGGTTTTTGGGTTTTCGATCTTTACTGCTAAAACTTCCACTACATTTATTTGGGGGATTAAACAGTTCTGTGCAAACAAGTGACTCTGCAAAGGGACAGGCCAAACCCCCCCTTTTTCCTGTTTACTCTGTTCCCTGTAAGGTTTTTAACCTGGGGTCCATTTTTTCGTTGTCCAAGTGATCCTTTTTGTTTGGGGCCCCAGTGAAAAACCGCGAACATTGCCTTTGCCTCTCAAGCAGGGGCCACGGATGAAAGGGTTTTTTTTTTGTTTGTTTTCTGCTTTGACCCTGTATATTTGCAAAGAAGAATGTTTTCATGGTGGGATTGTTTGGTTTCTGGGGGGGATTTTTTTTTCCGGGGATTGTATCTGTATCTGTTGGTTTGGAGTGGGGGGCCCTCGCTGTGGGTTTTCCCCTCCAGGAATGATGGATTGGTGTACGATTTTTTTGCCCTTTCCTGCCCGTTTTTTTTTCCTTCCTGGCACAAAAAAAACCCCCCCTCTTGAGTGGCTGTGGGGTAACCCAAGTTTTTCCCCATGGCCCGGATTTTTTTGTATCTTTTTTTTCCCCTTTAGATTTGGGGTGCCTGGGGAATTTAAGTTTTAGCACAGCTTTCCTGTGCTGAAGAGGTACACATTTTAGGGGTAAAAGCTTTCAGGGAAAGGGGGTTTAATTTTCCCGTTGTTTTTATTTGGGCCACGGCATTTTCCAGGGTGGTCATTTGTTGCACATCCCGGGCTGGGTTTTTTCCGATTTCCCCCAGTCTGCAGATACCAAGTTTCATAGTTTGTGCACAGGGTTGGGTTTTTTTTTGCCTTGGGGTTTTCCCGTGATGGGATTCCCTTTTGGTGACATGTTTCCCTGTCTTAAACCTATACTCCCTAGTACCAACCCAAAGGAGCTCCCACCATTGTTTTTTGGTAATATATTTCCCCACTATTTTAGGGAGTCCCTCTTTTTTTGCTATTTCCTGCGGTATTTCTAGTTTGGCAATTTTTGGTTTTTTTCTTTTTCTTTGACTACATTTTTTTTCCCCACTATGGGTCCGGGCCCCTTGAGGCATTTATTGTATTCCTTCCGCCTTTTTTTTCCCGGCTACCTGGACAAAATCTCCAGCTTTACCATTACTGTCTCCCAGGGGGCAACTCCCGCTTCACCAATTTCTGCTCCCAGGACGCACCTCCGCTTTACCCTTACTTCCCCCCCAGGGGCAGCACCCCAGCTTCAACCATTACTGTTCCCCGGACAGCCCCTATCAGCCCCCCCTTTTTTTTTATACCAGGGAAATTCATCTCCCGCCTTACAGGTTTTTGAAATACATGGGCCCGTATCAAGGGCCCTAAACCCTTCAGCCCCCGACTTTTTATGGTCCCAACTGTTGTAGAAAGCTTCCAGGTTTTTTATGAAAACAGCTTTGATGTTTTTCCCTCTTTTAATACCCTTGTGATTTTAGTCCACGATTTACTCATTTGGGAAACCCAAAAAAACACTTCCCTTTTTTTAAACACTGCTTTAGCTATTTTTGGTATCGCACAAGGGGCGTGCCCCAATTTCCCAAAAAATAAAAAATTTTACCCATGTGGAACCCCGTTTTTTGACTGACCAACAGACTACCACAGTTCTAATGATTTGAATGGTTATTTACGAAATTTCCCTACAGAAACCTCTTAAATATCTTTTAAAAAACCTCCAAAATAACTCAGTATTTGATTTCTTTTCAAACGTTTTTGTATATTGGACGCTTACCGTGCACGTTCCTTTTTTTATTTAAATTTTGTGTTTAAAGGGCCCTACAACCCCCATCCCGTTTACAGTTGCTTTATTGTCCAATGAAACCTTTTTGAAATCAGTAAAGGGTTGGCCCAGTCGATCTGACTGATCTGGGTCACTTATTTAAAAACATACGGGTCTGTGATTTGGCAAACTAAGGAGCATGGAAATTCTCCCGGAATTGTGACTTGAGATACAAAAATAACTTGCGGGGTTAAAAAAAACCGGTGACTGCGGCAAATTCTACAATGAGAACGGTCGACCTCAACCTTTTTTATAAATCGCTTTTTTACTTTTCTTTTTTTTCCGTCTCCCCCAAAATAAATGCTTATTATCATATATTGACTGGGGGAAATTTTCAGGAAGGACGCTTTTTCTGTAGTAATAATTTTTCTTTCGTTTTGTAATGCGATGTGGTAACACAGGGTTTAAAAGAAATTCACAGTATATGTCTGGGATTTTAAAAAAAAAAAAAACTAATGAAAGCATCCCCTCCCCTAAGTAATTATAAACTGTTAGTTGCTACTACAACACCATTCTGCATTTACTGGTACCTAGATTAATCGAGTACATACAAAACCAGGAAGATTAAAAAACAGTACCTTGGGGAAATTTTTTTGGGGACTTTTTGGCACCCCCTCTATGGCTTATCACTTCATTTACAAATCACCTTTTTTCAAATGACATTTTAGCCTTTATCATCAAATACTATACAAAATTGCAAAAGCCCGACAAGTGTGACCATGGCTAATACGCCAAAATCGTGCTAGAGGGAATAACAGGAAAAGTCGGTCGATGGGTCTATAAAATTTCCCCACTAAAAATCACAAAGAGTAGTAGTCAACAAATAAAGTCCAAGGCAGCTACGGGAAAAGCTCTGTTCCCCAAAGGACAGTATCGCTCCCATCTTGTTCCTCACCCTATCGACTAGACAAGGAGTCACCACACACCGGTCTTTTCCTTTTCGATGACACCCGAATCTGCGACAGTGTTTTCCCTTGCGACACGCAAAGGGTCCACGACATCAACCAAAAACTTTCAGTGGGCTGCAGAAAACAATTAAGTTCAACATGAAAATTTCAATTACTCAAAATGTAAACACAGGAAAATTAAATCTTTACAGAGTACAAAACAAAAAACGGCCACAAAAAAAGCGAAACCCAAAGTCAAAAACCTGGGATGTCATTCGGGATCCACCTTCAAGCCATAATTGTAACAATCGATCGCTAGAAAAATGACAGGTGGATAATGAGAACCTTCAAAACTAGGGAGGCCAAACCCATATGACACTCTTAGGTCACTTGCTCTATCTAGGCTGGAATATTGCTGCACACTAACAGCACCTTTCAAGGCAGGTGAAATTGCTGACCTAGAAAATGTACAGAGAACCTTCACGGCACGCATAACGGAGATAAAACACCTCAATTACTGGGAGCGCTTGAGGTTCCTAAACCTGTATTCCCTGGAACGCAGGAGGGAGAGATACATGATTATATACACCTGGAAAATCCTAGAGGGACTAGTACTGAACTTGCACACGAAAATCACTCACTACGAAAGCAAAAGACTTGGCAGACGATGCAACATCCCCCCAATGAAAAGCAGGGGTGTCACTAGCACGTTAAGAGACCATTCAATAAGTGTCAGGGGCCCGAGACTGTTCAACTGCCTCCCAGCATACATAAGGGGGATTACCAACAGACCCCTGGCATTCTTCAAGCTGGCACTGGACAAGCACCTAAAGTCGGTTCCTGACCAGCCGGGCTGTGGCTCGTACGTTGGTTTGCATGCAGCCAGCAGTAACCGCCTGGTTGATCAGGCTCTGATCCACCAGGAGGCATGGTCACAGACCGGGCCGCGGGGGCGTTGACCCCCAGAACTCTCTCCAGGTAAACTCCAGGCCATACAGTGCTGCAGGGTGGAATTGATGCAGGATCGAAGGATACATAAGCGTGGAGATGACACTAAAGGTAAAGTTAAGAGGGGTTGTGAGGAGTGCTAAAGGAAGGACTATCAAAGTTTGTGTAATAAATCAGGTGCTGTCATTATTATTATTGCTGTCAAAACGTCGAAGATGGAGTCTGTGTCAAAGGTGGGTCTGTCAGCGAGGAGGGAAAATTAAGAGCATGAAAGCGGTGACGACGTTGGAGGAAAATTCTGCATGCTCGTTGATAGACAGGACAGTCCAATAGAATATGGGAAATTGAAACAGGAACTAGACAATTCTCACAAAGTGGAACAGGATGCCTCTCCATGAGATACCCATGAGTTAGAAGTGTGTGTCCCAACCTCGGTATCGATGACAAGGTCACAAACCCAAACTTGGTTTGACAGAATGTAATTTGTTATGAGTCACATCAGCCCAATGTTGTTGCCAACAGTTGCAAAGGAGGGTATTATTATTATAATCAAAAAGAAGCGCTAAGCCACAAGGGCTACACAGCGCAAAGGTGGGTAGAGATTACAACAAAATAGTTGGAGAATGGAATGTCTGTCGACAACTACGGAAACATACGAAAACCAGGACATTTTTTCCTTGAATTCCTTGTTCGAAAACCGATTTATTTGACAAGTAATGCAGTCGACAACCGAGGTTCCACTATAATGACTATCCTTTAATTAAGTATTTATTGTCCTTCAAGCAAGTATTTACTGCCCTTCAAGCAAGTATTTACTGCCCTTCAAGCAAGTATTTACTGCCCTTCAAGCAAGTATTTACTGCCCTTCAAGCAAGTATTTACTGCCCTTCAAGCAAGTATTCACTGTCCTTCAAGCAAGTATTTACTGCCCTTCAAGCAAGTATTTACTGCCCTTCAAGCAAGTATTTACTGCCCTTCAAGCAAGTATTCACTGTCCTTCAAGCAAGTATTTACTGCCCTTCAAGCAAGTATATTTACTGCCCTTCAAGCAAGTATTTACTGCCCTTCAAGCAAGTATTTACTGCCCTTCAAGCAAGCATTCACTGTCCTTCAAGCAAGCATTTACTGCCCTTCAAGCAAGTATTTACTGTCCTTCAAGCAAGTATTTACTGCCCTTCAAGCAAGTATTTACTGCCCTTCAAGCAAGTATTTACTGCCCTTCAAGAAAGTATTTACTGTCCTTCAAGCAAGCATTCACTGTCCTTCAAGCAAGTATTTACTGCCCTTCAAGCAAGTATTTACTGCCCTTCAAGCAAGTATTTACTGCCCTTCAAGCAAGTATTTACTGTCCTTCAAGCAAGCATTCACTG
>NC_069438.1:17456236-17501201 GCF_026875155.1 Cherax quadricarinatus
GGAAGACGTGCTCGGTGTTATGCTCACCCCAAGATCTTTCTCCTTGAGTGATGTTTGCAGTATGTGCAGTCTTAGTGCATGTGTGTGTGTGTGTACTCACCTAATTGTGCTCACCTAATTGTGGTTGCAGGGGTCGATACTCAGCTCCTGGCCCCGCTTCTTCACTGATCGCTACTAGGTCCTCTCCCTCTCTGCTTCCTGAGCTTTGTCATACCTCTTCTTAAAACTATGCATGGTTCCTGCCTCCACTACTTCACTTGCTAGGCTATTCCACTTCCTGACAACTCTATGACTGAAGAAATACTTCCTAACGTCCCTGTGACTCGTCTGAGTCTTCAGCTTCCAGTTGTGACCCCTTGTTTCTGTGTCCCCTCTCTGGAACATCCTATCTCTGTCCACCTTGTCTATTCCTCGCAGTATCTTGTATGTCGTTATCATGTCTCCCCTGACCCTTCTGTCCTCCAGTGTCATCAGTCCGATTTCCCTCAACCTTTCCTCGTACGACATTCCCCTAAGCTCTGGGACTAACCTTGTTGCAAACCTTTGTACTTTCTCTAACTTCTTGACGTGCTTGACCAGGTGTGGGTTCCAGACTGGTGCTGCATACTCCAGTATGGGCCTAACATACACAGTGTACAGTGTCTTGAACGATTCCTTATTAAGGTATCGGAATGCTATTCTCAGGTTTGCCAGGCGCCCGTATGCTGCAGCAGTTATTTGGTTGATGTGTGCCTCCGGTGACGTGCTCGGTGTGTGTGTGTGTGTGTGTGTGTGTGTGTGTGTGTGTGTGTGTGTGTGCTCAACTAGTCGTGGTTGTGGGGATCGAGTCAGCTCCTGGCCCCACCTCTTCACCTGGCCACTACCAGGTCACTCTTCCCACTCTGTGAGCTTTATCATACCTCTTCTTAAAGCTATGTATGGATCCTGCCTCCACTACATCACTACCCAGGCTATTCCCCTTCCTGACAACTCTGTGACTGAAGAAATACTTCCTAACATCCCAGTGTTTCATCTGAGTCTTCAGCTTCCAACTGTGACCCCTCGTTGCTCTGTCCCATCTCTGGAACATCCTGTCTCTGTCCACCTTGTCTATACCTCAGTATTTTATATGTCGTTATCATATCCCCCCTCCTCTCCCATCTCCCAGTGTCATCAGGTCGATTTCCTTTAACTTCTCCTCGTAGGACATACCCCTTAGCTCTGGGACTAGTCTTGTTGCAAACCTTTGCACTTTCTCTAGTTTCCTTACATGTTTGGCCAGGTGAGGGTTCCAAACTGGCACTGCATGTTCCAATATGGGCCTAACGTACACAGTGTACAGAGTCCTGAATGACTCATTTAGAAGTCATAATGCTGTTCTTAGGTTTGCCAGGCTGCAGCAGTTACAGTATTTGGTTGATGTGTGCCTCAGGAGATGTTCCTGGTGTTATACTCACACCAAGATCCTTTACCTTGAGTGAGGTTTGTAGGCTCTGGCCTCCTAGACTGTACTCTGTCTGTGGTCTTCTTTGCCTTTCCCCAATCTTCATGACTTTGTACTTGGTGAGGGTTGAACTCCAGGAGCCAGTTTCTGGACTAGGCCTGCAGTCTGTCCAGATCCCTCTATAGTTCTGCCTGGTTTCCATCCGATTGAATTCTTCTCATCAACTTCACATCATCTGCTAACAGGGACACGTCAGAGTATATTCCTTAAATTATGTTCACAAATGCCAGAAACAGCACCAGTCGTAGGACTGATCCCTGTGGCACCTCACTTGTTACCGGCGCCCACTCTGACACCTCACCACTTACCACGACTCACTGTTGTCTTCCTGACAGGTATTCCCTGATCCACTGTAGTGCTTTCCCTGTTATCCCTGCTTGGTCCTCCAGGTTGTGCACTCTCGTGTGGAACTGTCAAATGCCTTCTTATAGTCCAAGAAAATGCAATCTACCCACCCCTCTCTCTCTCGTCTTACTGCTGTCACCCTGTCATAGAGCTCCAGTAGGTTTGTGATGCAGGATTTCCCGTCCCTGAAACCGTGCTGGCTGTCATTGATAAGCTCATTCCTTTCTAGGTGCTTCATCACTCTTCTCTTGATAATTTTCTCCATGACTTTGCATACTATACACATCAGTGACACTGGTCTGTAGTTTCATGCTTCATGTCTGTCTCCTTTTTCAAAAACTGGGACTACATTTGCTGTCTTCAAACTTCCGGTAGTCGCCCTGTTTCGATAGATGTGCTGAAGATAGTTGTTAGTGGTACACAAAGCACCTCTGTTCCCTCTCAGGACCCATGGAGAGATGTTATCCAGCCCTATCACCTTCAGGTGTCTAGCTCACTTAACAGCCTCTTCACTTCTTCCTCGGTTGTATGTATTGTGTCCAGCACTTGATGGTGTACCCTACCTCTCTGCCTTTCTGGAGGCCCTTCTGTCTCCTCTATGAACACTTCTTGGAATCTCCTGTTGAGCTCACATACTTTGCGGTCGTTTTTTGTGACCTCCCCTCCTTCCTTCCTCAGCCTGATTACCTGGTCCTTGACTATTCTATTCCTCCTGATGTAGCCGTACAACAGCTTTGGCTTTTGCTGCTATGTCATTCTCATATTGCCTTTGGGCCTCCTATCTTACCTGTGCATATTCATTTCTGGCTCTACGGCTGGCCTCCTTATTGTCCTGGGTCCTTTGCCTTCTGTACTTCTTCCATTCCCTAGCACACTTGGTTTTGGCCTCCCTACATCTTTGGGTGAACTACTGACTCATCCTGGCTTTTTCATTATTCCTGTTACCCTTGGGTACAAGCCTCTCCTCAGCTTCCTTGCCTACTGTTGTTATATATTCCATCATCTCATCTAATGACTTCCCTGCTAGTTCTGTCCTACTGAACCCTGATGAGGAAGTTCTTCATGCTTGCGTAGTCGCCTTGAAGTTTGGCTTCATTCGTCCAGCCCTTCCTACTTACCCTCCACTTGTAACTCTATGTATTCAAATCTTAAAACCACATGATCAAGGGCCCCAGGGGTCTTTCATATATGATGTTCTCAATATCTGCACTACTCAAGGTGAATACTAGTCCCAGTCTCGCTGGTTCATTCTCTCCTCTCTCTCTGCTAGTGTCCCTTACATGTTGGTACATGAGGTTTTCCAGTACCACCTCAATCATCTTAGCTCTCCACATTTCTTGGCCCCCATGTGGATCCAAGGTCTCCCAATCGATTTCCTTATGGTTGAAGTCACCCATGATCAGTAGCATTGCCCTGCTTGCATGAGCCCTTCTGGCCACTTCGGCTAGTGTGTTAACCATTGCTCTATTACTCTCATCATACTCTTGCCTTGGCCTCCTGCTGTTCTGTGGTGGGTTATACATCATAGCAATTACCACCTTGGGGACCTCCAGACTGCAGCATTAGTACTATGTAATCTCTTGCTTCTCCTCTCTCCAGCTCATCAAAATCCCAACGGTTTTTGATCAGCAGTGCCACTCCTCCAACCCCTCTGTCTTTCCTCAGGATCTGATATCCCATTGGAAAGATGGCATCTGTTATCATCCCTGCGAGCTTGGTTTCTGTGAGGGCTACGATGTCCGGCGATGCCTCTTTGATTCTTTCGTGCCACTCCTCCCACTTATTTGTTATTCCATCAGTGTTTTTGTACCATACCTTCAGTTTCCTCTCCTCTGACAATGTACTGCGGGATTCTACAGCATAGTGTGGGGTGGGGGGCTGTGGGTGTGGATTGTGGTCTGTGTTGGGATGGCATGACTGGTTGTGGGGTTCTGGGGGTGGTTCTGTGTTTGCCTGCTCTTGTTGCTCTGCCCTGCTCTGGTTATCCTCTGCTGATTCTGTCCTTGTCTCTCCACCTACCTCCTTTTGCTTTTGTGTCCTCTCTCTCAGCTGCTGTCATTCTGTTTTTGTTCTGTCTCAGTCTAAGAACACCCTCTCATATGCTGCCGAATTCTTCAACTGTGGCTTCTCTTGGAGGATCCTGTTCTGCATTGTTTCTGTCCTGAAAATCAGCTTGATCAGTTGTTTTCTCCCCTTCAGGTACCCCCCCCCCTATTCTCTGAAAATATACAATCTCAGACATTTCCTCTTCACCTATTTCTTTGATGATGTTCTCAATCTTCTGTCTTTTTGCCTGCCATCTTTCAGTGTGTGTCCTTCCCTCACTCTCCTGAAGCCCATGAATAAACACTGACTTTGCCGTCTCCACTTCCCATTGCCTTTCCCTCTGAGTCTCTGTTTCCTGTCTGTACATGGCCATTTTCTCCCTTATTTTTTCCTCTAGCTCTTGATGGCATGGTCATGTCTCTGCATATGACCTGTCCCCCTCACCACCTGCACCCAGCTGCTCTCCCCCTTCATCCCTTGGCCCTGTTTGGTGGGGTGATAGGGTTGATAGGACCTTAGCGTAATTTCTCTCTCCTTCCTTCCGGATGGGCCCCTCGTTCAGTAGGGTTATACCAACTTCAGTTGCCGTGCCTTCTCTGATCAATGCTCCTGTAGCTTGCTTCAGTCTATTTACCTCATATTCTAGGGCCCTTATCTTGGCTACTGCAGCTCCTCCTCCAACTTCTTTCCCAATTTCACAAAAAGCTCTGTCTCCATTTTTGCAGCAAGCTCTCCTAGTTTTCTCTCCCACTCTTGTTCCATCCTTTTGCATTACTCCTCCATCCATTCCTCCCTACCAGAACCAATCCCTCTGCTCCCTGGTATCATTTGCAGTTTTTTTTCTCATTATGCACTGCATGCTGCAGAACTTTTTTTTACTGTGCACACTGACTACACAGACCTATTCTCTCACATGTAGGCCTACCAGCTTTCTCCTACAAGATTTGAAGCCGCTATTATTTTGGCGTAGTATTACGAGACTGACACTGCCTTCAAAGCTGTTAATATTAGTGGACCAACACCGAAGGGATTAAAGGAACTCATTTCAAGGGAAGACATCTGTAGTTTATCCAAAAAAAGACAGCCATGGTTTGTCCACAAGATTCAAAGGCAGATGCAGTTCTATTAAAACCAGCAGTAAAACAGCCCCTAAATCCTTGGTGTGGCACTACAACACTTAAAGGATTCCAGTTATAGCCTCAACTATAAATGAATCTAATTTGAATAAGGCACCACTATTATATAATGAATATTTATCACATTTTATAACTGCCGATTCTACAATAATCCATTTAAGCCAAGTGCAACAAGGGATGATGACTCTAGTTTCTGACTAATTTGCCGAGGTAATGTAGTCTCTAAGGTGGCTGACAATCACGTCTGATTCCTGGACAGCCCACATCGAATATTTGTGTTGTGATATCCTAACATCTAGAGGTTTGCCAGTCTGTCCCACATTAAACAAGTTGCATCCATTACAATCAATTCTGTACACAACATTAACACACTGTTAAGAATTCTTTATTAAGATGCTTTTAACAGTCCATAAATTCTTAAAAACTACTTGTATGTTAAATCATTTAAGAGCATTCAGCAGGACAGATAAATTCTCATTGTATGGGAGTACTAGCACATTTTTTATCTGAGGTGTTATCCTAGGTTCAATCCTATGGTAAGTTTTTCTGGCTGCCAGCAACACCAATTCCACAAACTCCTTAGGGTACCACAGTTTCATGGCAATATCAAATATTTTCATAATTTCTTCATCAAGAGACTCAGGGCTGCATAATCTGTAAGCTCTCAGAAACATAGTGAGAAAGATGCTCCTTTTTATCCTTCTCATGGTTGGAATAATAGTGGATGTATGAATACACATTAGTGGCCTTCCTATATACTGTAAACTTTAACTTTCTATCAACCCGGTGTATCAACACTTCTAAGAAACAGGGTTTAGAGTCTACTTTTTTTCTCCACAATGAACTTAATAGACGGGACCAGAGCATTAAGTCTTGGTAAAAATGTATCTAGGACCCTATCATTCAGCCAAAGATGCAAGATGTCATCCACATATCAGAACCATTTAGCTTCACAAGGCAGGATGTCTTTCAACAGCCTAGCCTCAAAAAATTCCATATACAGATTGCTATCTGACACTAGGCACTGGATATTGGTATGCCTGGGGCACTTACCGCCTCCTACCTCATTTGAGCAAACACGCTTCATCTGAATGTATTTGCTTGGAATTCCTCCTTTTTCTGCAACATTGTAAACTCCTGATGTGTTGATTGCAACACAAAAAGCCTAGAGCTATCATTCAACTCTCCTCATGGTTGTTTTGCATGTATACACACTTGTATATAAGATCAATATGACAAAATCTTGATCTTAAAATAATCAAGAATCAAAATATGTATATACAGTGGACCCCCGCATAATGATTACCTCCGAATGCGACCAATTATGTAAGTGTATTTATGTAAGTGCGTTTGTACGTGTATGTTTGGGGGTCTGAAATGGACTAATCTACTTCACAATATTCCTTATGGGAATAAATTCGGTCAGTACTGGCACCTGAACATACTTATGGAGTGAAAAAATATCGTTAACCGGGGGTCCACTGTACTGTACTCACCTCACTTCAAATTTTCTAGCAACTTTTTTGTATAAAAAATTTGCTACTAATTTACAAGAATGATATTATGATGATATTATGCAAGACTATTATAATGATGTCATGTTTTTAACACTGCGCAAAATGCTCAGCATATATAAGGGCTTTTTGAATGTACACCCAAATGTCATTCACCTTTGCACAAACATTGTATCATTCTGAAATAAAGTATTACTATCACTTGTGTGATAAGTGACCTGAGTGCCAAGAATTAATTGACATCTTACCAAACAATGGAAAAAAAAAACAGGGAACAGGTGGGGATTTGAATCTATGGCAATTAAGTCCTATAACTGCAGGCCAGTGCGTTAACCACTCGTGGTTCATCTGCAGTAGTGTTATTACGATTCTGTGAGTTGAGTTACCAAACAGTGAAATGGTGAGAGTAGTGGTGCTCATGTATTGGTGGGATGAAGGCAAAATGCCCACAGATAGAGTAATACAGAGGATGATACAGTCATACAGACAATCATAAGCACAACAAGCTTTTTATCACTCAACATTTCATTCAAAAGTCACTTTGGAAACCCTTTGTCTCTAATGAAACATTGATTAATAAAATTTTATGCTGTGTTGTGTCTATGTTACCTGACACTTGTGTTATCACACACATTACATTTTGCAATCCTAATGATATTATTACGACTAGCTGGCTATTTACATTTATCTAATAATGAAAATCTTTTGGCATTAAATAACCCTCAGTAATTATCCTCCATTACATACACAGAAAGTGATAAACCCGTATGGTTCTCTCAGATTCGACGAACTCTAAGAAAACAAACATGATGCGCAATAACCCGAAAGAACAGTTACAGCAAGCCACACTGGGAGACCTCAACAAATTTTGTAACAATAATAACCTCTAACTACAATAAAGTGCTGCTTATTATTGTCAACACCAAACAAAAGCTCAACCCTGGAAACACCTATTTATTATTTCAAGAACACAAAAGTCACAATAATGTGGCTGGAACAAGTCACCAAAATGTGTGTTGAAAGAGGTATAAAATGCTGACAACAAGTTGGTGAGTAAGATATATGTGCAACAGTTTACGGTTGAAATGTTTTACCTATGTAGTAGGCTTCTTCAGTCAGATATAGAGAATGGATTGTAGGCAGTAGAAGTAACTAGGTAAAGATGACATAATCAGTCCATAACCTTGTAGAAATTGTTTGAGGTGGTCAGCCCCTTAGCCTGGAGAAGAGTTCAGCTGCCTGAAGCTCCATGCCTGAAGCTCCATGCATGAAGCTTCATGCAGCTGAACTCTTCTCCAGGCTGAGGGACTGACCACCTCAAACTATTTCTGCAAGGTTGATGGATTAATTACATCATCTTTACCTAGTCACTTCTACTGCCTACAATCTGTATCTGACTGAAGGTGAAATATTTCGACCACAAAGACACCCAACTGTTGCACATGCGTCTTATTCATCAATTCACCAAAAACCAGCACGAAAGAGACCAATATTACAGAGACGTTCAGGTCTGTCCTGGACCAGTCATGAGGTCCTCTTCTAAGTACCACTTTTTGGTGACTTATTTATAATGTTCATGGGGAGGTAATCCACTCACTGGGCATAATAAAGCACCTGGGGAATGTAAGGTGTTTAGGTTTGGCTCAAGGAAGGACAGAAAAGCTCTGGTTCCACACACTGGGAGGAAAAGATTAACACAATTTGCATAGAGGAACTTTTCTTGCCATGTGCCTGTTGCACATGCAAAGCATCTCAATAAAAATTCCACGCTCTGCAAACTGTGTCAATCTTCATGTGTCAGCATTGTTTCCTGTGTCTCCATACTAAGATCAAGAAACCTGCTTCCTGGCTCCTGGTATCTGGGTGCCTCTGGCAAGACAGTGATAGTATGATTAATTGGGCCACCCTGCCTCAATGGGAGATGGCCAACGTGTTTAAAAAAAAAAAATAGCTACCTGATTCTCGATGCAAGAAAATAATTCCTAACTCTCTCTAGGTGTTTTCACTTGTCATGGAAAGGAAATTGTTCATCATCAAGAAGGGTGACAGTTTATAAGCTTAATTACAGAGAAATGTGACTTACAGTCTTCATGTTTCCTAGTCTTTATTAAGTAATTCTTCTTTATGAATGAGCTAAATATGTTAATCTGACTTCTGTTTGTTTGCGTATCTTTATTTAGCAATTTTGAATATGTTAATCTTAAGGGGAATCTGTTCCCATCTTTCTCGTATATTCTCCAAGTCAAGTACATCCTATGTGTTCTTTACTGATGAAATTATATTTATGTATCTTTCTTCTTCTATCACAGTCAGGTTGCTACATTTTATAACAATAACTTATCATTAATTAAAACTGTCTTTTTCATATCTGTAGACAAGTATGTGTATATTTATCTATTTTGAGTCTGTTTGCCGGCTCATAACATAAGAGAATAATTTGACACAAAGGCAAGCATGCATGGCATGGTTTGATCCTTGGTATGGATGGAAACATTTGGCATCACATCCTGGGGACAAAATCAACCGAAGTTGCCCGAAATGTTGTGCAAAACCATGGGCTTTTTATATAGTATATCCCCTGATGTCAGCTAGGGCCCCTGTGAAAGGGTTGACCCTGAAATTTGGTAAAAATAAAGTTTAAATTTTTAAATTATTATTTTTAAAATTTTTATTATAAAAAGGGCCCGCAGCACAGAAAAAAATTTTTTCACAGAGTAAAAGGGCCGAATTTTTATCAAAGGTTTATACAAGCTGAAAAACAGAAATTTTATTTAGTACATAAATTAAAGAAAAATAAATAGATACAGAAAGCAATAATAAAGGTTTCAAAAAGACAGATACATTTTTATAATGAGATTTTTCTAGACATTTTTAAAAAATATTACCTTTTGGGTTTTGAAAAACAATACCTGGGGAAAAATGCAAAAAACACCCTTAAGATTGAACTTCACTCCCCAAATAGCAACAATAATAAAGGGCCATGGAGAAGAGCTATCACCATCCAGTATGCTGAAAAAAGGGACAAATTTTATTTACTTTTATTTAATACATAAAAGCCCTTCTCATTTAGCGAAATACTCGTTTCCCAACCCCTCGGACTTCCCAACGAGCTTCTGACCATTTTCCCTCCCAAAAAAATGCATATTAGATTTAAATTTCCCCTCTTTTCTTTTTTTTTCAAATCGTACACTACTGAAAAACCCAATTTAAAAATACAGGGGGCCCCGGGTTTTCCCTGGTGCAAAAATTTGGCCCAAAAGGATTTGGGCGGGTTTTTTTTGGCCCAAAATTCAAACCCCTGGTTTTTGGGCCCTCCCAAACCCCGCTGTTAGTAAAACCCATTTGGGCGTGTCTCTGGGTGGTGAGCAACACTCACGCATTCACCCAAAAACATTTCGTTTTTTAATCCATTGTTTTTTGAGGAACTGTGAAATAACCCTTACCGGGGGCCCAAAGAAAATTTTCTAGTCCCACCCCAAAAAATTGGTAAAGAAAGTGAAAAAACACGATAAAATTAAGAAAGAAATTATAGAAAGCACGAGATTGGTGTAGTGTGCCCCAAACTTGCCAGGATTTATGGCAAATCCAAATCAAAATCATTTCCCCATCCTGGAAAAAGAATGTAGAAATCAAGGAAGTTTTAATTTGAAAAAAGGGGGTTTAAATATGCAATGAAACAAAGGTCCCCAAAAATTTGAAGATGGGGGGAAAGTTATTTTTGGCGGGGATCAAAAATTTAAACTTTTAGGGGAATAGTGTGGATGGGGGGAAAAGTCTGGGAGTGTACCTGGTAAAGTTATGGTAGATTTTATAATTGAAAAAATTTAAAGAGAAAGACAGAGAATGGGAAAGCAATGAACAAGGAGGTTTTTGGGGGGAAAAAGGTGGGGGTGTTTTTTTGGCCCAAAGGTTTTTTAACATTTTAAAAAACATATAAGGAACAGAAATTTAGAAAGGCTAAAGGGTCTTTGGGGGCTTTTTAGGGATTTGGAGAAGGCGTATGACGGGGGGAAATGGGGGGGCAATGTGGCAGATTTTGCAAGTGTTTTGGTGAAAGGAGGTGGTTACTGAAAGCAGTAAAGATTTTTTTACGAATAGTGAGGCCAATTTAGAGTATGAGGAAAGGGGGAAAATTTTTTTCCCCAAAAAAAGGGTGGCCCTTTAGACGGGATGTGGGATGTCCCCCGTGGTTTTTTTAAAAATATATTTATAGGGGGGGGTTTGTAAGAGAAAAAAATGGGGAGGGCCCGGGCAAGAGGCGGGGATTTTAAAAGATAAAAAATAAACACACAAAGGGGGAGTTGTCACGCGCCCCTTTGCTGATGACCTGGGCTTTTGGGGAAAATTCGGGAAGAGAAGTTGCAAAATTTGGGGGAGAATTTGGTAGGGTGTGCAAAAAAAAAAAATTTAAAGGGTTGTTTACGGGAAACGGTGGGTTTAAATGAGGATAAAAAAAAGATTGGGTGTTTGAAAGATTGAATATAGTTTGGGAGGGAGAGAGTATGGAGGAGGTGAACGTAAAAAAGATATTTGGGGGGTTTGGGCGTGCAGGGGTTTGGGGCTATGAAAGGGTAGGGAATCATAGAATTGATGAGGGAAAAAAAGTGAGTGGTGCCCCTTTGGAGTCTGTGGAGACAAAGAACTTTTTTCCCCGGAGGCAAAGAGGGGAAATTTTGAGAGTATAGTTTTAAAAAAAAGCTCTTATTGGTGTGAAGCGTGGGTGATGAATGTTCGCGAGGAGAAAGGGTTGGGGCAGTGGGGAAAGTTATGTCTTTAGGGGAATGTGTGGTTTTGAAATAATGCAGAGAATTCGTATTTGGGGAAAATTAGGGGGAGGGGCGGGATTACCAAAACTGTTGCCAGAGGGGTGAGGAAGGGTTGTTGAAGGGGGGTTTTGGACTTAAAAAGAGAAAAGGAGCGAAACAGGGTTTAAACTTCCCGGTGTTTTCAGTCTGTAGGGGAAAGGGGGCGGGGGGGGGTTTGCCTAGGAAAGGGGTTGGGGGGAGGGGGGAAAAAGGGGGTTTTTTTTTGCAGAGGCTTGGGCTTCCCCAGGCATGCGTGAGGTGTTTGGGTAGGGGTGAATGGGGACAAAAAAGGTTTTTTAAAACTTGCCCTGCTGTTGGAGTGGGGAGCAAAGTAACATTTTTGGGAAAGGGGGTTTTAGGGAAAAGGGAGGGCCGGGCTTGGGGTCCCGGAGATGGGAAAAAAAAATAAAAAAAAAATGCCTGCCCCTCTGAAAGGGGGGGGGTGTTAATGTTGCAGTTTAAAAAAGAGTGTAAAGCCACCCTTCTGGCCAAAACTTGGGTGGAGTGAATGATGGTGAAAGTTTTTTTTTTTTCGGGGGACCCGCCTTGGTGGGGAATTTGGCCGTGGGGATAATAAAAAAAAAAAAATAGTGTTGTTGATTTAAACATTTTGTGACAAGGGAAAGGGGCTGCATTCCCATCTCATGAATAAAAAAACCTGGAATGAGTGCTGCGTTTTGTGAATTTAAAGACAGCAAAGGCTGGGTTGACGAAAAAAAAAAGTGTGTCAAATACCCCAGTGTTGAAAAGGGATGGTGAGGGGTGCAAAATTAAAACAAATGCGCGGCTGAAGAATTCGTGCAGGAATTCAAGGAGTACATAGAGGCTGAAGGATTCGTACCCCAATAAGCGTTCAATTGTGATGAAACAGGCCTCTCTTGGAAAAAAATGCAAAAGAGGGCCTACATCATGCAAGAAGAAAAGGTACTGCCAGGACACAAGCCTAAGAAGGATAGGCATACTCTTTTGTTCTGTGGTAATGCTAGTGGGGATTTCAAAGTAAAGCCTTTACTGGTGTATCACTCTGAAAATCCCAGAGTGTTCAAGAAAAACAATGTCATCAAGAGTAAATTGTGTGTGTTGTGGAAAGCTAATAATAAGTCATGGGTCACAAGGCAAATTTTCATTGACTGGGTCCATGAAGTGTTTGGCCCGAGTGTGAAAAAATACCTCTAGGAAAATAAATTGCCACTCAAGTGCCTCCTGGTACTGGACAATGCTCCTGCTCGTCCTCTAAACTTGGTAGATTAGTTGTCTATGGAGTTAAGTTTTATAACAGTGAAGTTCTTGCCTCCTAACACTACTCCTCTCATCCAGCCCATTGACCAGCAGGTCATTTCTAACTTCAAAAAACTACACAAAAGCAACGTTCCAAAGGTGCTTTGAAGTGATCTCGGACACTGACGTGACCCTAAGAGAGTTCTGGAGGAATCATTTCAATATCCTTCATTGCATAAGCCTTATAGGTAAGGCTTGGCAGGGAGTGACTTCCAGGACTTTGAACTCTGCTTGGAGAAAACTGTGGCCAGAATGTGTCCTCGACAAGGATTTTGAAGGGTCTGTGGCTGACCCTGACCTTGTCGACCCTCTGCCTGTTGTGGAATCTATTGTGCCTTTGGGGAAGTCCATAGGGTTAGAGGTGACTGGCAAGGATGTGGAAGAGTTGGTGGAGGACCACAGGGAAGAGCTAACCACTTAAGAGCTGCAACACCTTCATCTGCAACAACAACAGACCACAGCTGAGGAAATTGCTTCAGAGGAAGAAGAAGAAGAGAGGGGAGAATGTGTCTTCTTCAGTGATTAAGGACATATGTGCAAAGTGGAGTGAGTTGCAAAGTTTTGTGGAGAAATATCACCCTGACCAAGCAGAAACAAGCCATATCTGCAACACATTCAGTGACAAAACCTTGTCCCACTTCAGGCAAATCTTAAAGAGACGCCAGAAACAGACCTCTCTGGACAGTTTTATTGTGTGATGGGGGTGCAGTGACTCTTAAGCTGGTCCTAGTGCCAGTAAAAGGCAAAGAAGGGAAGTAACCCCAGATAGGGACTTGATACCTGAAGTCCTTATGGAGAGGGATTCCCCTTCCAAACAATAACCCCAACTCACTTTCCCCTCCTCACTTTCTTCAATACACCAACAAGTCTTCAATAAGGGTATGAAATGCTCATTTATCATTAAAATTTGTGCTTTATATTTATTTCTCATTGTTTTGTGTATGTAAAACTATAGTTAATCTTTAACCCTTTGAGGGTCGACAGGCCCTCTCCGAAACTCGTTCTCAGGGTCGGCCAAATTTAAAAAAAAAAAAATTATTTTCTCTTATGAAAAGATAGAGAATCTTTTCCCGATCATAAAGACACCAAAAGTTTGAAATTTGATAGAAAACTTACGGAATTATGCTCTCGCAAAGTTAGCGGTCTCGGCGATATTTACGCATCGGCGATTTTGCCCACTTTGAGCCCCATTTTCGGCCAATTTCACTGTACTAGTCGACAAAAAACATGAATATTTCGCTAGAACTCCATTTTTCTATCGAATGGGGCAAGAAACCACCCATTTATAAATTCAACTATCCAGTACAGTGGTCAGAATTTAGCAATTTTGCCAATTTCACACAAATTTCAAAAGATGCCAATTTCCGAATAGGGTCCAGAATAAACAAGAAAGACATTCCTGGCACTAAAATGACATTTCCTCTAGTCATTAGTCACGTCTCAAGGGCCCTCTTATATCCTTTTGCTTTCCACTTTGAATTTTTATTCTCACAAAAAATATAAGATTTACTGTTATGCAGACTACTGCATTAGTGTAAAAAAATGGTATAAATATTATTGGTGTACTTGTAAAAGAATATTAGACTCACCAGTTGACGTGTATTGCACGCATGGCACGATTTGTTTACTTTTGAAGTTTGGTAAAAATCGAACATTTCTGCTACTTTGAGCTCAATTTCAAGGCACCTTTCATTTGTAAAACCAGTCAAAATCATCTCAATTTCTGCAATATGTCTTCCATTCTATAAAATGAGACCAAGAAAACTAGAAAAACAACAATAAATACCATACGAAAATACACTGCAAAGTCGCTGATTTATTAAAAAAAATGGTCAAAGTTTTTTTTTTTTCTCATTATGCACTGTGTGCTGCAGGAATTTTTTTTAGACTGTGCACACTGACCACATAGACCCATTCTTTCACATGAAGGCCTACCAGCTTTCTCCCACTAGATTTGAGGCCGCTAAAATTTATGAGTACTAGTACGTAAAAAAACCCCACGCGAAAAACGTACTATACGACCAAAACCCTAAAAAGGTTTTTAAAAAAAAAAATTTTTTTAATATTTTTGGGTTCTGGAACGGATTAATTTATTTATATTAATTTTTAAAGGAAAATATTCCCTCAGTTTTGGGCTTTTTTCAGTTTTAGACCACCCTTCGGGAAGGGATTACGGCAAAATCCGGGGTTCCCTGTATACCAAAATGTTTAAATGGTGCAGAGGTGACTTAAAAAAATCAAAGATGGTTACAAAAACTCACACCATTATAGTTTTCCCCAAAATTAGCGACGAATTCTTTAATGACTTTTTCTGGAACGGAACTCCATCGTTAAGTGAGGAGAGGCTGTATTTTAAAAGTATTAAATTTTGTGGGTTCCCCTGATTCAAGGTTTAAAAAACTTTAGAAAACATTCTAGCAACTCTTAAATCTTCAGTTTTCCTGACATGCTGAACTAAGAAATTAAAACAATTAAATACAGTTTTTCCCCTTTAACAACACGGGGTTTTACTGTGTGGGGCCCCTTATACAGGGTTTTTTTACTAAATATTTGAAAAAATAAATTTTGGGAGTTGCAAAAATTTTAAAAAACTCACAGACAAATGCATAGCCTAGAAATATGAAAAAAAATTAAATTTGGGATGTCATACGCAAAAAAAAATGTAATACTACTCTTTCATTTACTACCCAAAAAAACCAAAAAAATTCATCAAAAAGTTAAAATTTTTCAAAACTTTTGCACACAACACCTACAGACATACATGGCACCATTTTTATCGAAGAAAGTAAACAAAAGTTTCTCAATGCATGAATTGTTTATACCTGTAAATATAGAATTTCTTATTTACAATCTTTTCATTTTTTAGTCGGTGTTAGTAAATATTTCATATTTTGTATCAATAAGACAATACTATTTAGATACTGCAGAAGATGATTCATTTTGAAATAGACGACGTAAACTTAGTGTCGATAAATAAAAAGTATGTAAAAGTTTTCTCTTTCCCCGTGATTTTTTTTCAATAACATTTTCTTTTCTCTAGTTTACTTTTTTGTAAAAAAACAGTTATAAAATATAAAATACAAAAAGTGTGTTAAATTTACTGTTTATGTTATTAGTAAGGTTTTCCCGTCAACACTAGGTATTTTTTAATTTTTTGGGGAAAAAAAAAGTTATACACATGGATTTTCGACTGCACAGGAGTTTTTTGGGATCCCCAAAACCCCTGCATTGTTAAAGGGGCCCAACTGCACTTTCACATTGCATTACTTGGTATATAAATCAATTCGCTATGTATAAACCTTCACAACTGTATAATAGAAAAGGAAACATACTGCCTATTAACCCTTTCGGGGGTTTTTTGGCCGTTTTGTACACTTACGCGCCAGGGGTTTTTTTTACGTTGACTATACGCATAAATTTTTTTACGCCCCAAATCAGCAAGAGAAAGCGCTAGGGTACATATGAAAAGAATGGGGCTATGTGGTCAGTGTGGCAGTAAAAAAAAAATCCCGCGCACACAGTGCATAATGAGAAAAAAAACTTTTAGTGTTTTTGGTTTAAAAAAAGCGACTTTTTATTCTAGTTTCCTGGGTTATTTTATAGAATGGGGACATATTACAGAAATTTAGTGATTTTGACTGGGTTTTTTTAATGAAAAGTCCTTGAAATTGACCAAAAAGTAACAGAAATGTTCGATTTTTACCAAAGTTCAAAAGTAAACAAATCATGCCAAGCGTCCAATACGCATCAACTGGTGAGTCTAATATTCTTTCACAAGTGCGCTGATCTTATTTATACCATTTCTACACTAATGCAGTTGTCTGCATAACAGTAAATCTTATTAATTTTGTGAGAATAAAAAAATCAAGGTGGAAAGCAAAAGAAATGTAAGAGGGGCCTGGGGATGTGACTAATGAACAGAGGAAATGTTATTTTAGTGCCAGGAATGTCCTTCTTGTTTATTCTGGACCCTATTTGGAAATTGGCATCTTTTGAAATTTGTGTGAAATTGGCAAAATTGCTAAATTCTGACCCCTTTATTGGATAGTTGAAATCGGTAAATGGGTGGTTTCTTGTACTCATTTGATAGAAAAAACGGAGTTCTAGTGAAATAGTTATGATTTTTGTCGACTAATACACTGGAATTGGCCGAAAATAGGGCTCAAAGTGGGCAAAATCGCCGATGCGTAAAGATGATAACCACATATCGAGCTATAAAAGGAGACAAATACATAACTAACATTTTTTGCCAAACGTGAAGTACAACAGACCACTGATCTAAACTGAGGAAAAAGTAGCATCACACACATATTACAATATTTTTAATTACAATGACAGAATAATGTAATGGAAGACATAGAGGAGTAAGCACTATACATTATGGAAAAAAGGAAAGACGGGTTAATCACTGGAGACAGGAGATAACAATCATAGTTCTGTTTCTGAAGCTAAAAACAGGTAGCCATAATTAAATACAGTAGTACCTCGGTATACATCCTTAATCCATTCCAGGACCTTGGACTTGTACCAAACAGGATGTATACCAAACGAATTTTCCCATAAGAAATATAGGGAAAACGATTAGTCCATTCCATTGAAAAAAAATCCTATTGTTATTGGAATATTATACATTGCTTCTGCCTTCTTGGTGAGATGTTATCAACAAATTTTGTTGAAAATAAGAAAAAGTTTTGGAGTGAGATTAACAAGTTAAGAAAACCTAGAGAACAAATGGATTTGTCAGTTAAAAATAGGAGAGGAGAGTTATTAAATGGAGAGTTAGAGGTATTGGGAAGATGGAGGGAATATTTTGAGGAATTGTTAAATGTTGATGAAGATAGGGAAGCTGTGATTTCGTGTATAGGACAATGAGGAATAACATCTTGTAGGAGTGAGGAAGAGCCAGTTGTGAGTGTGGGGGAAGTTCGTGAGGCAGTAGGTAAAATGAAAGGGGGTAAGGCAGCCGGGATTGATGGGATAAAGATAGAAATGTTAAAAGCAGGTGGGGATATAGTTTTGGAGTGGTTGGTGCAATTATTTAATAAATGTATGGAAGAGGGTAAGGGTACCTAGGGATTGGCAGAGAGCATGCATAGTTCCTTTGTATAAAGGCAAAGGGGATAAAAGAGAGTGCAAAAATTATAGGGGGATAAGTCTGCTGAGTATACCTGGTAAAGTGTATGGTAGAGTTATTATTGAAAGAATTAAGAGTAAGACGGAGAATAGGATAACAGATGAACAAGGAGGCTTTAGGAAAGGTAGGGGGTGTGTGGACCAGGTGTTTACAGTGAAACATATAAGTGAACAGTATTTAGATAAAGCTAAAGAGGTCTTTGTGGCATTTATGGATTTGGAAAAGGCGTATGACAGGGTGGATAGGGGGGCAATGTGGCAGATGTTGCAGGTGTATGGTGTAGGAGGTAGGTTACTGAAAGCAGTGAAGAGTTTTTACGAGGATAGTGAGGCTCAAGTTAGAGTATGTAGGAAAGAGGAAAATTATTTCCCAGTAAAAGTAGGCCTTAGACAAGGATGTGTGATGTCACCGTGGTTGTTTAATATATTTATAGATGGGGTTGTAAGAGAAGTAAATGCGAGGGTCTTGGCAAGAGGCTCTCTTCCGAGTCTTAATAGAGTGCATCCATCTTGTTCTTGTGCTCTTCCTTCTAAAGTTCCTGCAGGTCCTCAGTGGTCAGCTCTTCCCTGTGCCCCTCCACTAACTCCTCCAGATCACCATCACTCACATCCAGACCCATGGACCTGCCCAGAGAGACAATATCCTGGCTTTGTCTCGAGAGAGGTAAACAAGGGTAGCGCATGGTGTCGTGACTCATTTTGACCAATACAAGTCCTAGCACGTGAGTCGTACTCCAAACAAAGGACATACACCAAGCAAAAATTTTCGCATCCAAACAAGATGTATACCAAGCTGGACTTTTTTCAAAGCGGACGTCTACCGAGGTACCACTGTACTGTGATTATCTCCACATACACATACACACTTGAAGTATTTATTTTATATTTTTTTTTTATAACACACCAGTCATCTCTCACTGAGGCATGGTGACCAGTAAAGGAAGAAATTTAAGTTTTTTCATATTTTTACATTTAAAAAATAATACAGAAGAAGGCGTTACTAGCCCCTTGCTCCTGACATTTTAGTCACCTCTTATGAGATGCATAGTTGCGAAGGAAGAATTCTTCTCCACTTACGCTGTCATATATTATTTTATATTGCAACCACTCGAGGAGGTACTACCATCCTACTAAGTGAGTGTAAAAGGGAAGTCTGTATTTGTTTTACAACATGGTAGGAGTGCTGGTGACTTTTTTCTGTCTCATAACCATGCAAGATTTCAGGTAGATCTTACTACTTCTACTTACAATTAGGTCACACTACACATATATATACATGTTTATGTATACACAATCATCTGAGTTTTCTTTGATTTTATTTTAATAGTTCTTGTTCTTGTTGCTTTTCCTTTCATATCCATGGGGAAGTAGAATAAGAATCTTTCTTCCATAAGCCATGCGTGTTGTGAAAGTCAACTGAAATGCCGGGAACAAGGGCTAGTAACCCATTTTCCTTTGTAGCCTACTAAAAACATAAAGAAAAACCATCAAAGTGGGATGTTTGAATGTGCGTGGATGTAGTCCAAATGAAAAGAAAGAGAAGATTGTGGATGTTATGAATGAGAAGAACCTGGATGTCCTGGCTTTAAGTGAAACAAAGCTGAAGGGGATAGGAGAGTTTCAGTGGGGAGAAATAAATGGGATTAGGTCAGGGGTTTCAAATAGAGTTAGAGCTAAAGAAGGAGTAGCAATAATGTTAAAGGATAAGTTACGGCAGGAAAAGAGGGAATATAAATATATAAATTCAAGGATTATGTATGACCTCGCAGGATATGTTCACTTGCCGAGAAACAACACGACACTGCCTGAGAATGTCTGTGGAAGGCGGCTTTGTGTGCGCGCTGGGCACTAGACAGGTTCCATACCATCGATGAAAACGGAGGAAATCAACGAAAACAGAAACAATATTTTGATGAAAAAAGCTGGCGAAAATTGAAATCGGTGATAACAGAGATCGATAAAAAAGGTGGGTCCACTGTATATGGAATAGGTAGTAAGTTACTAAATGCTGTAAAGAGTTTTTATGATAGTCAGGCTCAGGTTAGGGTATGTACGAAAAAGGAAGATTACTTCCCGGTAAAAGTAGGTCTTAGACAGGGATGTGTAATGTCACCATGGTTGTTTAGTATATTTATCGATGGGGCCGTCAAAGAAGTAAATGGAAGGGTGTTGGGGAGAGGGGTGGGATTAAATTATGGGGAATCAAATTCAAAATGGGAGTTGACAAAGATACTTTTTGCTGATGATACTGTACTTATGGGAGATCCTAAAGAAAAGTTGCAAAGGTTAGTGGACAAGTCTGGGAGAGTGTGTAAAGGTAGGAAGTTCAAAGTGAGTATAGATAAGAGTAAGGTGATGAGGGTATCAAATGATTTGGCTAAAGAAAAATCGGATATCACATTGGAGAGAGGGAGTATGGAAGAAGTGAATATTCTCAGATACAGTGGACCCTCGCCTAACGCTATTAATCCATTCCTGAGAGCTCAACGTTAGGCGAAATTATCGTTAGGCGAATTAATTTTCCCGATAAGAAATAATGGAAATCAAATTAATCCGTTCCTGACACCCCAAAGTATGAACAAAAAAAATTTTTTTACCACATGAAATATTAATTTTAATACACACAAACTGAAGAAGACATGCACAGTTACATGACACTTACCTTTATTGAAGATCTGGTAATGATTGATGGGATGGGAGGAGGGGAGACTGTGGATGGTGTTAATGTTTAGAAGGGGAATCCCCTTCCATTAGGACTTGAGGTGGCAAATCCTTTTCCGGGGTTACTTCCCTTCTTCTTTTAATGCCACTAGGACCAGCTTCAGAGTCACTGGACCTCTGTCGCACAACATCTCTGTCCATAGAGGCCTGTACCTCCCGTTCCTTTATGACATTCCTAAAGTGTTTCACAACATTGTCAGTGTAATAGTCACCAGCACGGCTTGCAATAGCTGTGTGAGGGTGATTTTCATCAAAGAAGGTTTGCACTTTAAGCCACATTGCACACATTTCCTTAATCTTTGAAGTAGGCAACTTCCTCAATTTCTCTATCCCCTCCTCCGAAGCAGTTTCCTCAAATTCAAATTCAAATTCAAAGTTTATTCTCTATAAGGATTACAATGCTGAGTTTACAGAATTTGGTTATTGTGTGGTTTACATGTAGTAAAATACTAATTACAGAGGGGGCCTAGCATGGCTAGGCATTTCGGGCAGACTTAGATTAATTCTTAACTTTAAAACATTACAAATTATGAGGTAAGTTGGTGTGGCCTCTTGCTGTTGAAGATGACCTAGCAGCTCATCAGTGGTTAGTTCTTCATTGTCCTCCTCCACCAACTCTTCCACATCCTCCCCACTAAACTCCAACCCCAAGGACTTCCCCAATGCCACAATAGATTCGTCAACTGGCATAGGATTCCCAGGATTAGCCTCAAACCCTTCAAAATCCCTTTTGTCTGCACATTCTGGCCACAGTTTCTCCCAAGCAGAGTCCAAGGTCCTCTTAGTCACTTCCTCCCAAGCCTTACCTATAATGTTTACACAATTGAGGATGCTAAAGTGATCTCTCCAAAACTCTCTTAGAGTCAATGCAAAAATCTAACCTTAATGAAGCTCATTTCCACAGAAAGTCGCTCTGCCACGTCTGAAGGATGACCAGGAGCATTGTCTAATACCAGGAGGCACTTAAGGTCTAATTTCTTTTCAATTAGGTAATTTTTCACAGTGGGGGCAGCATGGTGTAACCAGTCATAGAAAAAGTTCCTAGTGACCCATGCCTTACTGTTTGCCCTCCACATTGCCCTCCACATTGTTTTTCCTGAACACTCTGGGAGTTTCAGAGTGATACACCAATAAAGGTTTCACTTTGCAATCACCACTAGCATTGGCACACATCAACAGAGTAAGCCTGTCTTTCATAGGCTTATGTCCTGGGAGTGCCTTTTCCTCCTCAGTAATGTAGGTCCTGCTTGGCATTTTCTTCCAAAACAGGCCTGTTTTGTCACAATCAAACACTTGTTCAGGTTTCAGTCCTTCACTGTCTATGTACTCCTTGAATTCCTGCACATATTTTTCAGCCGCTTTGTGGTCCGAACTGGCAGCCTCACCATGCCTCATCACACTATGTATGCCACTATGATTCTTAAATCTCTCAAACCAACCTTTGCTGGCCTTAAATTCACTCACATCACCACTAGTTGCAGGCATTTTTCTAATTAAATCGCCATGCAACTTCCTAGCCTTTTCACATATGATTGCTTGAGAGATGCTATCTCCTGCTATCTGTTTTTCGTTTATCCACACCAATAACAGTCTCTCAACATCTTCTATAACTTGCAATCTCTGTTTTGAAAACAAAGTTGCACCTTTGGCAAGAACAGCTTCCTTGATTGCCGTTTTCTTGGCCACAATAGTAGCGATGGTTGATTGGGGTTTTGTGTACAACCTGGCCAGCTCGGAGACACGCACTCCACTTTCATACTTAGCAATGATCTCTTTCTTCATATCCATAGTAATTCTCACCCTTTTTGCTGTAGGGTTGGCACTAGAAGCTTTCTTGGGGCCCATGGTGACTTATTATGCAGGTGCAATCACTAAAAAGGCTGTGATAATATGAAATGTTCCGATTGTATGCTTGGAAGCGACCGCGGTGGCTGGCTTGTAAACACTGGCACCCACGGAACAAGTGAGGTGGGCTCAGGCCGCACGTGGATGCGTCTCAAACGAATCGTGTTGAGCGAGTTTTTTAGCGCTAGCCGAGGCAAAATTTTTGCGTTAAAATGTATCGCTAGGCGGATTTAACGTTATGCGATGCGTTTGTTAGGCGAGGGTCCACTGTATTTGGAAGTTGACTTGTCAGTGGATGGGTTTATGAAGGATGAAGTTAACCATAGAATTGATGAAGGAAGAAAGGTGAGTGGTGAGTTGAGGTATCTGTGGAGACAAAAACCATTATCCATGGAGGCAAAGAAGGGAATGTTCAAAAGCATAGTGGTACCAACACTCTTATGTTGGTGTGAAGCTTGAGTTGCAAATGCTGCAGCAAGGAGGCGGCTGGAGGCAGTGGAGATATCCTGGTGTAAATATTATGCAGAGAATTCGGAGTGTGGAAATTAGGAGGAGGTGTGAAGTTACTAAAAGTACAGTGGAACCTTGGCTCACGAACGCCCCACCATGCAAATTTTTCAGGACATGAACTGTCGTTCAGTCAATCTTTTGCTTCTGAATACGAACGAAATTTCAGGATGCAAACTTCTCCCTTAAGGGAGGCTCCTTAAATAAATAATTTATTTATTTCTTTGCAAAGGTTACAATGTGTATTTATATATCATAATATGACTGGAGCAAAGAAAGTCACTATCATGCCGAGGCATTTTGGGCAGACTTAACCTAATACTAATAGACTACTAAGTCTAGACAGGTGAAAAGTGTACTAGTAGTGGTTACCTATGTTTTGCTGATGGTGGTGCCAACTACTGGCAGCCTTTTGATGTTTCTCCTTACTGTTATTATTATTATTATTATTATTAGCAGAAGTATGTATGTGGTGATGGGATCTTGATTTAGGGAATTGGATCTGTGCTCCAGTTCCCTTAATAATAATAATAATAATAATAATAATATGTATTAATAATAATAATAATAATAATCCTAGGTAGTAGGTTGGTAGACAGCAACCGCCCAGGGAGGTACTACCGTCCTGCCAAGTGAGCAAAATGAAAGCCTGTAATTGTTTTACATGATGGTAGGATTGCTGGTGTCCTTCTTTCTGTCTCATAAATATGCAAGATTTCAGGTATGTCTTGCTACTTCTACTTACACTTAGGTCACACTACACATACATGTACAAGCATATATATATACACACCCCTCTGGGTATTCTTCTATTTCCTTTCTAGTTCTTGTTCTTGTTTATTTCCTCTTATCTCCATGGGGAAGTGGAACAGAATTCTTTCTCCGTAAGCCATGCGTGTTGTAAGAGGCAACTAAAATGCCGGGAGCAAGCGGCTAGTAACCCCTTCTCCCGTATAAATTACTAAATTTAAAAGAGAAACTTTCGTTTTTCTTTTTGGGCCACCCTGCCTTGGTGGGATACGGCCGGTGTGTTGAAAGAAAGAATAATAATAATAATAATAATAATAATAATAATAATAATAATAATAATAATAATAATAATAATAATAATAATAATAATAATAATAATAATGGAATAGTTTTAAAAATGCAGTATTAGAATATGGGGCAGAAGTTTGTGGTTATAGGAGGGTGGGGGCAGGAGGAAAGAGGAGTGATTGGTGGAATGATGAAGTAAAGGGTGTGATAAAAGAGAAAAAGGTAGCTTATGAGAGGTTTTTACAAAGCAGAAGTGTTATAAGAAGAGCAGAGTATATGGAGAGTAAAAGAAAGGTAAAGAGAGTGGTGAGAGAGTGCAAAAAGGAGAGCAGATGACAGAGTGGGAGAGGCACTGTCAAGAAATTTTAATGAAAATAAGAAAAAATTTTGGAGTGAGTTAAACAAGTTAAGAAAGCCTAGGGAAAGTATGGATTTGTCAGTTAAAAACAGAGTAGGGGAGTTAGTAGATGGGGAGATGGAGGTATTAGGTAGATGGCGAGAATATTTTGAGGAACTTTTAAATGTTAAGGAAGAAAGAGAGGAAGAAAGATGGTATACCTCAGGGAGGTATACCATCTTTTAGGAGTGAAGAAGAGCAGAATGTAAGTGTGGGGGAGGTACGTGAGGCATTACGTAGAATGAAAAGGGGTAAAGCAGCTGGAACTGATGGGATCATGACAGAAATGTTAAAAGCAGGGGGGGATATAGTGTTGGAGTGGTTGGTACTTTTGTTTAATAAATGTATGAAAGAAGGGAAGGTACCTAGGGATTGGCAGAGAGCATGTACAGTCCCTTTATATAAAGGGAAAGGGGACAAAAGAGACTGTAAAAATTATAGAGGAATAAGTTTACTGAGTATACCAGGAAAAGTGTACGGTAGGGTTATAATTGAAAGAATTAGAGGTAAGACAGTGAAGGATTGCGGATGAGCAAGGAGGTTTCAGAGTGGGTAGGGGATGTGTAGATCAAGTGTTTACACTGAAGCATATATGTGAACAGTATTTAGATAAAGGTAGGGAAGTTTTTATTGCATTTATGGATTTAGAAAAGGAATATGATAGAGTGGATAGAGGAGCAATGTGGCAGATGTTGCAAGTATATGGAATAGGTGGTAAGTTACTAAATGCTGTAAAGAGCTTTTATGAGGATAGTGAGGCTCAGGTTAGGGTGTGTAGAAGAGAGGGAGAATACTTCCAGGTAAAAGTAGGTCTTAGACAGAGATGTGTAATGTCACCATGGTTGTTTAATATATTTATAGATGGGGTTGTAAAAGAAGTAAATGCTAGGGTGTTCGGGAGAGGGGTGGGATTAAATTATGGGGAATCAAATTCAAAATGGGAATTGACACAGTTGCTTTTTGCTGATGATACTGTGCTTATGGGAGATTCTAAAGAAAAATTGCAAAGGTTAGTGGATGAGTTTGGGAATGTGTGTAAAGGTAGAAAGTTGAAAGTGAACATAGAAAAGAGTAAGGTGATGAGGGGATCAAATGATTTAGATAAAGAAAAATTGGATATAAAATTGGGGAGGAGGAGTATGGAAGAAGTGAATGTTTTCAGATACTTGGGAGTTGACGTGTCGGCGGATGGATTTATGAAGGATGAGGTTAATCATAGAACTGATGAGGGAAAAAAGGTGAGTGGTGCGGTGAGGTATATGTGGAGTCAAAAAACGTTATCTATGGAGGCAAAGAAGGGAATGTATGAAAGTATAGTAGTACCAACACTCTTATATGGGTGTGAAGCTTGGGTGGTAAATGCAGCAGCGAGGAGATGGTTGGAGGCAGTGGAGATGTCCTGTTTAAGGGCAATGTGTGGTGTAAATATTATGCAGAAAATTCGGAGTGTGGAAATTAGGAAAAGGTGTGGAGTTAATAAAGTATTAGTCAGAGGGCAGAAGAGGGGTTGTTGAGGTGGTTTGGTCATTTAGAGAGAATGGATCAAAGTAGAATGACATGGAAAGCATATAAATCTATAGGGGAAGGAAGGCGGGGTAGAGGTCGTCCTCAAAAGGGTTGGAGAGAGGGGGTAAAGGAGGTTTTGTGGGCAAGGGGCTTGGACTTCCAGCAAGCATGCATGAGCGTGTTAGATAGGAGTGAATGGAGACGAATGGTACTTGGGACCTGACGATCTGTTGGAGTGTGAGCAGGGTAATATTTAGTGAAGGGATTCAGGGAAACCGGTTATTTTCATATAGTCGGACTTGAGTCCTGGAAATGGGAAGTACAATGCCTGCACTTTAAAGGAGGGGTTTGGGATATTGGCAGTTTGGAGGGATATGTTGTGTATCTTTATACGTATATGCTTCTAAACTGTTGTGTTCTGAGCACCTCTGCAAAAACAGTGATAATGTGTGAGTGCGGTGAAAGTGTTGAATGATGATGAAAGTATTTTCTTTTTGGGGATTTTCTTTCTTTTTTGGGTCACCCTGCCTCGGTGGGAGACGGCCGACTTGTTGAAAAAAAAAAAATAATAATATAATAATAATAATGTCATTTTTAGACATTTTTCATAATTTTTTCATATGTTTGTGCCAAATGCTTCAAAATACAAACAGGTAACCCTCTGGGTTTCTGTAGGCACTGGGAGACCACAGCTATCTCACAGCCAACCAAGGATCAAAAGGAAGAGGAGGTGTGCCGCTCTGAGTGACCGCAGCAGACCCTTGGGATGTGTAATTCTGTCTTATATTGCACAAATTTCTTACACAGTGCCTCGCCCAAAGAGACAGTACTCGCATATAATCAGCAAGAAGCTCAGGAAGTGATTAGAAACTATGAAAAAAGCTAGAGAAACGAAGAAGGCAGCAGCATAGAGTGAGGCAGCTGGCCGCCACCACCACCACCACTATGGCCACGGCTGCCACCACCACCACTGTGGCTGCCGTCACCACCAACACCACCACTGTGGCCACTGCCACCACCACCACCACCCCTGTGGCCACTGTGATCACATCTGTCTTGACCACACTTGTGGTAACATATGTGACAACCTCACCACTAATCATAGATAAACACAAGCTAGGTGTAGGGTTATGGACTGGGAAGATACTAGAGTGGGAGAGTAAACGGCGGATGCTTTCTGCCGCTGCCGGAGTCGCCATCACTTGCCATATTATGGCCTATTTTATTCATTCCAGAATATATATCATGTTTCTATGTTATTAATACAGTGGAATCTCTACTTGCAAGTTTAACCTGTAAACGGTCCAAGAAGATCTATGTTCACATGCGTAGCGCTCCAAAAGTAGATCTACTTTTTTTTTACATATTTTCAAATATAACAAAAAAAAAATAATGTCAACCCATTCATATTGGAATGTTTACTCTTGAATTGTTTACTCTGAAACAGCCAAGCAATGGACCATTTCTCCTAGGTTGAGCTCTATTTCAAGGTACTTTTCATCGTGAAAGCAATTAAAATCATATCTATTTCTGTAATATATCTTCCATTCTATCAAATGAGACCAAAAAAATGAGAATACAACCATAAAAACCATTCGAAATTATCACTAAGGGGTGGCTAATTGCTGGGAAGTAAACTTCATTATTTATGCTTAGATTTCTTTCATTTTTGGTGTACATTAAGAATCAACTTTCCATTATACATTGCCCAAGTTTCAATAAGATAGTCCAACAAACATGTGAGATACAATTCCTGAGATCAAGAGCAAGAGCCCCTCACCAATGTCAAGAAACCCGTCTTGAGGTCTGCTCGCTTGAAGAAATTTTGCTCACGTATGGAAGCAAAAAATCGACCCATCGACTGCTCATATTTGGAAAAACTCGCACGTGGACATGCTCGCAAGTAGAGGTTCCACTGTATTGTTTAATATGTCATATTAGATGAATTGTGATAGATAACTAAGCCACAGAGTTGATATTAACATTATTTTGTCATGCTTCCTGAGAGGCTGGAACGGATTAATTGCATTTCAATTAAATTAAATGAGGAAAATTGACTCAGCATACGAACAAATCTGGATACGAACAACATCATGAAACGGATTAAATTCGTAAGCCGAGGTTCCACTGTATTAGTCAGAGGGCTGAAGAGGGGTTGTTGAGGTGGTTTGGTCATTTAGAGAGAATGGATCAAAGTAGAATGACTTGGAGAGCGTATAAATATGTAGGGGAAGGAAGGTGGGGTAGGGGTCATCCTCGAAAAGGCTGGAGGGAGGGAGGGGGTAACAGAGGTTTTGTGGCAAGGAGCTTGGACTTCCAGCATGTGTGAGCGTGTTATATAGAAGTGAATGGAGACGAATGGCTTTTGGGACCTGACGAGCTGTTGGAGTGTGAGCAGGGTAACATTTTGTGAAAGGATTCAGGGAAACCGGTTAGCCAGTTTGGAGGCACTTTTGAACTGTCGTATCTGAGCGCCTCTGCAAAGACAGCGATTATGTATGAGTGAGGTGAAAGTGTTGAATGATGATGAAAGTATTTTTTGGGGGGGATTTTCTTTCTTTTTGGGTCACCCTACCTCGGTGAGAGATGATCGGTGTGTTGAAAAAAAAAAATTCTATGTACAGTATATCAGTACTTACGCCATGTCCTCGACTTTTCTGTTATAACAGAGATCTGGCCTGTTTCATCGACAATGCGGTTCTGCGTGTTATCTGTTCGGTCGGCAATCTCATCCAGTAACTCTGTTGAAGACATAAAATAAATCAATAACCAGAGTTCATACAAATGAAAAGACTAAGCTCTCTTCCAGAGTAACTGCAGAAACAACAAACTTGGTTTAAAGTTCAATAAACCTGAGCCTGCTTATATTTATCCATTTCCCCCATTAACAATAATGCTTTCAGGTATGATTTATGATTTGGGACATTAGTGCTATCGGTCTGTAATTCTTTGCAATTGATTTAATGCTACTCTCATGGAATGGGGCTATATCTGTTGTTTTCAGTGAGTGTGGGATGACCATTTATTTATATAGAAAATTATTTGGGTAATACTATGTATTTATGAGTCATACAGTACCTGGGAAACAGAAGGCAACCAGGTTTGATCCAAGGAATAAAGTAATAAATTCTTAGATTAAGAGCCCTTCAGATACACTAAAATGGCATTAAATAGATATACTCCATGGGAAAATGGAAAAGAATCTTTCCTCCATAAGCCATGTGTGTTGTAAGAGGTGACTAAAATGCTAGTAACCCCTTCTCCTGTATAAATTACTATAAGTAAAAAGGGTCGCCCTGCCTCAGTGGGAGACTGCCGGTGTATTGAAAAAAAAAGTAGAAACAAAGATTTGTACATGATTGGAACCTACACTGACATCACTGGTGGCATTTCCTGCCCTCAAGTCTCACTGTGTGCTGTGCATAAGTAGCCCAACATTTGATGCCAATTAATTGTACCAAACAATATCTCAGTACACAGTGTCATCCAGTACCAAAATGGTGAGTGTACTGTGGACTTTGTACAGCACATTGTCCCATAACTGTTTGACTACTTTTATATGTAGATATTTGATTTGAAGGGATTTGGGAAAAACCAGTTAAGTTGACTTGAATCCTGGAAGTGGGAAGTACAATGCCTGCACTCTGAAGGAGGGTGGAGATATTTGTAGTTTGGAGGGGCATATGAACTGTAGTATCAGTGTGCCTCTGGCAAGACAGTGATGGAATGAATGATGGAGAAAGTGCTTCTTCTTTTTCGGGTCACCTCGTATTGGTGGGAAATGACCAGTGTGTTAAAAAACAATTTTATTTTACAATGAATGATAATACTATACAAACAGAAATATGAAGTCTATAATTCATGAATGAAAAAATGAGAAATTTTTTCATAGTTCCCAAAATGAAGAATAAAGAGTGACTGAACCAAATCAATATAGATACATCACCTAAATTATTGTTTTAAAGTAATGTGATGACAGTTATGACTACAGGTCGGCCATCACTAATCCGGCATCATTGGGACCTGTAGTGTGCCGGATTTAGTAAGTTTGCCAGATTACAGAGTGGTTAGGTTGGAATACACTTAATTAACCTATCAAAAGAGACTCTTTCTGTTACATCTTCCTTATTTTCGTCACTACTTTCTCCTCCACTGGCTTGCTACTGTGGATTTACAACCATCTGCACAATTTCTGAGTCAGTGTATAATGATGAAATTTGAGTCAGTATAATGATTTGAGTCAGTATAATGATGAAATTTGAAATTATGCTAGCCGAAATTAGTGTCGGATTACTCGTGGAACTGGATAACTGATTGCCGGATTAGTGATGGCCGACCTGTACTACCTCACAATATCTTTGAATAATTGTTGTCTGTCATAAAACTAGATATAGTAGGGCCCCACTTAAATGGCAGGTTAGGTTCCAGGCTACCGCCGTAAAGCGGAAATTGCCATAAAGTGGAACACCCTTTTTTTCCACTTATAAATGCATATAAATACAGTGGAACCTCTACTTGCGAGTTTAATCAGTTCCATGACCTTGCTCGCAACTGGATTTGCTCATTTGCAGAGTCAATTTTCCTCATTTAAATTAATTGAAATGCAATTAATCCGTTCCAGTGGAATTCTGTACTTCAATAATTTCGCTAATATCAACTCCACGGTTTATTTATCCATCTCACTTCATCTAGTATGACACAATAAACAACATAAATAACATAGAAACCTGATATATACTCTAAAATGAATAAAATATGTCATTCACGTAGTGGTACGGGCGGTGTCGGCGGTGGACGAGAGTTTGTCTGGAGACTGGGCAAAATACTTCATGAATAATTTCGCTAATATCATCTATACAACTTATTTATCTATCACAGTTTGTCTAATATGACATAACGAACAATATAAATAACACAGAAACATAATATATACTATAGAATGAATAAAACACGTCATTCATGTAGTGGTATGGGTGGTGTCAGAGGCCGACAAGAGTTTGTCTGGAGACAGGACAACATACTCCTTGAATATTTCGCTATCAACTCTACAGCTTATTTATCTATCAAAGTTCATCTAATATGAAATAATAAACAATATAGATCACATAGAAACCTGATATATACTCTAGAATGAATAAAATATCCCCTTTAACAGTGGAAGCGGCCACAACCGCTCCCTCTTTGTTGTGGTAAACACTGCCATCTAGTGACAGCCTTTTGAAGCTGTCTATTATTATAATTATTATATATAGTACATTATTATTATACATGTATATGTATTATTATTATACATATTATATTATTATTATTGTATTATTATACTATTATTATTATACATATTATTATTATACATATCATTATCATTATTATTTCCAATTTCCAATTTCCAATAAATAAATAAAATAAATAAATAAAGAATTAAGAGTAAGACGGAGAATAGGATAGCAGATGAACAAGGAGGCTTTAGGAAAGGTAGGGGGTGTGTGGACCAGGTGTTTACAGTGAAACATATAAGTGAACAGTATTTAGATAAGGCTAAAGAGGTCTTTGTGGCATTTATGGATTTGGAAAAGGCGTATGACAGGGTGGATAGGGGGGCAATGTGGCAGATGTTGCAGGTGTATGGTGTAGGAGGTAGGTTACTGAAAGCAGTGAAGAGTTTTTACGGGATAGTGAGGCTCAAGTTAGAGTATGTAGGAAAGAGGGGAAATTATTTCCCAGAAAGTAGGCCCTTAGACAAGGATGTGTGATGTCACCGTGGTTGTTTAATATATTTATAAGATGGGGTTGTAAGAGAAGTAAATGCGAGGTTTGGTAAGAGGCGTGGGGTTTAAAAGATAAAGAATCACACACAAAGTGGGAGTGTCACAGTTGCTCTTTGCTGATGACACTGTGCTCTTGGGAGATTCTGAAGAGAAGTTGCAGAGATCGGTGGATGAATTTGGTAGGGTGTGCAAAAGAAGAAAATTAAAGGTGAATACAGGAAAGAGTAAGGTTATGAGGATAACAAAAAGATTAGGTGATGAAAGATTGAATATCAGATTGGAGGGAGAGAGTATGGAGGAGGTGAATGTATTCAGATATTTGGGAGTGGACGTGTCAGCAGATGGGTCTATGAAAGATGAGGTGAATCATAGAATTGATGAGGGGAAAAGAGTGAGTGGTGCACTTAGGAGTCTGTGGAGACAAAGAACTTGTCCTTGGAGACAAAGAGGGAATGTATGAGAGTATAGTTTAACCAATGCTCTTATATGGGTGTGAGGCATGGGTGATGAATGTTGCAGCAAGGAGAAGGCTGGAGGCAGTGGAGATGTCATGTCTGAGGGCAATGTGTGGTGTGAATATAATGCAGAGAATTCTTAGTTTGGAAGTTAGGAGGAGGTGCGGGATTACAAAACTGTTGTCCAGAGGGCTGAGGAAGGGTTGTTGAGGTGGTTCGGACATGTAGAGAGAATGGAGCGAAACAGAATGACTTCAAGAGTGTATCAGTCTGTAGTGGAAGGAAGGCGGGGTAGGGGTCGGCCTAGGAAAGGTTGGAGAGAGGGGGTAAAGGAGATTTTGTGTGCGAGGGGCTTGGACTTCCAGCAGGCATGCATGAGCGTGTTTGATAGGAGTGAATGGAGACAAATGGTTATTAATACTTGACATGCTGTTGGAGTGTGAGCAAAGTAACATTTATGAAGGGGTTCAGGGAAACCGGCAGGCCGGACTTGAGTCCTGGAGATGGGAAGTACAGTGCCTGCACTCTGAAGGAGGGGTGTTAATGTTGCAGTTTAAAAACTGTAGTGTAAAGCACCCTTCTGGCAATACAGTGATGGAGTGAATGATGGTGAAAGTTTTTCTTTTTCGGGCCACCCTGCCTTGGTGGGAATCGGCCAGTGTGATAATAAATATAAAATAATAATATTATTATACATATTATTATACATATTATTATCATTATTATTATTATTATTATCATTATTATTATTTTTATTATTATTATTATTATTTAAATAATTTGTAATTTTTATTCACACAAAAAATATAAGATTTACTGTTATTTCTCATTGCAATAATTGTATAAATAATGTCAACCCATTCATGACTGCATACTGGAATGGACAGTGATGTCATTTGTTTACTCTTAAACACAGCCAAGCAATGGACCATTTCTCCTATGTTGAGCTCAATTTCAAGGTACTTTTCGTTGTGAAAGCAATCAATATCATATCTATTTCTTTAATATATCTTCCATCCTATCAAATGAGACCAAAGAAACGAGAATACAATCATAAAATCTATATGAAAATACCGCTAAGGCGTGGCTAATTGCTGGGAAGTAAACTCCATTATTTATGCTTAGATTTCTTTCATTTTTGGTGTACGTTAAGAATCAACTTTCCATCATACATTGCCCAAGTTTCAATAAGATAGTCCAACAAACAAATGAGATACAATTCCCGAGATCAAGAGCAAGAGCTCCTCACCAGTGTCAAGAAACCCGTCTTGAGGTCTGCTCGCTTGTAGAAATTTTGCTCACGCATGGAAGCAAAAAATCGGCCCATCGACTGCTCATATTTGGAAAAACTCGCACGTCGACACGCTCACAAGTAGAGGTTCCACTGTACTAGATAACAAGTTTACACTAACATATATTAAGTTAGCAATACAACTAGGCATTAAAAAACAATAAAAAATTAAAATACACATATAGTACACTCATTACTTACCTTAAAATATCTGTAGTCTTAATCTAGGGCGAGATGAGTAGTATTTATTGTAAGAAATCAAGTGTGGTATGTATGGTAGCCAGCCAGGCTACCATACCAGGCCACCACACCCACATTCTATGACATTTAAGCATCTCAGAGTGATAAAATGCATATTACAGTTCACTCATTAATTACCTTAAAACATTTGTAGTCTTAATGTAGGGTCAGAGGTGAGTAAACAAGATAAAATGAATGAATGAGAGAGGCATACGTGAGTTTTTGTAAACAAACCAAGCGAACACGTCTGGTTTTGTACAAGTTACATTGTGTACAAGTTGTCTCTACATTCATAAGGTAGAATAAATAAAAAGGAACACTCCCATTCTCATGAAATACCATTTTTAGAAGAAATGACACTCTGAGTGAAGGCATACAAAAGGAATAATTTTTACAGTTACCCCTAATAACACATTTTCTCTGATGTTGGACTAGAGAAAATGTTATTCTAGCCGTCAATCATACAAGTCATCTGGCTACCATATCTCGTATTTATGTTAATTTATTCTACTGTGGGGTGTGTTTATCATCTTTATATGTTACGTATCATGTTCATTACATAATTTTGAAAAAATATCATAGATGGGTTAATGAAAATGTGTATATTAATGAGACTTAGTGTTTATTATTGAGTATTATTATCATTACTAATATGGCATCTCAAGACATAAGACACTCTTACTGATTTTAATGTGTAACTGCATACCAACACAGTGTGTACGTTTATTTAGGTACAGGTCTACATAACTATAATTATCAGAGTACAGTGGACCCCCGCATAACGATTTTAATCCGTGCAAGAGGGGTAATTGTTATGCGAAATAATCGGTATGTGAATGAATTTTCCCCATAAGAAATAATGGAAATAAAATTAATCCGTGCAAGACACCCAAAAGTCTGAAAAAAAAAAATTTTTACCACATGAAACATACATTTTCCCACACACAAAGAGAAGGATACATGTACAATAGTAGAGTAGTACATGCACAGTATATATTGTGCATGTACTAGTCTACTAAATGAAGAATAAATGACATTTAAACCTTTATTGAAGATCCCAGCAATGACTGATGAGACACTGTGTCCGGGGAGTCCTTTTCCTCCTGAGTACTGTAGGTCCTGTTTGGCATTTTCTTCCAGAACAGGCCTTATCACACTGTGTATGCCACTACGATTCTTAAATCTCTCAAACCAACCTTTGCTGGCTTTAAATTCACCAATATGAGCACTAGTTCCGGGCATTTTTCCCTGTTCACCTGGGTGTTAGTCACTTGTGTGGGTTGCATCCTGGGAGACAAGATTAAAGGGACCCCAATGGAAATAAGTTAGACTGTCTTCGATGACACTGACTTTTTTGGGTTATCCTGGGTGGCAAATCCTCTGGGGTTAATTGTTTCTTGGTATTCTCAATAAGCCACACCAACAACGGTGCTACAGCAGCAGCAGCAGCTGACGGTGGTACAGCAGCAACAGACGATGCTACAGCAGCAGCAGACGATGCTACAGCAGCAACAGACGATGTTACAGCACCCAAAGATGATGCTACACAGCGCAGCAGCGACGGTGGACAGCAGCAACAACGATGCTACAGCAGCAAAGACGATTTACAGAGCAGCAGACGATGTACAGACACACACTGACGGTGGTACAGCACAACAGACGATCTACAGCACAACAGACGATGTTACAGCCAGCAACGATGCTACGCAGCAGCAGCAGCTGACGGTGGTACGCAGAAAAGACGTGTCACACAAAGACGATGTTACAGCGCGCGACGTGCTACAGCACAGCAGCAGCTGACGGTGGTACAGCAGCAACAGACACGCTAAAACAAAAGACGAGTACAGCAGCCAGCGATGCTAACGCAGCAGAAACAGCAATGACAGGCAGCAGCAGCAGCATGACAGTGCAGCAGCAGCACGTTTTTACCCCAAATAGAGGAGGGTTGTTTTGGGTTTATTATACAACCTGGCAAGTGGGAGACACGACCCATTTTCATATTACAAAATTTTTCTTCATCTCTATTGAAATTCTCACCCTTATTGCTGTGGGTTGGCCTGAAGCTTTTTTTTTTTGGGGCCCATGGTCACTTATTTTCCAGAAAAAGCCCCGAAAACCTGTAATAATACGAAAATTCCGTGTACTTGGATTTTTACCGCGGAGGCTGGCGGGTAAACAATGCCCCCGGCGGAACATGTGACGTGGCTCAGGCCGCAATTGGACGCCCCGGGCGAAATCGGTGAGGGGTTTTTTTAACGTATGTGGGGCAAAATTTTGGCGTTTAAAAGCAAGCGGTATGCGGATTAATCGCTATGTGGCCATCGGTATGGGGGTCCACTGTATAATTTCAGGGAGGTACTCCCGCCCCTGCAAAGTGATGAAAAACAAAGCCTGAAATTTGTTTTAATGATGGTAGGATTGCTGTTGTCTTTTGTCTGTCCATAAATAGCAAGATTCAGGCATGTCTTGCTATTCACTTCATTTAGGCCACACTACACATACAGCAACATTTATTTATCACAATCCCCTGGTTTTTTTTGTTTTTTATCTTAATATTCTTGCTTTTTATTTTCCCTTTTTTATATCCAGGGGAAGTGAATAAGAATCTTTTCCTCCGTAACCATGCGTGTTGAAAAGTAAACAAAAAAGCCGGGAAAATGGCTAGTCCCCCTTTTCCTGTAAAGATTACTAAAAAGAATAAAAAGAAAATTGTCAAAGGGGGAAAGTCGAAGTGATGGGTTGTGAAAAATGAAAAAAAGGTGTTGTGGATGTTATAAATGAGAGAAACTGGTGTCCTGGCTTTAAGTGAAACAAAGCTGAAGGGGTGGGGGGGGTTTCAATGGAGAGGAAAAATGGGATTAAGTCAGGGGTTTCAATAGAGTTAGAGCAAAGAAGGTTAAAATAATGTTGAAGGATAAGTATGGCAGGAAAAGAGGGCTACAAATTAAAAATTAAAGGGTTATGGGGAGAAAATAAGTTTTGGAGTGAAAAGGGGTATAGTAATGTGTATGCACCGGAGAAGAGAAAAGGGGTTAGAGGAGGGAAGAGTTTCTGGAAATTTTTAGTGAATGCAGGGGGTTTTAAATCAAGTGTGAAGTAATGGTGGTTGGGGATTTAAAATTGCTAAAAGTGGAAAAAAAGTTAGGGGAGGGAGTAGTGGGAAAATTTTGGGATGCCAGGGGTAAATGTAAATGGGGAGCCTTTTAACTGAGCTAGTTAAAAGAAATTTGGTAAAAATAATACATATTTTATGAAAAAGAGGAAAATAAATAACAAGGTATATGCAGCACAAAATGAAAGTTTTTTTGTTAGATTAGTATTGGTTGGAAAAAATTTTTTGGGGTAGGCAAAGGGATGTACATTTTTTATAGAGGGGCAACTTTTATATGGGACATTATTTAGTTGTAGCACATTAGGTAAGAGGTAGATGGGAAAAAGGAAGGTGGAAACAACAAAAAGAGGGAGGTAAAAGTGTATAAACTAAGGGAGGGGAAGTTGGGGCGAGATATAATGACTATTGGCAAAAGGGGGGCTATGAAAAGATGAGTAGGGGGGGGGTTAAAGAGGGTTGGAAGAGTTTTAAAAAGAGTATTGAATGTGGGGCAGAAGTTTGGGGTTATAGGAGGGGGGGGGCAGGGGGAAAGAGGGTGACTGGGGAAGGGATGAAGAAAAGGGTGGAAAAAGAGAAAAAGGTAGCTTTGGGGGGTTTTTAAAAAAGCAAAGTGTTAAAAAAAGAGCAATATATGGAGAGAAAAAAGAAAGGTGAAGAGAGTGGTGAGAGAGTGAAAAAGGAGAGCAGATGAAAGTGGGAGAGGCACGTAAAAATTTTTAATGAAAATAAAAAAAATTTTGGGGGGAGTTAAACAAGTTAAGAAACCCTGGGGAAAGAAATTTTTTGTCATTTTTAAAAACAGAGTAGGGGAGTTAGTAAGGGGGAGAGGGGGTTTTAGCTAGATGGCGAAAAATTTTTGAGGAACTTTTAAATGTTGGGAAGGGGGGCGGTAATTTCATGCCGGGTCAGGGAGGTTACCATTTTTTGGGATGAAAAGAGCAGAATGAAAGTGGGGGGGAGGTACGTGAGGCATTACGAAGATGAAAGGGGGTAAAGCGCTGGAATGAGGGATCTGACAGAAATATTAAAAGCGGGGGGGGATATAGTGTTGGAGTGGTTGGTACTTTTGTTTAAAAAATGTAGAAAGAGGAGAAGGTACCTGGATTGGCGGAAAAAGCATTATAGTCCATTATAAAAAAAGGGGAAAGGGGACAAAAGAGATTAAAAAATTAAGGGGAATAATTTTACTGATATACCAGGAAAGTAACATAGGGTTATAATTGAAAGAATTAGGGGTAAACAGAATGTGGGTTTGGGGATGGCAGGGAGGTTTCAGAGGGGGTGGGGATTGTAGACCCAGTGTTTACATTGAACATATATTTTACAGTATTTAGATAAAGGTGGGGAATTTTTATTGATTTAGGATTAGAAAAGGCATAGATAGAGTGGATAGAGGGAATGTGGAGAGTTGCAGAAGGGGAATGGGTGGTAAGTTCAAATGCTGTAAAGAGCTTTTTTGGGATGGGGCTCAGGTTGGGGTGTGTAGAAGAGAGGGGAATATTCCAGGTAAAAGTGGGTCTTAGACGAGATTGAATGTCACCAGGGTTGTTTAATATTTTTATAGATGGGGTTTAAAAGAATAAATGCTAGGGGTTGGGAGAGGGTGGGATTAAATTAGGGGGGAAAAAAATTCAAAATGGGTTTGACACAGTTACTTTTTGCTATGATATGTCTTATGGGAGATTCTAAAGAAAAATTGCAAATTTTTGTGGATGAGTTTAAAAATGTGTGAAAAAGGAGAAATTGAAAGTGAACAAGAAAAGAGTAAGGGTGAGGTATCAAATGATTTAGATAAAGAAAAATGGATAAAAAAATGGGGGGGAAAATTGGAAAAGTAAAAATTTTTTTCAATAGTTTGGGGAGTTGACGTGCGCGGATGGATTTATAAAGGGATGAGGTTAATCATAGAATTTGGGGGAAAAAAGGTGAGTGGTCGTTGAGGAATGGGGAGTCAAAAAACTTACTTGGAGGAAAAGAAGGGGAATTATGAAAGTAAGTGCCCAAACTTTATATGGATGTGAAGTTTTCGGGTAAATCAGCAAGGAGAACGGGGGAGGGCGTGGAATTCCTGTCTAAGGGAATGTGTGTGTAAATAATCAAAAAATTTTGGGAGTGGGAAATTAGGAAAGGTGGGGATTTAATAAAACCCTTAGTAGGGGCAGAAGAGGGGTTGTTGAGGGGTTTGGTATTTAGAAGAAGGGATCAAAGAAATGACATAAAGCAATAAATCTATGGGGGAAGGAAGGAGGGGCGGGGGCTCCTCAAAAGGGGTTGGAAAGGGGGGGTAAAGGAGGTTTTGTGGGTGAGGGGGCTTGGGCTTCCAGCAAGCTGCAGAGCGTGTTAATAGGGGTGAATGGAGACGAATGATACTTTGGGACCTGACGTCTGTTTGGGGTGTGAGCAGGGGAATATTTTTTTTAAGGGGTTCGGAAACCGGTTATTTTCAATAGTCGGACTTGAGTCCCGGAAAAAGGGAAGTACAACCCCTTTAAAAAGGGGGGGTTTTTGGGAAATTGCAATTTGGAGGGGGTATGTTTTGGGAATTCTTTTTAAAGTGTATGCTTCTAAACTGTTGTATTCTGGCACCTCTGCAAAAACGTGATAATGTGTGAGTTGGTGAAAGTGTTGAATGATGATGAAAATATTTTCTTTTTTTTGGGGATTTTCTTTTTTTTTTGGGGCACCCTGCCCCGGTAAAAAAACGGCCGACTTTTTTGAAGAAAAAAAAAAAAAAATAAAAATATGAAATAACTTTTAAAAACACTTGAAATTTTTTAGTTTCCCAACTAAAGAGAGACATGGGCTTACAACTCACGGAGAATTAAAAAAAACAGGGGGGATGCAGTGACTGTAAATTTGAAAACAGGTGGGGGGCTATAGCGAGTTTTTGGGGCTAATTTTCAATGCCTGTATTCGGGAAACCCCAAAGTGAAATGCAGTAAAACGGGGCCCCACTGTTAATACAAATAACAGCAATCAAAAAATGGGGAAAAGTGGGTAAAACCATTCTACCAAACACGAAAAAAAACTGTAAAAAACAAAAAAAGAAGTGGTAAAAAAACTTGCATTACCATGTGTTCATCTCCCTGTACCAAATAGCAGGCAATTCCTTTTGCTGAATCTACCTGAGACAAACCCCAAGACCAGATTCTTGTTCGTAATCAAAAAAAAACTAATGTAGTCATTCTCAGAGTGAACAAAAAAAGTTATCATTAGATAATGAATTGATGTTTAGTAATTTTACACATTTTTAAAAATTTTTTTTTTTTTACCTTTAACAGCTTGTCTCCTGCAAAGGCAGGGGTCCAATGAAGAAAAAACCTTTACCACATTTATTCAACGCTTCTATCCAGAAGTGTGCTGATATCACGTTGGGTTCCTCAGACTACTACATCCCCCCCCCTCCTTTAGGTGTACAACGCCCTTCACCTTCAGACTCAAAATCCAGCAACTGATTTTTTCCAATACTTTCACAAAGTTACTTTACTCACACTCCAACAGCATGTCCATTTTAAAAAACCCCTTTCTCCATCCGCTCCGTCTAACACACATACAAGCCCGCTGGATGCTCAAGCCCCTAAAACTCAGTCCTTTAAACCCCCTTCCCTACAACCATTCCTATCCCTCTTTTTTAAAAACCCCTTTGCAACCTAACCTTCTCCACCTCTCACATGCCCACACCCCTCAAAAACCCCCCTCAACTCTCTGAATTATAACTTGGTTTACCGTTTTTAATTTCTAAACCCCCAATTCTCTGCATGATATTACACCAAGTTGACTATCTCAAATCAAAACCCATGCCTCACACCCACTTGTAATGTTTAAATAAATTTTAAACATTATATTGTTAAGACAATTTGGGGAAATGAATATGTAGTGATTATAAAATAAAACATTAAAACGGGGAAAAATTTATTTTAAATTTTTACAGACCTGCAAAGGCTCCATTTTTTGGTTCATGATCCCCCATTTAATCCACTCATTCTTGTTTATTCTACAATCATAACAATGGTTACTTATTGTACAAAAAAGGTATACTAAAAATACAAGCCTAATGCTTGTGCTAACTTTTTACATGAACTTATTTTTGATGGTCAAATACTGACAAGATGAAGAATAAAACCTGTCAACAATTTGGGATCTTTATTGTGAAATGTTTTACCTGCACAAAACTTCTTAGTTGAAGCAAACTGGAGACAGCAGGGGTATTTTGATGTATCAGTCCGTCACCCTTGTTGGGGGACAGACTGATCTGGTGAGGTTTTATCCCCACCTGAAGCATAGGCATGAGCCCGGACTGTACTTTAAAGAATTATATACGACAAAATATGCTAAAGACACTGTCTCCCGGAGTATTCCCCCGTTTTTGACTAAAGAAGCCTGTTATGCAGCAAAACATTTCAAAAAAGAAACCCCGGGGTTGTGCAGTGTCCCCTTTTCAGTAGTGAACCACTTTATTTCTCAGGATACTGTACTTACTTTACTTAGTTTCTTAAAGAATAAAGAGGCAAAAAAGTGACTGGAACCATACACAAAATTTCCCACACAGAGGGGAGTGAAACTTATGCGTATTACGTCAATGTGAAAAGAATCAGTGACGCCTGCTTTTAAAAAAATAAAAGCAAAAATTTTTCCACTTAAATCATTCATTTTAAGCACATACAATAAATCGTTAGTTCTTAAAAGTTTTCCCGGGGTGTAACCCACTGCCTGGTCTCAGATCGATAGTCTTATTTGAAGGAATAAAAATAAACTAAGAAAAATTAAGAAACCAAGCAAATTAAAGTGCATATTAAAAAGTGGGCAGGGCTTGGTTTCTAGCAAGCATGTGTGAGCGTGAAAATAGGATAAAGGGGACAAAAGGGGTTTTGGGGCCTGTGAGCGTTGGAGGGAACCAGGGTAAAAAATTTTTTTTGAGGGATTCAGGGGAAAAGGGCTAGCAGACTTGATCCCCGGAAATGGTAAGTACAATGCCTGCACTTTAAAGGGGGTTTGGGGGTATTGGCATTTGTAGGGACCTCTAAAAGTCAAACTGAGCATCCTGCAAAAACAGTTATAAAGTATGAGAAGGTGAAAGGTTGAATGATGATAAATATTTTCTTTTTTGGGGTTTTTTTTTCTTTTTGGGTACCCTGCCTCATGGGGACAAAACCCAAAGTGTTGAAAATTAATGTAAACAGTTTTTTCAAAATATACTGCAATCTAACTGTTCATGAAACAAAAAAAAATACCCAATTCTCCCAACACAAACAATACCCCGTCACTGACAGAGGTGGGAAGAAGGGGTTAGTAACCCCTTTTGTATAAATTTTTTACATGCAAAAAGAAAAAAAACTTTAAATTTCTCCTTTTTTGGGGCACCCTGCCCCAGTGGGAGACTGCCTCTTGTAAAAAATAATAAAAAAACAGGATGTTGTACCCTTTGTTTGGAGAAAAACAGCTAAGATGCCCTCAATTTTACCAGGGAATATACAAAAAACAAATACTTTCTTTTCCAAAAAAACATTTTCATAAAAACACCTTTAATAAGCGTTGCGCTGCTGACGAATTTATCGTGTGGCGCATGCTGTCCCCGTCATCCTCCACACCCCAGCCGAGGGGGTGCATTCTCATGCCTACTGAGCGGGGATTTTCTCCTAGAAAAAGAGATATGTCAATTAGTGTAAAATTTTTTTCATTCCAATTAAGTCACTCTTTTATAAATTACCTAAAAACACAAATTTTTTTAAATGAAAAATTTTTAAGGGATATTTAAAACAAATGACACATGGGAAAAACCCTTTGGGAAAAAGGAAGCCCCATATATATAACCCGACTTTTTTGGTGTTTCCATGTTTTTTTTTGGCTTTCAAATTTAGCCATTATTCATTTTGTTTTGTGTTTTACCTCTTTTCCCCCCTTTCACCCTTTTCTTACAACGCTGCGCGAGGGAAGGACAAACGCCCATATTTTAAGGTAAATATTGTATGCACTGTGCATTTTATTTTTTTATGTTTTATGTATAGCTGTAAAAGCCTTAATATATTAGTGAAAACTGTTATCAGACATTTTTTTCACATTCTAAAGAAAAAATGCCTTTCCATTGCTAGCGATTTCACTCATTGTTTAGGGTCTCGAACCTTGGAGCCAGGAACGGGGCTTGCTGTAAGTGCATTCAAAATTTTTGAAACAATTTTTTTTAACCAACTTTTAAAAAAAATCCTTTTTAATCAAAAGTGTCTAAAGCACTGTCTCAATTTTTAAATCAATTTCTAAAAGCCCCAAAAAGAAAGTCCTGGAATGGGAAGTACGGTCTGACCTGAGGGGGGGTGTTTTAAAATTGTTTTTCTGTGGTGGATGGCAAAAGTGGGGGGGGAGCGAAAGATGTGAATTTTTTTTTTTAGTATGCCTTGGGGGGGAACGCCTTTTGTTAAAAAAATTAAAATAAATTTTATTTTATTTAAAGTTTCAAAATAACATTTTATAATATAAAATGGGTTCAAAAAAATTTTTAAAAAAACAAAAATATAAAAAAACCCCCAAAAAAAAAAATAAATTTAAAAAAATTTTTTTTCCCTCAAAAGGCTGGGAAACCCCTTTTTTTAAAAACCCAAAACTTTCTTTCCAAAATTTACATTAAAAAAACAAACCCCTTCCCAACCCCTTTAGAGTGCAGGGGAAGAATTTTACTCCCCAGTTTTTCCATTAAAAAATTTCCCATAATTTTTTAAATGAAATTCCAAAAACTAAAACCTCATCATAAAAAACTGAACCACCACTTCAATCTACTTACCTTTTTTTAAAATTTTTAAAAAATTTAAAACCTCCATGAGACGTTAAAAAACCCTTTGTCATTGCCTTTTTAATCTTTTAATTTAATTGCCAAAAGCCTGCATAAACCCTAAACCCAACAAATTTCTAGTTCCCTTTGTTTTCCAAAATAAGATAAAATTTTTTTTTACATATTTTTATTCCAAAAAAAAAAAGTGTCAAAAGTTTTTTAACACATTTTCAAAAGTTTAAAAAAAAAAAAGAAGATCTATTTTTTACATATTTTAAAAATTAAAAAAAAAAAATATTTTTTTCTTTGGATCATTACTTTAAGGCTTTTCTGATGAACTTAAATGTTTTTCCCTCTGTATAAACATTGTTTCATAAAGAAAAAAGGATTTACTTATGTCCTCACACAACCCGTGGGACGTTCAAGCCCTTAGCACTTAAAACCTTAACCCTGCCTCCCTCCAACCCCTCCTGGGATATCTCCTACCCCTATAATACCCACTCATTGAAATCCATATGTGCTTTCTTCAGGGAACTTTGAAACTTTTCACAAAGGCGTATTCGTCTTTCACGTTCTGCTGGCGTTAAATCTCGTAATTCCCAGTCGTCCAGTCTTGCAATCAGTTCATCTACTTGCTTTTCTACCTGTAAAAAAAAATCCTAAATTAGCATTAAAAAAAAAAGTTCCAATAAACACTTGTTACAAACAACATCCTGGTACAATAAACTCTCTACTAATGGATTAACAGGGATGGGGGGGAGGGGCAATAGTGCCAATTATCCAGAAATTCCAAATAATACAAAATTAGTTTTTTGTGACTGCCCAGTTGTCTTCTGAACCAGTGGACCAAGTTGTCTTCTGAACCAGTGGACCAAGTTGTCTTCTGAACCAGTGGACCAAGTCAACCGGACATTAAGAATATGGGTACTGTAAACTGTCATACTCTGGTGCAATATGTACTGTATAATAATTTTACAGTACTATACCTAATTTATAGTAATTTTACTTACCTTTTCATGGTGAAGAGACGAAGTGTAAACTACCACGATTGATGGTGGAGACTCGGAGTAACTTTTATTCTGAGTTAGCAGAGATGTAAAGCTCTACTGGTGAAAATAAAGAAGATGGTTCAGAAGACATAGATGGTAGAGAAGACACAGATGGTTGAGAAGACATGTCACTGAGACCCCAGACTCAATCTTCTCTATTAGTTCAAAAGTATCTGTAAAACTGAGAGCCACAAGTTTCCTCATGGCACCACCACTTGCTTTACAAGTCAATGTTAACTGTACTGTACTTAATATGTTAATAAAGTCACACAAAACATTCTAAATCCGGGAAAAAGTAAGACTGAATGGCAAGTGTATGCACAAGAGAGTGCAATACACTGGCTTGGGTCGCCTATGACTCAGAGAAAACAGACAGGTCCTGGATGTAGCCACCATGGCCCATACCAGACAATATCAGAGTGGCTGCACTTCGTCTATTGGTTCAGATGATAACTGGACAATATTGTTACAGACAAAATCTGTGATTACAGACTTTTTCCTTTTGTCTGAATTCTATCTGTCTGGCCAATTTTTTGTTC
>NC_069438.1:17501701-17617070 GCF_026875155.1 Cherax quadricarinatus
TCTGCTCGCTTGAAAAATTTGCTCACGTATGGAAGCAAAAAATCGACCCATCGACTGCTCAAATTTGGAAAAACTCGCACGTGGACATCTCGCAAGTAGAGGTTCCACTGTATTTTTTTAATATGTCATTTTAGATGAATTGTGATAGATAAACTAAGCCCAGAGTTGATATTAACATTATTTTGTCAAGCTTCCTGAGGGGCTGGAACGGATAATTGCATTTCAATTAAATTAAATGAGGAAAATTGACTCAGCATACGAACAAATCTGGATACGAACAACATCATGAAACGGATTAAATTCGTAAGCCGAGGTTCCACTGTATTAGTCAGAGGGCTGAAGAGGGTTGTTGAGGTGGTTTGGTCATTTAGAGAGAATGGATCAAAGTAGAATGACATGGAAAGCATATAAATCTATAGGGGAAGGAAGGCGGGGTAGAGGTCGTCCTCAAAAGGGTTGGAGAGGGGGGTAAAGGAGGTTTTGTGGGCAAGGGGCTTGGACTTCCAGCAAGCGTGCATGAGCGTGTTAGATAGGAGTGAATGGAGACGAATGGTACTTGGGACCTGACGATCTGTTGGAGTGTGAGCAGGGTAATATTTAGTGAAGGGATTCAGGGAAACCGGTTATTTTCATATAGTCGGACTTGAGTCCTGGAAATGGGAAGTACAATGCCTGCACTTTAAAGGGGGTTTGGGATATTGGCAGTTTGGAGGGATATGTTGTGTATCTTTATACGTATATGCTTCTAAACTGTTGTGTTCTGAGCACCTCTGCAAAAACAGTGATAATGTGTGAGTGCGGTGAAAGTGTTGAATGATGATGAAAGTATTTTCTTTCTTTTTTGGGTCACCCTGCCTCGGTGGGAGACGGCCGACTTGTTGAATAAAAAAAATAAATAATATAATAAATAATAATAATAATAATAATGTCATTTTTAGACATTTTTCATAATTTTTTCATATGTTTGTGCCAAATGCTTCAAAATACAAACGGGTAACCCTCTGGGTTTCTGTAGGCACTGGGAGACCACAGCAAATCTCACAGCCAACCAAGGATCAAAAGGAAGAGGAGGTGTGCCGCTCTGAGTGACCGCAGCAGACCCTTGGGATGTGTAATTCTGTCTTATATTGCACAAATTTCTTACACAGTGCCTCGCCCAAAGAGACAGTACTCGCATATAATCAGCAAGAAGCTCAGGAAGTGATTAGAAACTATGAAAAAAGCTAGAGAAACGAAGAAGGCAGCAGCATAGAGTGAGGCAGCTGGCCGCCACCACCACCACCACTATGGCCACGGCTGCCACCACCACCACCACTGTGGCTGCCGTCACCCCCAACACCCCCACTGTGGCCACTGCCACCCACCACCACCACCCCTGTGGCCACTGTGATCACATCTGCCCTTGACCATACTTGTGGTAACATATGTGACAACCTCACCACTAATCATAGATAAACACAAGCTAGGTGTAGGGTTATGGACTGGGAAGATACTAGAGTGGGAGAGTAAACGGCGGATGCTTTCTGCCGCTGCCGGAGTCGCCATCACTTGCCATATTATGGCCTATTTTATTCATTCCAGAATATATATCATGTTTCTATGTTATTAATACAGTGGAATCTCTACTTGCAAGTTTAACCTGTAAACGGTCCAAGAAGATCTATGTTCACATGCGTAGAGCTCCAAAAGTAGATCTACTTTTTTTTTACATATTTTCAAATATAACAAAAAAAAAATAATGTCAACCCATTCATATTGGAATGGACAGTGACGTCATTTGTTTACTCTGAAACAGCCAAGCAATGGACCATTTCTCCTAGGTTGAGCTCTATTTCAAGGTACTTTTCATCGTGAAAGCAATTAAAATCATATCTATTTCTGTAATATATCTTCCATTCTATCAAATGAGACCAAAAAAATGAGAATACAACCATAAAAACCATTAGAAATTATCGCTAATGGGTGGCTAATTGCTGGGAAGTAAACTTCATTATTTATGCTTAGATTTCTTTCATTTTTGGTGTACATTAAGAATCAACTTTCCATTATACATTGCCCAAGTTTCAATAAGATAGTCCAACAAACATGTGAGATACAATTCCTGAGATCAAGAGCAAGAGCCCCTCACCAATGTCAAGAAACCCGTCTTGAGGTCTGCTCGCTTGAAGAAATTTTGCTCACGTATGGAAGCAAAAAATCGACCCATCGACTGCTCATATTGGAAAAAAACTCGCACGTGGACATGCTCGCAAGTAGAGGTTCCACTGTATTGTTTAATATGTCATATTAGATGAATTGTGATAGATAACTAAGCCACAGAGTTGATATTAACATTATTTTGTCATGCTTCCTGAGAGGCTGGAACGGATTAATTGCTTTTCAATTTAAAATTAAATGAGGAAAATTGACTCAGCATACGAACAAATCTGGATACGAACAACATCATGAAAGGGGATTAAATTCGTAAGCCGGGGTTCCACTGTATTAGTCAGAGGCTGAAGAGGGTTGTTGAGGTGGTTTGGTCATTAGAGAGAAGGATCAAAGTAGAATGACTTGGAGAGCGTATAAATATGTAGGGAAGGAAGGTGGGGTAGGGTCATCCTCAAAAAGGGCCCTGGAGGGAGGGAGGGGGTAACGGAGGTTTTGTGGAAAGGGGGCCTTGGACTTCCAGCATGTGGAGCGTGTTATATAGAAGTAATGGAGACGAATGGTTTTTGGGACCTGACGACTTTGGAGTGTGAGCAGGGTAACATTTTGTGAAGGGATTCAGGGAAACCGGTTAGCCATTTTTGGAGGAACTTTTGAACTGTCGTATCTGAGCGCCTCTTGCAAAGACAGCGATTATGTATGAGTGAGGTGAAAGTGTTGAATGATGATGAAAGTATTTTTTGGGGGGGATTTTCTTTCTTTTTGGGTCACCCTACCTCGGTGAGAGATGATCGGTGTGTTGAAAAAAAAATTCTATGTACAGTATATCAGTTACTTACCCATGTCCTCGACTTTTCTGTTTAACAGAGATCTGGCCTGTTTCATCGACAATGGGGGTCTGCGTGTTATCTGTTCGGTCGGCAATCTCATCCAGTAACTCTGTTGAAGACATAAAATAAATCAATAACCAGAGTCATACAAATGAAAAGACTAAGCTCTCTTTCCCGAGTAACTGCAGAAACAACAAACTTGGTTTAAAGTGCAATAAACCTGAGCCTGCTTATATTTATCCATTTCCCCCATTAACAATAATGCTTTCAGGTATGAAATTTATGATTTAGGACGTTAGTGCTATCATCCTGTAATTTTTGCAATTGATTTAATGCTACTCTCATGGAATGGGGCTATATCTGTTGTTTTCAGTGAGTGTGGATGACCATTTATTTATATAGAAAATTATTTGGGTAATACTAGTATTTATGAGTCAAACAGTACCTGGGAAACAGAAGGCAACCAGGTTTGATCCAAGGAATAAAGTAATAAATTCTTAGATTAAGAGCCCTTCAGATACACTAAAATGGCATTAAAAGATATACTCCATGGAAAATGGAAAAGAATCTTTCCTCCATAAGCCATGTGTGTTGTAAGAGGTGACTAAAATGCAAATAACCCCTTCTCCTTATAAATTACTATAAGTAAAAAAGGGTCCCCCCTGCCTCAGTGGGAGACTGCCCGTGTATTGAAAAAAAAAGTAGAAACAAAGATTTGTACATGATTGGAACCTACACTGACACCCCTGGTGGGATTTCCTGCCCTCAAGTCTCATGTGTGCTGTGCATAAGTAGCCCAACATTTGATGCCAATTATTGTACCAAACAATATCTCAGTACACAGTGTCATCCCGTACCAAAATGGGAGTGTACTGTGGACTTTGTACAGCACATTGTCCCATAACTGTTTGACTACTTTTATATGTAATATTTGATTTGAAGGGATTTGGGAAAACCCGTTAAGTTGACTTGAATCCTGGAAGTGGGGAAATACAATGCCTGCACTCTGAAGGGGGGGTGGAGATATTTGTAGTTTGGAGGGGCATATGAACTGTAGTATCAGTGTGCCTCTGGGAAGACAGTGATGGAATGAATGATGGAGAAAAGTGCTTTCTTCTTTTTCGGGTCACCTCGTATTGGTGGGAAATGACCATGGTTAAAAAACAATTTTATTTTACAATGAATGATAATACTATACAAACGAAATATGAAGTCTATAATTCATGAATGAAAAAATGAGAAATTTTTTTCAAAGTTCCCAAAATGAAGAATAAAGAGTGACTGAACCAAATCAATATAGATACAAACACCTAAATTATTGTTTTAAAGAATGTATGACAGTTATGACTACAGGTCGGCCATCATAATCCCGGGATCATTGGACCTGTAGTGTGCCGGATTAGTAAGTTTGCCAGATTACAGAGTGGTTAGGTTTTGGGAAAACACTTAATTAACCTATCAAAAGAGACTCTTTCTGTTACATCTTCCTTATTTTTGTCACACTTTCTCCTCCACTGGCTTGCTACTGTGGATTTACAACCATCTGCACAATTTCTGAGTCAGTGTATAATGATGAAATTTGAGTCAGTATAATGATTTGAGTCAGTATAATGATGAAATCTGAAATTATGCTAGCCGAAATTAGTGTCGGATTACTCGTGGAACTGGATAACTGATTGCCGGATTAGTGATGGCCGACCTGTACTACCTCACAATATCTTTGAATAATTGTTGTCTGTCATAAAACTGATATAGTAGGGCCCCACTTAAATGGCAGGTTAGGTTCCAGGCTACCGCCGTAAAAACGGAAATTGCCATAAAGTGGAACACCCTTTTTTTTCCACTTTTAAATGCATATAAATACAGTGGAACCTCTACTTGCGAGTTTAATCAGTTCCATGACCTTGCTCGCAACTGGATTTGCTCATTTGCAGAGTCAATTTTCCTCATTTTAAATTTAATTGAAATGCAATTAATCCGTTCCAGTGGAATTCTGTACTTCAAAAATTTCGCTAATATCAACTCCAACGGTTTTTTTTATCCATCCACTTCATCTAGTATGAAAACATTAAACAACATAAAAAAACATAGAAACCTGATATATACTCTAAAATGAATAAAATATGTCATTCATGTAGTGGTATGGGCGGTGTCGGCGGTGGACGAGAGTTTGTCTGGAGACTGGGCAAAATACTTCATGAATAATTTCGCTAATATCATCTATACAACTTATTTATCTATCACAGTTTGTCTAATATGACATAACGAACAATATAAATAACACAGAAACATAATATATACTATAGAATGAATAAAACACGTCATTCATGTAGTGGTATGGGTGGTGTCAGAGGCCGACAAGAGTTTGTCTGGAGACAGGACAACATACTCCTTGAATATTTCGCTATCAACTCTACAGCTTATTTATCTATCAAAGTTCATCTAATATGAAATAATAAACAATATAGATCACATAGAAACCTGATATATACTCTAGAATGAATAAAATATGCCATTTAACAGGTGGAAGCGGCCACAACCGCTCCCTCTTTGTTGTGGTAAACACTGCCATCTAGTGACAGCCTTTTGAAGCTGTCTATTATTATAATTATTATATATAGTACATTATTATTATACATGTATATGTATTATTATTATACATATTATATTATTATTATTGTATTATTATACTATTGTAATAAAGTTGGTAGAATTACCGACAATATGTAAAGTAAAAGGACATAAGTGCAACTAATGTGACATTTATTGTGGCAACGTTTCGCTCTCCAGGAGCTTTATCAAGCCATTACAAACAATACATGGACACAGAGGGTATATAAAGGCTCAGAGTGAGGTGCAATACTAGTGAGGTACCATTTTGATGTTCACTAGTGGTGGTAGTAGTAGTAGTAGTAGTAGTAACAAAAATAATACAATATGGAAGAGCAATTAATTCGTACATGAGTAAAAGGATATAAAAGCTATTACTTGGGTAACATAAAAATAGGTTGGACAAATATAGACCGGAAAGAGGCAGGTTTTTTTCAGTGTTCACTTGATTGTTATTGTTGACTTGATTGAACTCTGTGTTAATTTCAACTGTTTTTCTTTCAATAACAAGCTCTACAAACAAACCTACGGCATGGGAATGGGGTCCCCAATAAGTGCCGTCCTAGCCAACTTATACATGGAACACCTAGAGTCCGAACACTTCGCCAACATCATCCCTTCAAGCATCACTTGGTTACGTTACGTGGACGATGTCCTCGTAATAACTCCAAAACGTTTTGATGTACGGGATCTTCAGGCAAGGCTCAACGCAGTTGAACCAGCGATTCAGTTTACACTAGAAGAAGAGTCCATGACAAGCTACCTTTCCTCGACGTCCTCATTCACAAAGTAGACAACAACCTAAGATTTCAAGTTTATCGGAAACCCACCAATAAAAATGATCTCACACACTTCTATTCCAGTCAAGATACCAAGACCAAAAGAGGCATCATCATCGGGTTTTTCCTAAGAGCATACCGAATTTGTAGTCCTGAGTTTCTTGACGAGGAATGTACTTACATTCACCAAACATTCACTGAGTTACAATTTCCTTCTTTTTTCATCAAAGACTGCAAGAAAAGAGCTCTTCAGATCATCAATTCTCCACGCATCAACACCACTCCCAACAAAGTTATAATTCTTCCCAACAGCCAGGTTGCACTAAACGTCTCAAAAGTACTTTCACAAGCTAACACCAGAGTCGCCATCGCTACTACCACTTCAATAAAGGATCTAACCAGGACAAAACCCAAGCACCACAAACCAGTCAATGCATGAGTTTACACTATACCCTGTGGAGGCTGTGACAAGATCTACGTAGGTGAAACAGCAAGAAACCTTGACACCCGCCTCAATGAACACATTTACGCATGTAGGAACGACAACTTAAACAACGCCTGTGTACAACACCGAAATTCCACCAATCATCTCATGAAATTCAGAGACGCCCAATTAGTGATCGAAGAAACTAATTTCCGCAGACGCAAGTGCCTTGAATCAGCACTGATCGCTGTTTCGAATACAATTAAACAAAACAACGGCAGCTTCACCATCTCCGAAGTCTTAGCAAGAATCCTCCTGAAAACAGTAAACCCTGCCATCACATAGTCTCTCCTATTATACTACACAAAGCACATTACAGAGAGTGAACACTGAAAAAAACCTGCCTCTTTCCGGTCTATATTTGTCCAACATATTTTTATGTTACCCAAGTAATAGCTTTTATATCCTTTTACTCATGTACGAATTAATTGCTCTTCCATACTGTATTATTTTTGTTACTACTACTACTACTACTACTACCACTAGTGAACATCGAAATGGTACCTCACTAGTATTGCACCTCACTCTGAGCCTTTATATACCCTCTGTGTCCATGTATTGTTTGTAATGGCTTGATAAAGCTCCTGGAGAGCGAAACGTTGCCACAATAAATGTCACATTAGTTGCACTTGTGTCCTTTTACTTTACATATTATACTATTATTATTATACATATTATTATTATACATATCATTATCATTATTATTATTATTATTATACATTATTATTATACATATCATTATCATTATTATTATTATTATTATAATAAGGGGATAAAAGAGAGTGCAAAAATTATAGGGGGATAAGTCTGCTGAGTATACCTGGTAAAGTGTATGGTAGAGTTATTATTGAAAGAATTAAGAGTAAGACGGAGAATAGGATAACAGATGAACAAGGAGGCTCTAGGAAAGGTAGGGGGTGTGTGGACCAGGTGTTTACAGTGAAACATATAAGTCAACAGTATTTAGATAAGGCTAAAGAGGTCTTTGTGGCATTTATGGATTTGGAAAAGGCGTATGACAGGGTGGATAGGGGGGCAATGTGGCAGATGTTGCAGGTGTATGGTGTAGGAGGTAGGTTACTGAAAGCAGTGAAGAGTTTTTACGAGGATAGTGAGGCTCAAGTTAGAGTATGTAGGAAAGAGGGAAATTATTTCCCAGTAAAAGTAGGCCTTAGACAAGGATGTGTGATGTCACCGTGGTTGTTTAATATATTTATAGATGGGGTTGTAAGAGAAGTAAATGCGAGGGTCTTGGTAAGAGGCGTGGAGTTAAAAGATAAAGAATCACACACAAAGTGGGAGTTGTCACAGTTGCTCTTTGCTGATGACACTGTGCTCTTGGGAGATTCTGAAGAGAAGTTGCAGAGATTGGTGGATGAATTTGGTAGGGTGTGCAAAAGAAGAAAATTAAAGGTGAATACAGGAAAGAGTAAGGTTATGAGGATAACAAAAAGATTAGGTGATGAAAGATTGAATATCAGATTGGAGGGAGAGAGAAAGAGTAAGGTTATGAGGATAACAAAAAGATTAGGTGAAGAAAGATTGAATATCAGATTGGAGGGAGAGAGTATGGAGGAGGTGAATGTATTCAGATATTTGGGAGTGGACATGTCAGCGGATGGGTCTATGAAAGATGTGGTGAATCATAGAATTGATGAGGGGAAAAGAGTTAGTGGTGCATTTAGGAGTCTGTGGAGACAAAGAACTTTGTCCTTGGAGGCAAAGAGGGGAATGTATGAGAGTATAGTTTTACCAACGCTCTGATATGGGTGTGAGGCATGGGTGATGAATGTTGCAGCGAGGAGAAGGCTGGAGGCAGTGGAGATGTCATGTCTGAGGGCAATGTGAGGTGTGAATATAATGCAGAGAATTCGTAGTTTGGAAGTTAGGAGGAGGTGCGGGATTACCAAAACTGTTGTCCAGAGGGCTGAGGAAGGGTTGTTGAGGTGGTTCGGACATGTAGAGAGAATGGAGCGAAACAGAATGACTTCAAGAGTGTGTCAGTCTGTAGTGGAAGGAAGGCGGGGTAGGGGTCGGCCTAGGAAAGGTTGGAGAGAGGGGGTAAAGGAGGTTTTGTGTGCGAGGGGCTTGGACTTCCAGTAGGCATGCGTGAGCGTGTTTGATAGGAGTGAATGGAGACAAATGGTTTTTAATACTTGACGTGCTGTTGGAGTGTGAGCAAAGTAACATTTATGAAGGGGTTCAGGGAAACCGGCAGGCCGGACTTGAGTCCTGGAGATGGGAAGTACAGTGCCTGCACTCTGAAGGAGGGGTGTTAATGTTGCAGTTTAAAAACTGTAGTGTAAAGCACCCTTCTGGCAATACAGTGATGGAGTGAATGATGGTGAAAGTTTTTCTTTTTCGGGCCACCCTGCCTTGGTGGGAATCGGCCAGTGTGATAATAAATAAAAAATATAAAATAATAATATTATTATACATATTATTATTATACATATTATTATCATTATTATTATTATCATTATTATTATTATTATTATTATTATTATTATTATTTAAATAATTTGTAATTTTTATTCACACAAAAAATATAAGATTTACTGTTATTTCTCATTGCAATAATTGTATAAATAATGTCAACCCATTCATGACTGCATACTGGAATGGACAGTGATGTCATTTGTTTACTCTTAAACACAGCCAAGCAATGGACCATTTCTCCTATGTTGAGCTCAGTTTCAAGGTACTTTTCGTTGTGAAAGCAATCAATATCATATCTACGTATTTCTATAATATATCTTCCATCCTATCAAATGAGACCAAAGAAACGAGAATACAATCATAAAATCTATATGAAAATACCGCTAAGGCGTGGCTAATTGCTGGGAAGTAAACTCCATTATTTATGCTTAGATTTCTTTCATTTTTGGAGTACATTAAGAATCAACTTTCCATCATACATTGCCCAAGTTTCAATAAGATAGTCCAACAAACAAATGAGATACAATTCCCGAGATCAAGAGCAAGAGCTCCTCACCAGTGTCAAGGAACCTGTCTTGAGGTCTGCTCGCTTGTAGAAATTTTGCTCACGCATGGAAGCAAAAAATCGGCCCATCGACTGCTCATATTTGGAAAAACTCGCACGTCGACACGCTCACAAGTACAGGTTCCACTGTACTAGATAACAAGTTTACACTAACATATATTAAGTTAGCAATACAACTAGGCATTAAAAAACAATAAAAAATTAAAATACACATATAGTACACTCATTACTTACCTTAAAATATCTGTAGTCTTAATCTAGGGCGAGATGAGTAGTATTTATTGTAAGATATCAAGTGTGGTATGTATGGTAGCCAGCCAGGCTACCATACCAGGCCACCCCACCCACATTCTATGACATTTAAGCATCTCAGAGTGATAAAATGCATATACAGTTCACTCATTAATTACCTTAAAACATTTGTAGTCTTAATGTAGGGTCAGAGGTGAGTAAACAAGATAAAATGAATGAATGAGAGAGGCATACGTGAGTTTTGTAAACAAACCAAGCGAACACGTCTGGTTTTGTACAAGTTACATTGTGTACAAGTTGTCTCTACATTCATACGGTAGAATAAATAAAAAGGAACACTCCCATTCTCATGAAATACCATTTTTAGAAGAAATGACACTCTGAGTGAAGGCATACAAAAAGAATAATTTTCTACAGTTACCCCTAATAACACATTTTCTCTGATGTTGGACTAGAGAAAATCTTATTCTAGCCGTCAATCATACAAGTCATCTGGCTACCATATCTCATATTTATGTTAATTTATTCTACTGTGGGGTGTGTTTATCATCTTTATATGTTACGTATCATGTTCATTACATAATTTTGAAAAAATATCATAGATGGGTTAATGAAAATGTGTATATTAATGAGACTTAGTGTTTATTATTGAGTATTATTATCATTACTAATATGGCATCTCAAGACATAAGACACTCTTACTGATTTTAATGTGTAACTGCATGCCAACACAGTGTGTACGTTTATTTAGGTACAGGTCTACATAACTATAATTATCAGAGTATAATTATCAGGGAGGTACTACCGTCCTGCAAAGTGAGTGTAAAACGAAAGCCTGTAATTGTTTTACATGATGGTAGGATTGCTGGTGTCTTTTGTCTGTCTCATAAATATGCAAGATTACAGGCATGTCTTGCTACTTCTACTTACACTTAGGTCACACTACACATACATGCACACGTTTATTTATACACAATCATCTGAGTTTTCTTTGATTTTATCTTAATAGTTCTTGGTCTTATTACTTTTCCTTTTATATCCATGGGGAAGTGGAATAAGAATCTTTCCTCCGTAAGCCATGCGTGTTGTAAAAGTCAACTAAAATGCCGGGAACAATGGGCTAGTAACCCTTTTCCTGTAAAGATTACTAAAAGAATAAGAAGAAGAAAATTGTCAAAGTGGGAAGTCTGAATGTGCATGGATGTTGTGCAAATGATAAGAAAGAGATGATTGTGGATGTTATGAATGAGAAAAAAACTGGATGTCCTGGCTTTAAGTGAAACAAAGCTGAAGGGGGTGGGAGAGTTTTAATGGAGAGGAATAAATGGGGTTAGGTCAGGGGTTTCAAATAGAGTTAGAGCTAAAGAAGGAGTAGCAATAATGTTGAAGGATAAGCTATGGCAGGAAAAGAGGGACTACAAATGTATAAATTCAAGGATTATGAGGAGTAAAATAAAGATTGGATGTGAAAAGTGGGTTATAGTAAGTGTGTATGCACCTGGAGAAGAGAGAAGTATAGAGGAGAGAGAGAGATTCTGGGAAATGTTGAGTGAATGCATGGGGAGTTTTGAATCAAGTGTGAGAGTAATGGTGGTTGGGGATTTCAATGCTAAAGTGGGTAAAAATGTTATGGAGGGAGTAGTAGGTAAATTTGGGATGCCAGGGGTAAATGTAAATGGGGAGCCTTTAATTGAGCTATGTGTAGAAAGAAATTTGGTAATAAGTAATACATATTTTATGAAAAAGAGGATAAATAAATATACAAGGTATGATACAGCACGTAATGAAAGTAGTTTGTTAGATTATGTATTGGTGGATAAAAGGTTGATGGGTAGGCTAAAGGATGTACATGTTTATAGAGGGGCAACTGATATATCGGATCATTATTTAGTTGTAGCTACAGTTAGAGTAAGAGGTAGATGGGAAAAGAGGAAGGTGGCAACAACAAGTAAGAGGGAGGTGAAAGTGTATAAACTAAGGGAGGAGGAACTTCGGGCGAGATATAAGCGACTATTGGCAGAAAGGTGGGCTTAGTGCAATGATGAGTAGTGGGGGGGGGGTTGAAGAGGGTTGGAATAGTTTTAAAAATGCAGTATAGAATGTGGGGCAGAAGTTTGTGGTTATAGGAGGGTGGGGGCAGGAGGAAAGAGGAGTGACTGGTGGAATGATGAAGTAAAGGGTGTGATAAAAGAGAAAAAGGTAGCTTATGAGAGGTTTTTACAAAGCAGAAGTGTTATAAGAAGAGCAGAGTATATGGAGAGTAAAAGAAAGGTGAAGAGAGTGGTGTGAGAGAGTGCAAAGGAGAGCGATGACAGAGTGGGAGAGGGCACTGTCAAAATTTAATGAAAATACGAAAAAATTTTGGAGTGAGTTAAACAAGTTAAGAAAGCCTAGGGAAAGTATGGATTTGTCAGTTAAAAACAGAGTAGGGGAGTTAGTAGATGGGGAGAGGGAGGTATTAGCTAGATGGCGAGAATATTTTGAGGAACTTTTAAATGTTGAGGAAGAAAGGGAGGCGGTAATTTCATGCACTGGTCAGGGAGGTATACCATCTTTTAGGAGTGAAGAAGAGCAGAATGTAAGTGTGGGGGAGGTATGTGAGGCATTACGTAGAATGAAAGGGGGTAAAGCAGCTGGAACTGATGGGATCATGACAGAAATATTAAAAGCAGGGGGGGATATAGTGTTGGAGTGGTTGGTACTTTTGTTTAATAAATGTATGAAAGAGGGGAAGGTACCTAGGGATTGGCGGAGAGCATGTATAGTTACATTATAAAGGGAAAGGGGACAAAAGAGATTGTAAAAATTATAGAGGAATAAGTTTACTGAGTTCAAGGTAGTAGGTTGGTAGACAGCAACCGCCCAGGGAGGTACTACCGTCCTGCCAAGTGAGTGTAAAACGAAAGCCTGTAATTGTTTTACATGATGGTAGGATTGCTGGTGTCCTTTTTTCTGTCTCATGAACATGCAAGATTTCAGGTACGTCTTGCTACTTCTACTTACACTTAGGTCACACTACACATACATGTACAAGCACATATATACACACCCCTCTGGGTTTTCTTCTATTTTCTTTCTAGTTCTTATTCTTGTTTATTTCCTCTTATCTCCATGGGGAAGTGGAACAGAATTCTTCCTCCGTAAGCCATGCGTGTTGTAAGAGGCAACTAAAATGCCGGGAGCAAGGGGCTAGTAACCTCTTCTCCTGTATATATTACTAAATGTAAAAGGAGAAACTTTCGTTTTTCCTTTTGGGCCACCCCGCCTCGGTGGGATACGGCCGGTGTGTTGAAAGAAAGAAGAAGTTTACTGAGTATACCAGGAAAAGTATACGGTAGGGTTATAATTGAAAGAATTAGAGGTAAGACAGAATGTAGGATTGCAGATGAGCAGGGAGGCTTCAGAGTGGGTAGGGGATGTGTAGATCAAGTGTTTACATTGAAGCATATATGTGAACAGTATTTAGATAAAGGTAGGGAAGTTTTTATTGCATTTATGGATTTAGAAAAGGCATATGATAGAGTGGATAGAGGAGCAATGTGGCAGATGTTGCAAGTATATGGAATAGGTGGTAAGTTACTAAATGCTGTAAAGAGCTTTTATGAGGATAGTGAGGCTCAGGTTAGGGTGTGTAGAAGAGAGGGAGAATACTTCCAGGTAAAAGTAGGTCTTAGACAGAGATGTGTAATGTCACCATGGTTGTTTAATATATTTATAGATGGGGTTGTAAAAGAAGTAAATGCTAGGGTGTTCGGGAGAGGGGTGGGATTAAATTATGGGGAATCAAATTCAAAATGGGAATTGACACAGTTGCTTTTTGCTGATGATACTGTGCTTATGGGAGATTCTAAAGAAAAATTGCAAAGGTTAGTGGATGAGTTTAAGAATGTGTGTAAAGGTAGAAAGTTGAAAGTGAACATAGAAAAGAGTAAGGTGATGAAGGTATCAAATGATTTAGATAAAGAAAAATTGGATATAAAATTGGGGAGGAGGAGTATGGAAGAAGTGAATGTTTTCAGATACTTGGGAGTTGACGTGTCGGCGGATGGATTTATGAAGGATGAGGTTAATCATAGAATTGATGAGGGAAAAAAGGTGAGTGGTGAGTTGAGGTATATGTGGAGTCAAAAAAACGTTATCTATGGAGGCAAAGAAGGGAATGTATGAAAGTATAGTAGTACCAACACTCTTATATGGATGTGAAGCTTGGGTGGTAAATGCAGCAGCGAGGAGACGGTTGGAGGCAGTGGAGATGTCCAGTCTAAGGGCAATGTGTGGTGTAAATATTATGCAGAAAATTCGGAGTGTGGAAATTAGGAGAAGGTGTGGAGTTAATAAAAGCATTAGTCAGAGGGCAGAAGAGGGGTTGTTGAGGTGGTTTGGTCATTTAGAGAGAATGGATCAAAGTAGAATGACATGGAAAGCATATAAATCTATAGGGGAAGGAAGGAGGGGCAGGGGTCGTCCTCAAAAGGGTTGGAAAGAGGGGGTAAAGAAGGTTTTGTGGGCGAGGGGCTTGGACTTCCAGCAAGCGTGCATGAGCGTGTTAGATAGGAGTGAATGGAGACGAATGGTACTTGGGACCTGACGATCTGTTGGAGTGTGAGCAGGGTAATATTTAGTGAAGGGATTCAGGGAAACCGGTTGTTTTCATATAGTCGGACTTGAGTCCTGGAAATGGGAAGTACAATGCCTGCACTTTAAAGGAGAGGTTTGGGATATTGGCAGTTTGGAGGGATATGTTGTGTATCTTTATATGTGTATGCTTCTAAACTGTTGTATTCTGAGCACCTCTGCAAAAACAGTGATAATGTGTGAGTGTGGTGAAAGTGTTGAATGATGATGAAAGTATTTTCTTTTTGGAGATTTTCTTTCTTTTTTGGGTCACCCTGCCTCGGTAAGAGACGGCCAACTTGTTTAAGAAAAAAAAATATATATATATAAAATATGAAATAACTTTTAAAAACACTTGAAATTTTTGGAGTTTCCAGACATAATGGAGAGACATGGTGCTTACAGAGCTCACGGAGAATGTAAACAAACAGGGTGGGATGCAGTGACTGTATTAGAAAGTCAGGTGGGGGGAGCCGTATAGCGAGTTTTGGTCATAATTTGCAATGCCTGTATTAGCGGAACGCCGTAAAGTGAAATGCAGTAAAGCGGGGCCCCACTGTATAATACAAATAACAGCAATCAAACATGGAGACAGTGGGTAAAACCACTTCTACCAAACACGAAACAATCAACTGTAATTAAACAAGAAAAAGAGAGTTGGTAAAACAACTTGCACTTACCATTGTGTTCATCTACCTCTGTACCAATAGCTGAGGCAATTCTCTTTTGCTGAGATACTACCTGAGACAATACCTCAAGACCAGATTCTTGTTCTGTAATCAAAACAAATAACATAATGTAGTCATTCTCAGAGTGAACAAAAGAGTTATTTTTTATTATCACACCGGCCGATTCCCACCAAGGCAGGGTGGCCCGAAAAAGAAAAACTTTCACCATCATTCACTCCATCACTGTCTTGCCAGAAGGGTGCTTTACACTACAGTTTTTAAACTGCAACATTAACACCCCTCCTTCAGAGTGCAGGCACTGTACTTCCCATCTCCAGGACTCAAGTCCGGCCTGCCGGTTTCCCTGAATCCCTTCATAAATGTTACTTTGCTCACACTCCAACAGCACGTCAAGTATTAAAAACCATTTGTCTCCATTCACTCCTATCAAACACGCTCACGCATGCCTGCTGGAAGTCCAAGCCCCTCGCACACAAAAACCTCCTTTACCCCCTCCCTCCAACCCTTCCTAGGCCGACCCCTACCCCGCCTTCCTTCCACTACAGACTGATACACTCTTGAAGTCATTCTGTTTCGCTCCATTCTCTCTACATGTCCGAACCACCTCAACAACCCTTCCTCAGCCCTCTGGACAACAGTTTTGGTAATCCCGCACCTCCTCCTAACTTCCAAACTACGAATTCTCTGCATTATATTCACACCACACATTGCCCTCAGACATGACATCTCCACTGCCTCCAGCCTTCTCCTCGCTGCAACATTCATCACCCACGCTTCACACCCATATAAGAGCGTTGGTAAAACTATACTCTCATACATTCCCCTCTTTGCCTCCAAGGACAAAGTTCTTTGTCTCCACAGACTCCTAAGTGCACCACTCACTCTTTTTCCTCATCAATTCTATGATTCACCTCATCTTTCATAGACCCATCTGCTGACACGTCCACTCCCAAATATCTGAATACGTTCACCTCCTCCATACTCTCTCCTCCAATCTGATATTCAATCTTTCATCACCTAATCTTTTTGTTATCCTCATAACCTTACTCTTTCCTGTATTCACCTTTAATTTTCTTCTTTTGCACACCCTACCAAATTCATCCACCAATCTCTGCAACTTCTCTTCAGAATCCCCCAAGAGCACAGTGTCATCAGCAAAGAGCAGCTGTGACAACTCCCACTTTGTGTGTGATTCTTTATCTTTTAACTCCACGCCTCTTGCCAAGACCCTCGCATTTACTTCTCTTAAACCCCATCTATAAATATATTAAACAACCACGGTGACATCACACATCCTTGTCTAAGGCCTACTTTTACTGGGAAAAAATTTCCCTCTTTCCTACATACTCTAACTTGAGCCTCACTATCCTCGTAAAAACTCTTCGCTGCTTTCAGTAACCTCCTCCTACACCATACACTTGCAACATCTGCCACATTGCCCCCTATCCACCCTGTCATACGCCTTTTCCAAATCCATAAATGCCACAAAGACCTCTTTAGCCTTATCTAAATACTGTTCACTTATATGTTTCACTGTAAACACCTGGTCCACACACCCCCTACCTTTCCTAAAGCCTCCTTGTTCATCTGCTATCCTATTCTCCGTCTTACTCTTAATTCTTTCAATTATAACTCTACCATACACTTTACCAGGTACACTCAACAGACTTATCCCCCTATAATTTTTGCACTCTCTTTTATCCCCTTTGCCTTTATACAAAGGAACTATGCATGCTCTCTGCCAATCCCTAGGTACCTTACCTTCTTCCATACATTTATTAAATAATTGCACCAACCACTCCAAAACTATATCCCCACCTGCTTTTAACATTTCTATCTTTATTCCATCAATCCCGGCTGCCTTACCCCCTTTCATTTTACCTACTGCCTCACGAACTTCCCCCACACTCACAACTGGCTCTTCCTCACTCCTACAAGATGTTATTCCTCCTTGCCCTATACACGAAATCACAGCTTCCCTATCTTCATCAACATTTAACAATTCCTCAAAATATTCCTTCCATCTTCCCAATACCTCTAACTCTCCATTTAATAACTCTCCTCTCCTATTTTTAACTGACAAATCCATTTGTTCTCTAGGCTTTCTTAACTTGTTAATCTCACTCCAAACTTTTAACAAAAGAGTTATCATTAGATAATGAATTGATGTTTAGTATATTTCACACATTCTTAAATAATTTTTGTTTTTTTACCTCAACAGCTGTCTCCTGCGAAGGCAGGGTGATCCAATGAAGAAAACCCATTTACCATCATTTATTCAACTGCTGTCTATCCAGAAGTGTGCTGATATCACAGTTAGTTACCTCAGACTACTACATCCCCACCCCTCCTTCAGAGTGTAGCAACTGCCCTTCCTACCTTCAGGACTCAAATCCAGCTAACTGATTTTCCTGAATACTTTCACAAAGTTACTTTACTCACACTCCAACAGCATGTCCATTATAAACCACTTGTCTCCATCCGCTCCTGTCTAACACACATACAAGCCTGCTGGATGCTCAAGCCCCTAAAACTCAGTCTCTTTAACCCCTTCCCTACAACCATTCCTATCCCTCTTATTTTACATCCTCTTTGTCAACCTAACCTTCTCCATCCTCTCTACATGCCCACACCACCTCAACAACCCTCCTCACCTCTCTGAATTATAATCTTGGTTACCGTTTAATTTCTAAACTCCGAATTCTCTGCATGATATTCACACCACAGTTGACATATCTACAACATTCAAAACCGATGCCTCACACCCACATTGTAATGTTTTAAGTAATTTAATCATTATATTGTTAAGACTAATTCATGGGAAGTGAATATGTAGTACATTATAAAATAAAACATTAAATCAGGAATAATTTTATTATTAATTTATACAGACCTGCAAAGGCTCCATTTTCGGTTACTATGATCAAGCACTCATTTAATCCACTCATTCTTGTTCATTCTACAATGCATAACAATGGTTACATTATTGTACAAAAAAGGTATACATAAACCTCACAAGCCTAATGCTTGTGACTCTCTTGTACAGTGAGACTTATTATTGATGGTGCATAATACTAACAAGATGAAGAATAAGACACCTGTGCAACATCTGGGTATCTTTATTGATGAAATGTTTCACCTGCACAAGCTTCTTCAGTTGAATGCAACACTGGAGACAGCAGGGGTAGTTTTGATGTGATCAGTCCGTCACCCTTGTTGGGCGACAGACTGATCATGGTGAGGTCTATCCCTCATGCCTGAAGCATAGGCATATGAGCCCGGACTGTACTTCAATAGAATTATATACTGACAAATATGCTAACAAGACACTGTCTCCAGGATTGTATTCCCCTGTATTTGACTAAAGAAGCCTGTTATGCAGTCAAAACATTTCAACAAAGATACCCAGGTGTTGTGCATGTGTCACATTCTTCAGTATGTGAGACCACTTTTATTACTCAGGCATACTGTACTTACTTTATTTAGTTTCTTAAAGAATAAAGAGGCACAATAAAGTGACTGGAACAATACACAAATTACCCACACAGAGGAGAGTGAAACTTATGACGATATTACTGTCAATGTGATGAAAGAAGTCCAGTGACGCTACTGCATTATAAAAATAAAAGCAAAATGTCTTCTTCCACTTAAATCATTCATTTCAAGCACATACAATAAATCTGTTAGTGTCTTAATGTTTCCAGGGAGTGTAACCTCACTGCCTGGTCTCAGATCAGATAGTCTATATTTGAAGGAATATAAAATAAGACTAAGAACAATTAAAAAACACAAGCAATTAAAGTGCATATTAAATGTGGGCGAGGGGCTTGGATTTCTAGCAAGCATGTGTGAGCGTGTTAGATAGGAGTGAATGGAGACAAATGGTTTTTGGGACCTGTGAGCTGTTGGAGTGTAACCAGGGTAATATTTTGTGAGGGATTCAGGGAAACGGGCTAGCCAAACTTGAGTCCTGGAAATGGTAAGTACAATGCCTGCACTTTAAAGGAGGGTTTGGGATATTGGCAGTTTGTAGGGACCTCTAAACTGTCATATCTGAGCATCTCTGCAAAGACAGTTATTATGTATGAGAGAGGTGAAAGTGTTGAATGATGATGAAAGTATTTTCTTTTTGGGGATTTTCTTTCATTTTGGATCACCCTGCCTCGGTGGGAGACAACCAATGTGTTGAAAATTAAATGTAAACAGATATTTTCAAGATATACTGCAATCTAACATGTTCATGAAACAGAAAGAAAAATACCAGCAATTCTCCCAACACAAACAATACCCCGTCACATGACAGGATGGTGGGAAGAAGGGGTTAGTAACCCCTTCTGTATAAATTATTACATGCAAAAAGAAGAAAAACTTAAGTTTCTCCTTTTTTGGGTCGCCCTGCCTCAGTGGGAGACTGCCTCTGTGTTAAAAAATAATAAAAAGACAGGATGGTTGTACCTTTGTATGGAGAAAACAGCATATAGTATGCCATCAATTGTACCAGGTAATACACAAAAAACAAATGACTTTCTTTTCCAAAAGAACATTTACATAAAATCACCTTGAAGTAAGCGCTGCTGCTGCTGACGTAATTCATCCGTGCTGAGGTCAGCACTGCTGTCCTCTCTGTCATCCTCCACACCCCAGCCTGAGGCTGCATTCTCAGCTGGTCCTACTGAGCGGTATTTTCTCCTAGAAAATAGATATGTCAATTAGTGTAAATTATTTACATTCCAATTATAGTCAGCTCTTTTATAAAGTTACTCTAAATAGCACAATTTTTTTGCAAATGAAATTTTAAGGCATATTTAAAACAAAATGACACATGGGAAAACCTTGAGAGTACAGGAGGGCCCCATATATATATAACTCCGACTTTTTGGTGTTCCATGTTTTTGTTGGCTTTCAATTGAGCCATTATTCATTATGTTTTGTGCTTTTACCTCTTTTCCACCTTATCACCATTTTCTTACAACAGCTGCGCGAGGGAAGGACAAACAGCGCCATATTTTAAGGTAAATATTGTATGCACTGTGCATTATATTTTTTTATGTTTTATGTATAGCTGTATAAAGCACTTAATATATGATAGTGTAAACACATTATCAGACATTTTTGACACATTCTATAATGAAAAAATGCTCTTTTCCATCTGCTAGCGATTTTTACTCATTGTTTGGGGTCTCGAACCTTAGGAGCCGCAGGAACGGGGCTTGTCTGTAAGTGCTATTCAATTTTCTGAAACAATTTTTCAACCCAACTTACAAAAAAATCTATTATATACAAAAGTGTCATAAGAGCTGACTGTACATCAATTTTTAAAATTAATTCATAACCTAAGCCCCAAACAGAAGAGTCCTGGAGATGGGAAGTACAGTGTCTGCACTCTGAAGGAGGGGTGTTAATATTCCAGTTTTATAACTGTAGTGTAGGCATGCCTCTGGCAAGACAGTGATGGAGTGAATGATGATGATTTTTTTTTTTTCGGGTCACCCTGCCTTGGTGGGAAATGGCCGTTGTGTTAATATAAATAAATAAATGTTTATCTCTCACTTTCACCATAGTTTCACATTAATAAGCATCGTTTCGATACATCATAAAGACTAGGGTGTGCAGGAAAGAGATATTGTACAAACAGACAAGAAATATCAATGTACATCTCCATAAAAAATAAAATGAAATTCCTAACACATAAGCAATTTCCTGCCATCATAAGATGATCTGAAGGACACACATACACTTATCAATACCCTAGCTGTCTTTCCAGAAATATATAGGCATTAAAATTAATGCACTAAACCACAACATTCCAACCATCTTTCAGAGTGCAGGAACTGTACTTCTCATCTCCAGTACATTAGTCCAGTTAACTGATTTCCCTTAATCCTTTCATAAATGTTACCTTGCTCACACTCCAACAGCACATCAAGTCATAAAAACCATCTGCAACCACTCACTTCAATCTCACTATACCTTGTTTTAACTCCTAAATATATATTGATAACCATCTATGAGACTGTATATAAAACCGCTCATTTTGTCATTGCCTTATTAATCTTAAGTTAATCTTAAGTTTGTCCAAAATGCTCTGCATATTAACCCGTAAACGGTCCAAGCAGATCTACGTTCACACGTGTTGTGCTACAAAAGTAGATCTACGTTTTTTTTACATATTTTCAAATGTAACAAAAAAAGAAAAAGTAGATCAAAGTTTTTTTACACATTTTCAAATGTAAAAAAAAACAAAAAGAATATCTACTTTTTTTACATACTTTCAAATGTTGAAAAAACGTATACAGTGGACCCCCGCATACTGTACGCATCGCATAACGTTCAATCCGCATACCGCTCGCTTTTATCGCAAAAATTTTGCCTCGCATACCGCTCAAAAACCCGCTCACCGCTCTTCGTCCGAGACGCATCCAATGTGCACCCTTAGCCAGCCTCACATGTGCCGCCGGTGGCATTGTTTACCAGCCAGCCTCCGCGGTAACATCCAAGCATACAATCGGAACATTTCGTATTATTACAGTGTTTTTGGTGATTTTATCTGGAAAATAAGTGACCATGGGCCCCAAGAAAGCTTCTAGTGCCAACCCTACAGGAATAAGGGTGAGAATTACTATAGAGATGAAGAAAGAGATCATTGATAAGTATGAAAGTGGAGTGCGCGTCGCCGACCTGGCCAGGTTGTACAAGAAACCCAAATCAACCATCGCTACTATTGTGGGCAACAGAAAAACAATCAAGGAAGCTGTTCTTGCCAAAGGTTTAAATGTGTTTTCGAAACAGAGATCGCAAGTGATGGAAGATGTTGAGAGACTCTTATTGGTGCGGATAAATGAAAAACAGGTAGCAGGAGATAGCGTCTCTCAAGCGATCATAAGCGAAAAGGCTAGGAAGTTGCACGAGGATTTAATTAAAAAAATGCCTGCAACTAGTGATGATGTGAGTGAATTTAAGGCCAGCAAAGGTTGGTTTGAGAGATTTAAGAAGCGTAGTGGCATACATAGTGTGATAAGGCATGGTGAGGCTGCCAGTTCGGACCACAAAGCAGCTGAAAAATATGTGCAGGAATTCAAGGAGTACATAGACAGTGAAGGACTGAAACCTGAACAAGTGTTTGTGATGAAACAGGCCTGTTTTGGAAGAAAATGCCAAGCAGGACCTACATTACTGAGGAGGAAAAGGCACTCCCAGGACATAAGCCTATGAAAGACAGGCTTACTTTGTTGATGTGTTCCAATGCTACTGGTGATTGCAAAGTGAAGCCTTTATTAGTGTATCACTCTGAAACTCCCAGACCGTTCAGGCAAAAGAATGTCCTCAAGGAGAATTTGTGTGCTGTGGAGGGCAAACAGTAAGGCATGGGTCACTAGGGACTTTTTCTATGACTGGTTACACCATGCATTTGCCCCCAATGTGAAAGATTACCTAACTGAAAAGAAATTAGAACTTAAGTGCCTCCTGGTGTTAGACAATGCCCCTGGTCATCCTACAGACGTGGCAGAGCGACTTTATGGGGACATGAAATTCATTAAGGTGAAGTTTTTGCCTCCTAATACCACTCCTCTCCTGCAGCCCATGGACCAGCAGGTTATTGCAAACTTCAAAAAACTGTACACAAAAGCTCTGTTTGAAAGGTGCTTTGTAGTGACCTCAGAAACTCAACTGACTCTAAGAGAGTTTTGGAGAGAGCACTTTAATATCCTCAATTGTGTAAACCTTATAGGTAAGGCTTGGGAGGGAGTGACTAAGAAGACCTTGAACTCTGCTTGGAAGAAACTGTGGCCAGAATGTGTAGACAAAAGGGATTTTGAAGGGTTTGAGGCTAACCCTGAGAGGATTATGCCAGTTGAGGAATCCATTGTGGCATTGGGAAAGTCCTTGGGGTTGGAGGTTAGTGGGGATGATGTGGAAGAGTTGGTGGAGGAGGACAATGAAGAACTAACCACTGATGAGCTGATAGATCAACTTCAACAGCAAGAGGCCAGACCTGAGGAAACTGGTTCGAAGGAGGGGAGAGAGAAATTGAAGAAATTGCCTACTACAAAGATTAAGGAAATCTGTGCAAAGAGGCTTGAAGTGCAAACCTTCATGGATGAAAATCACCCTCATACAGCTATTGCAAGCCGTGCTGGTGATTATTACACTGACAATGTTGTGAAACACTTTAGGGAAGTCATAAAGGAACGAGAGGTACAGGCCACTATGGACAGATATGTTGTGCGAAAGAAGTCCAATGACTCTGAAGCTGGTCCTAGTGGCATTAAAAGAAGAAGGGAAGTAACCCCAGAAAAGGACTCGACACCTCAAGTCTTAATGGAAGGGGATTCCCCTTCTAAACACTAACACTCTCTCCTCCTGCCATCCCATCAATCATCACCAGATCTTCAATAAAAGTAAGTGTCATGTAAGTGTGCATGCCTTTTTCAGTTTGTGTGTATTAAAATTAACATTTCATGTGGTAAATTTTTTTTTTTTCATACTTTTGGGTGTCTTGCACGGATTAATTTGATTTCCATTATTTCTTATGGGGAAAATTCATTCGCATACCGATCATTTCGCATAACAATGAGCCCTCTTGCACGGATTAAAGTCGCTATGCGGGGGTCCACTGTATATACGTTTGGATCGTTTACGGGTTAAGGGGCTTTCTGCATGCACACTTAAATGTTATTCTCCTCTGTATAAACATTGTATCATAATGAAATAAAGGATCTTATCTTCATGTCCTCACACAAGCCTGTGGGACGTTCAAGCCCTTAGCACTTAAAACCTTAACCCCTCCTCCCTCCAACCCCTCCTGGGATATCTCCTACCCCTATAATACTCACTCATTGAAATCCATATGTGCTTTCTTCAGGGAACTTTGAAACTTTTCACAAAGGCGTATTCGTCTTTCACGTTCTGCTGGCGTTAAATCTCGTAATTCCCAGTCATCCAGTCTTGCAATCAGTTCATCTACTTGCTTTTCTACCTGTAAAAAAAATCCTAAATTAGCATTAAAAAAAAAAAGTTCCAATAAACACTTGCTACAAACAACATCCTGGTACAATAAACTCTCTACTAACGGATTAACAGGGATGGGGGGGGGGGGCAATAGTGCCAATTATCCAGAAATTCCAAATAATACAAAATTAGTTTTTTGTGATTGCCCAGTTGTCTTCTGACCCAGTGGACCAAGTTGTCTTCTGAACCAGTGGACCAAGTTGTCTTCTGAACCAGTGGACCAAGTTGTCTTCTGAACCAGTGGACCAAGTTGTCTTCTGAACCAGTGGACCAAGTTGTCTTCTGAACCAGTGGACCAAGTTGTCTTCTGAACCAGTGGACCAAGTTGTCTTCTGAACCAGTGGACCAAGTTGTCTTCTGAACCAGTGGACCAAGTTGTCTTCTGAACCAGTGGACCAAGTTGTCTTCTGAACCAGTGGACCAAGTTGTCTTCTGAACCAGTGGACCAAGTTGTCTTCTGAACCAGTGGACCAAGTTGTCTTCTGAACCAGTGGACCAAGTTGTCTTCTGAACCAGTGGACCAAGTCAACCGGACATTAAGAATATGGGTACTGTAACCTGTCGTACTCTGGTGCAATATGTACTGTATAATAATTTTACAGTACAATACCTAATTTATAGTAATTTTACTTACCTTTTCAAGGTGAAGAGACGAAGTGTAAACTACCACGATTGATGGTGGAGACTCAGAGAGTAACTTTTATTCTGAGTTAGCGGAGATGTAAAGCTCTACTGGTGAAAATAAAGATGATGGTTCAGAAAACATAGATGGTAGAGAAGACATAGATGGTAGAGAAGACACAGATGGTTGAGGAGACATGTCACTGAGACCCCAGACTCAATCTTCTCTATTAGTTCAAAAGTATCTGTAAAACTGAGAGCCACAAGTTTCCTCATGGCACCACCACTTGCTTTACAAGTCAATGTTAACTGCACTGTACTTAATATGTTAATAAAGTCACACAAAACATTCTAAATCCGAGAAAAAGTAAGACTGAATGGCAAGTGTATGCACAAGAGAGTGCAATACACTGGCTTGGGTCGCCTATGACTCAGAGAAAACAGACAGGTCCTGGATGTAGCCACCATGGCCCATACCAGACAAATATCAGAGTGGCTGCACTTCGTCTATTGGTTCAGATGATAACTGGACAATATTGTTACAGACAAAATCTGTGATTACAGACTTTTTCCATTTTGTCTGATACTTCTATCTGTCTGGCCAATTTTTTGTTCCAAAATTTATCAACGGCAGGGTTTATTGTAGTTTATATTATTATTAAAATTATAAAATTCATTAATGAAAGGGTTTGTAAAGTAAAAGGACACAAATGCAACTAATGTGACATTTTATGTGGCAACATTTCGCTCTCCAGGAGCTTTGTCAGGCCGTCACTTGTGTCCTTTTACTTTACATATTGTCGGTAATTCTACCAAAATATATACAATGAAAGGGTTTACCGGAGTTTATATTATTATTATTATAATTATAACTAAGTGCTACACCAATAAGGGTCATAGAGTGTACTTTATATTGCTGTAGCCTTTTTCACTCACTACCCAAACCAATAAGTGGTGTAAATACTATATTATACTAAGAATAAGGAATGAATAAACAAGATGTGGTGATGAGAGGTGCCTGTACAGGAGGGCCCCGCTTATACAACAGGTTAAGTTCCGGGCTACTGCTGTAAAGTGAAATATAGCCATTTTCACTTTCAAATGCATTTAAAAGTCTGTTAACATGTTTATACTCTCATACATTAGTGAGCAATATAGCTAGGCCTAAAAAATGCATATACAGTACACACATTACTTACCTTAAAATATTTTCTTCCTTAACTTACAGTGAGTGGTGAATATATAAATGAAGAATGGGTATGAAAACCACTGCATTAGCAAAAAGCTGAAAAGTGAATTGCTGTAAAACAGGGTCCTCCTGGATATGAGAGGTGCCAGTATAATGTTGTTACACAGTAACCAGCTGATGATTTGGCTTGTACAACACCAGTCTGTAATAAGGTTATTAGTTGAAAGATCTTATGGAATATATTTATGCTGTACTCTGTGTGATTAACACTTGTGACTGAATCTTAGTTATGTATTGGTGTAGGAAGCATTAATAACATTATAATGTTATGGGAGAGTGTGAGGGAATATCAGTCAGATTCAGTATGAAACCTGAACAATCTGAAGGTGGTAGCTAAAGTAATTAAACACCCACTTTGAGCAAACCCCTCTTTATTCTGAGTAAATTGCTGAACTTCATAGTAATTCTGTGACCAATATGCAAGAGAGTGTCTTTCTTTATTATCAGTAACCACTGTTAATACAGTAGGGCCCCACTTATATGGCGGGTTAGGTTCCAGGCTGTCGCCGGAAAGCAGACATCGCCGGAAGGCAGAACGCCATTTTTTTCCATTTATAAATGCATATAAATGCCAGACAACAAGTTTACACTAAATTATATTAAGTCAGTAATAGAACCAGGCATTAAAAACACACAAAGTAAAATACATTCACAGTAAATTCATTACTTATCTTAAAGTATTTGTAATCTTAATGTAGGGAGAGAGGGGAGTAGTACTTATTTGTAGGAATTCAGGTGCAGGTAGCACTGGCTCCCCATCTCATACTTAATATACGATATTTAAAACATCCCAGAGAGGTAAAATACACATACAGTACACTTGTTATTTACCTTAAAATATGTGTAGTCTTAATATAGGAAGAGAGATGAGTAGTATTTATTTGTAGGAAGTCAGTGTAGGTACCCGGTAGGTGTAGCCCGCCTGGGCTACACCTACCGGCTACCTACACTGTGGGCCAGAGCCATATTAGTAACATCGACATGCCTTGTTCACTGAATTTAATCTTTTCTAACAACTACCTTTAGATGCCATCATAAATGAAGGTAGAAGTAATGAATAATTCATGCCAAAAATTGTAAACAAAAACGGAGTGAGGGAGTGGCTGGGCCAAACACAGATTCATAAACGTTTTCTCTGATGGCTGAGCAGAGAAAACGTAATGTTGTCCCTCCACCCGGCTACCACACAGGTCCACAGGTATTAACAGAGCACACATAAAATATGCAATAAATGCCAGACAACAAGTTTACACTAACTTACATTAAGTTAGCAATAGAAATAGGCATTAAAAACACAATAAAAGGTAAGATACACACAGAGTACTACACTTATTACTTACCTTAAAATATTAATATTAATGTGTGAGAGGTGAGTGGCAGGGTGTTTATTGAATGAAATCAGAATGGCACACCATCATCCTCTAACTTGGCACTTAAAGCAAGAGGCTTACGGCTTCTCTTTTTATCACAGCTAACCTTAGACGCCATCGTCAATGAGAGCCAACTAGTTGACGAAAGAGTAAACGAGAGAGAGAACGAGATACAGAGTTGAGACAATGTAAGAACACAAACTGAACAGGTAATGGGCGATCACTCAGTCAGGCGAAATAAATGCGTATTAAAATGTCTACTTTTAGTTCATTCACGTACGTTTGTAAGTGTTTGTAAAACATTTACCTCAATATTTTTTTATTATAATAATAATTACCTCAAAATACAAATACTCTTACATTGTGTACAAGTTGTACAAGTCATAATACCAACTAACCTCATAATTTTGTAATATTTTAAACTTAAGATTTAATTTAAGTCTGCCCGAAATGCCTAGCCATGCTAGGTGTTCTAGTGGTACACTCTGTAATTATTATTTTACTACATGTAAACCACATCATAACCAAATTCTGTAAACTCAGCATTGTAATCCTTATAGAGAATAAATTTTGAATTTTGAATTTTGAATTTTGAATTTTGAAGTTAGTACAGAATAAACAAACAGCAACACACCATTTTTAGAGTGAATGAAGATATTATTATTATTATTATTAATAGTGGACCCCCGCCTAACGTTGCCATCACATAACGTTAAATCCGCCTAGCGCTACATTATAATGCAAAAATTTTTCCTCGCCTAGCGCTAAAAAACTCGCTCAACGCAATTTGTCCGAGACACGTCCATGTGCGGCCTGAGACACCCTCACTTGTTCTGCCGGTGGCATTGTTTACAAGCCAGCCTCCGCGGTCACATCCAAGCATACAATCGGAACATTTCATATTATTACAGCATTTTTAGATTTCACCTGCAAAATAAGTCACCATGGGCCCCAAGAAAGCGTCTAGTGCCAACCCTACAGGAATAAGGGTGAGAATTACTATGGATATGAAGAAAGAGATCATTGCTAAGTATGAAAGTGGAGTGCGTGTCTCCGAGCTGGCCAGGTTGTATAGTAAACCCCAATTAACCATCGCTACTATTGTGGCCAAGAAAACGGCAATCAAGGAAGCTGTTCTTGCCAAAGGTGCAACTTTGTTTTCGAAACAGAGATCGCAAGTGATAGAAGATGTTGAGAGACTGTTATTGGTGTGGATAAACGAAAAACAGATAGCAGGAGATAGCATCTCTCAAGCGATCATAAGTGAAAAGGCTAGGAAGTTGCATCAGGATTTAATTAGAAAAATGCCTGCAACTAGTGATGATGTGAGTGAATTTAAGGCCAGCAAAGGCTGGTTTGAGAGATTTAAGAAGCATAGTGGCATACATAGTGTGATAAGGCATGATGAGGCTGCCAGTTCGGACCACAGAGCAGCTGAAAAATATGTGCAGGAATTCAAGGAGTACATAGACAGTGAAGGACTGAAACCTGAACAAGTGTTTAATTGTGACAAAACAGGCCTGTTTTGGAAGAAAATGCCAAGCAGGACCTACATTACTGAGGAGGAAAAGGCACTCCCAGGACATAAGCCTATGAAAGACAGGCTTACTCTGTTAATGTGTGCCAATGCTAGTGGTGATTGCAAAGTGAAACCTCTATTGGTGTATCACTCTGAAACTCCCAGAGCGTTCAGGCACTAAGAATATTCTCAAGGCTAATTTGTGTGTGCTGTGGAGGGCAAACAGTAAGGCATGGGTCACTAGGGACTTTTTCTATGACTGGTTACACCATGCATTTGCCCCCACTGTGAAAAATTACCTAATTGAAAATAAATTAGACCTTAAGTGCCTCCTGGTGTTAGACAATGCCCCTGATCATCCTACAGACTTGGCAGAACGACTTTGTGGGGACATGAGCTTCATTAAGGTCAAGTTTTTGCCTCCTAATACCACTCCTCTCCTGCAGCCCATGGACCAGCAGGTCATTTCCAACTTCAAGAAACTGTACACAAAAGGTATGTTTGAAAGGTGCTTTGTAGTGACCTCAGAAACTCAAGTGACTCTAAAAGAGTTTTGGAGATCACTTTACTATCCTCAATTGTGTAAACCTTATAGGTAAGGCTTTGGAGGGAGTGACTAAGAGGACCTTGAACTCTGCTTGGAAAAAACTGTGGCCAGAATGTGTAGACAAAGGGATTTTGAAGGATTTGAGGCTAACCCTGAGAAGCGTATGCCAGTTGAGGAATCAATTGTGGCATTGGGGAAGTCCTTGGGGTTGGAGGTTAGTGGGGAGGATGTGGAAGAGTTGGTGGAGGAGGACAATGAAGAACTAACCACTGATGAGCTGCTAGATCATCTTCAACAGCAAGAGGCCACACCTGAGGAAACTGCTTCGGAGGAGGGGAGAGAGAAATTGAAGAAGTTGCCTACTTCAAAGATTAAGGAAATGTGTGCAATGTGGCTTAAAGTGCAAACCTTTATGGACGAAAATCACCCTCAGACAGCTATTGCAAGCCGTGCTGGTGACTATTACACTGACAATGTTGTGAAACACTTTAGGAAAGTCATAAAGGAACGAGGGGTACAGACCTCTATGGACAGATATGTTGTGCGACAGAAGTCCAGTGACTCTGTCGCACAACATAGGTGGTCCTAGTGGCATTAAAAGAAGAAGGGAAGTAACCCCGGAAAAGGACTTGACACCTCAAGTCCTAATGGAAGGGGATTCCCCTTCCAAACACTAAGACTATCAACACTCTCCCCTCCTCCCATCCCATCAATCATCACCAGATCTTCAATAAAGGTAAGTGTCATGTAAATGTGCATGTCTTCTTCAGTTTGTGTGTATTAAAATTAATATTTCATGTGGTAAAAATTTTTTTTTTCATACTTTTGGGTGTCTTGCACGGATTAATTTAATTTCCATTATTTCTTATGGGGAAAATTAATTCGCCTAACGATAATTTCGCCTAACATTGAGCTCTCAGGAACGGATTAATAGCGTTATGCAAGGGTCCACTGTAATAATAATAATAATAATAATAATAATAATAATAATAATAATAATAATAATAATAATAATAATATTATTATTATTATTATTAATAATAATAAAAAGCACTAAACCCACAAGGGTCGTGAATTGCTATATATAGAGTAAAGGCATACAAAAAGAATATTTTTCTACAGTTATCCCCCAGTTTGACTAGAGAAAACGTAATTCTTCTGACACTACCTACACAGCTGCTTTGTAAACAAATCTCATATTTACATCAATTTTTATTCTGTGAGTGTATGTATCATGTTTATATTTTTTATTTATTTATTTATTTATTTAAAAATTTGTGCACACATACAGAGGTACAAAAAATACAGAAAAGAGCAGTATGCCAAAGCCACTTATACTATGCATAGCATTACGGGCTGGCTTAAAATTAACTTAAGATGAACTAAGCAATGATGACATCGGTGATAAAACTTTAATGTAAACAGATTACTATAAAGCACAAGTGAGTATTACAAAGACAGGTCATATGGTTGTATGCATTGTTGTACATTCAGTAGAATGGACTATTCTGTTAGGTAGTGTATTTAAAAAATAATAAAGTTAGATTGGGTTTTAGGTTTAACATTTACGTGATATAATTGTGAGAAACATTTAAGATATACAATTTATAAGGTTCAGTTATTCAGTATTATTTGGTTTTGGGGGGAGTAAGTGATCTTTGAGAAGAGACTTGAATTTATAAACAGGTAGTGTTTCTTTATATTTACAGGTAATGAGTTCCAGATTTTAGGGCCTTTTATGTGCATTGAGTTTTTGCATAGTGTGAGATGGACACGAGGAACATCAAAGAGTGATCTGTGCCTTGTGTTATGGTCATGTGTTCTGTTGAGGTTGGCAAGGAGATGTTTGAGGGGAGGGTTAATATCAGAGTTAAGTGTTCTATGTATGTAATAGGTGCAGTAATAAGTATGAATGTTTTGTATGGTGAATAGGTTTAGTGTATTGAATATTGTGTGGAGTGTGCTGCCTATAGTGAGAATTTGTTATCATTCTAACTGCAGCCTTTTGTTGGGTAATTAGTGGTCTGAGATGGTTACTTGTTGTTGAGCCCCATGCACAAATTCCATAGGTGAGATAGGGGTAAATAAGAGAGTGATATAGGGCCAGGAGGGCTGACTGTGGAGCATAGTACCGTATCTTCGATAGTATGCCTACAGTCTTGGAAATTTTCTTAGAAATTTGTTGTATATGTGTATGAAATTTGAGTCTATTATCAAGGTGGATTCCTAAGAATTTTCCCTCTGTTAGCTTTGTGATAGGTGATCCGTTTATCATTATGTTAAGAGGGACATCTGTAGCTCTGTTACCAAACTGAATGAAGTAGGTTTTGTCAATGTTTAGTGTAAGTTTGTTAGTCCTCATCCAGGTAGATATTTTCTGTAATTCTGTATTTACAGTATTGGCTAGCGTGACTGGGCTCGGGTGGGAGAAGACGTATGTAGTGTCATCTGCAAATAGTGTGGGTTTGAGTAATTGCGAAGCATTTGGTAGGTCATTTATGTATAGGAGAAAGAGAAGAGGGCCAAGGACACTTCCCTGTGGGACACCAACTGTAATTGGTTGTGCAGAAGAGTTTGCCCCATTTCCATACACATATGGCTTCTGTTGCTGAGGTATGACTTGAGGTAGTTGAGGGAGTGCCCTCTTATACCATAGTGTGACAATTTTACGTGGAGCAAGTCATGGTTAACTGTATCAAAAGCTTTACGTAAGTCAATGAAGATCCCAGTGGGACTTCTTTTTTCTCTATTGCAGTGTATATATGTTCTAGCATGTGTATAATAGCATCATTAGTATTTTATTTGGCCTGAATCCAAATTGGCAGGGGTTGAGTATGTTTTGGGAGATAAGGTAGGAGTAGATTCGTTTATGAATTAATTTTTCGAAGATTTTTGAGAGAGGGTGTAAGTTGGATATTGGCCTATAGTTATTCAACTCTGTTAGGTCTCCTCCTTTGTGGATCGGGGTGACCCTTGCTATTTTGAGTACTGTGGGGAAGGTGGAGGATTCAATGGATTTGTTTAAAGAGTGTTGCAATGATTGGTGATAGCACTTGTGACACTTTTTTGTATATAAAGGGTGGTAAGGTATTTAAATCTCCTGCCTTGTTTTTTAGCGTGTTGATAATAAGGGAGACTTCGTATGGGTTAGTCGGAGCTAGGAACAGTGTGTTCGGGTAGTTGCCAGTGAGGTAGTCATTTGGTGGGGTATCTGAGCTTGGGATTTTATTGCAAGGTTTTGTCCTATAGTGGAGAAGAAGTCATTGAGGCTGTTTGCTGTTTCTGTTGGTGGGAGTTGGGGTTCATCTGATTTTGCTAATTTTATTTCGCTATTTCGTGATATCTTTTTTGTTCCTAGAATTTCTGATAGGGTTTTCCAGGTCTTTTTTATATCACCTCGTAAGTTGGATAATCTGTTCTCATAATACAATTTTTTTGCCCTTCTTATCAGGCTGGTTAGGATTGACGAGTAACGTTTTGTTTGGTCTCTGGTTATGTGACCCATTCTGTACTGTTTTTCATATTGGTGTTTTGTATTTATGGATTTGAGAATGCTGGGTGTTAACCAGGGACTGTTCAGTCTCTTAGCTGTCATCTGTTTAGTTTTTTTTAGGGCAGTGCTTGTTATAGAGGTATTGGGTTTTTTAGAAAATTATTAATACATTCGTCAATATCTGTATAGATTTCTAGCTCAGTGTGCCAGTCAATGTTTGCTACTGCTGTTGTGAAGTTATTAATGGCTGCCTCATTGTGAAGTCTGAAGGTGACTTTAGTAGTGTCTTGGGGTAATTTACCAAGAGTTGTTATGAGAAAAGTAGGGTTAGTGGTCTGTGGTATTATCTGTAATTATGCCTGATTTTAAAGGGGATATGGTGTTGGTCCAGATGTGGTCAAGTAGGGAAACACTAGTCTCTGTAACTCTTGTAGGTTTTGTTACTGTTGGTAGCAACATACAGTTACTCATTGTGTTTGTGAATTCAGTAACGTGTGGGTCCTGGTCTTGCAGGAGATTTATATTGAAGTCACCTGAGAGTAGTAAGTGATCTTTGTTCATGCGTGCATCAGTTATCATACTTCCTAGGTTTTGACTAAATTGGCTAATGTTTGACTGTGGAACTCTGTAAATGTTTATCAATGTGAGAGGTTTTTGTAGGTATTTGGATTTGAATTTGGCTATTATATATTCCCCATGTTCATCCCTTGTGCAAGTATTAGTGATACATTCTAGTTGGTCTGAGTAGTATATGGCTGTGCCACCCCCTTGTTGGTCTGGCCTACAGTTGTGTATGGCTGTGTACCAGGAATGGCATAGACATCTGTACTATCAGGCTTTAGCCAGGTTTCAGTTAGTGTAATGATGGACATATTGGCATGTAAGGAATTAGTAATGCTATGAGGTCATCGTAATGCTTGCTTAAAGATCTGATATTGTAGTTAAAGATAGTTATGTTGTTGTTGGCACTGAGAAGTGCCTTTGATTGTTCTGCAGTGTAGTAATTACAGTAACTGTTTGAATCATTTAAGTCATTAAATAAGAGGTTGGTATCAGGATCAATGCTTGTAATCATAAGATTTGTAGTGAATCTATAGTTAGAATTAAGTATAAAACAAAGTAAATAGTCTTAAGCTTAATAGTCTTAAGCTAAAAAAATGCTATGTAATGGGTTTCATATATAATTTTGAGGAAAATATCATAGATGGATTAATGAAAATGCCTATATTGATGTAAAATAAGACATTTAGTGTGCCCAAGAGTGATTATTATTACGTAGTATTGGCGTCATGAGTAGAGAGAGACTTAGCCATTTTAATGTGTACCTGCACACCAGCACAGTGTGTAAGTATATTTAGGTACAGGTACACATAAGTATAATTATCAGAGTACATATAAAATATGCAGTAACTTTAAAACACTTGAAATTTTGGAAAGTTTCCTGACATAATAGATGTGGTCACGGAAAATGTAAACAAACCGGGAGGGGGCGCCGTATTTGAAAGACCGCTTGCCATATAGCAAATTTTGGTCATAATTTGACATCGCCGTATAAGCGGAATGCCATAAGGCGAAACGCCATAAAGCGGGGCCTTACTGTATATGTTTTATTTAATGTAATTATTGTCATGCCCAAATCGATTGTTTATTTGTTGTGGGATATGTCGTGGGTGAGCCCCGAGTCTCACAGGCTGGAGACAAGGCCATGATGCTGCTTCACTATATGCTTCAATACAGCAGACACTTTCTGCAGAAAGAACTGCTGAAGTTACCTGATGTTTCTGTAGAAGTGGACTGGGAGGCAGTGAGCTGCATGGCAGTGGCTTTCTTTAGTATATTTTAACCCTTTGAGGGTCGACAGGCCCTCTCTGAGACTCGTTCTCAGGGTAGGCCAAATTTAAAAAAAAAAATAATTTTTTCTTATGAAAAGATAGAGAATCTTTTCCCGATCATAATGACACCAAAAGTATAAAATCTGGTGGAAAACTTACGGAATTATGCTCTCGTGAAGTTAGCAGTCTCAGCAATGTTTACGCATTGGCGATTTTGCCCACTTTGAGCCCTATTTTCGGCCAATTCCACTGTACTAGTCGACAAAAAACATGAATATCTCGCTAGAACTCCATTTTTTTCTATCAAATGAGTGCAAGAAATCACCCATTTACCAATTTCAACTATCCAGTACAGTGGTCAGAATTTAGCAATTTTGCCAATTTCACACAAATTTCAAAAGATGCCAATTTCCGAATAAGGTCCAGAATAAACAAGAAAGACATTCCTGGCACTAAAATGACATTTCCTCTGTTCATTAGTCACGTCTCAAGGCCCCTCTTACATTCTTTTGCTTTCCACTTTGAATTTTTATTCTCACTACTGCATTAGTGTAAAAAATGGTATAAATAATATTGGCGCACTTGCGAAAGAATATTAGACTCACCAGTTGACGTGTATTGGATGCTTGGCATGATTTGTTTACTTTAGAACTTTGGTAAAAATCGAACATTTCTGCTACTTTGAGCTCAATTTCAAGGTACTTTTCATTGTAAAACCAGTCAAAATCATCTCAATTTCTGTGATATGTCTTCCATTCTATAAAATGAGACCAAGAAAACTAGAATACAACAATAAATACCATACGAAAATACAGTGCAAAGTCGCTGTTTTATTCCAAAAAACGGTCAGTTTTTTTTTCTCAAATGCGTAGGGAGACACTGGTCAGAGAAATAGCAAGCATCGAACTTAAGCTAAAAGAATCCTTTAGGAGTCAGGAATCGCGGGAAGAACTAAAAGCCATAAATGAAATCGAAAGAAACCCAAAGTATTTCTTCTCCTATGCTAAATCAAAATCGAGAACAACGTCCAGTATTGGGCCCCTACTTAAACAAGATGGGTCCTACACAGATGACAACAAGGAAATGAGTGAGCTACTCAAGTCCCAATATGACTCAGTTTTTAGCAAGCCGCTAACCAGACTGAGAGTCGAAGATCAAAATGAATTTTTTATGAGAGCCACAAAATTTGATTAACACAAGCCTATCCGATGTTATCCTGATGCCAAATGACTTCGAACAGGCGATAAATGACATGCCCCTGCACTCTGCCCCAGGGCCAGACTCATGGAACTCTGTGTTCATCAAGAACTGCAAGAAGCCCCTATCACGAGCCTTTTCCATCCTATGGAGAGGGAGCATGGACACGGGGGTCGTCCCACAGTTACTAAAAACAACAGACATAGCCCCACTCCACAAAGGGGGCAGTAAAGCAACAGCAAAGAACTACAGACCAATAGCACTAACATCCCATATCATAAAAATCTTTGAAAGGGTCCTAAGAAGCAAGATCACCACGCATCTAGAAACCCATCAGTTACACAACCCAGGGCAACATGGGTTTAGAACAGGTCGCTCCTGTCTGTCTCAACTATTGGACCACTACGACAAGGTCCTAAATGCACTAGAAGACAAAAAGAATGCAGATGTAATATATACAGACTTTGCAAAAGCCTTCGACAAGTGTGACCATGGCGTAAATAGCGCACAAAATGCGTGCTAAAGGAATAACAGGAAAAGTCGGTCGATGGATCTATAATTTCCTCACTAACAGAACACAGAGAGTAGTCGTCAACAGAGTAAAGTCCGAGGCAGCTACGGTGAAAAGCTCTGTTCCACAAGGCACAGTACTCGCTCCCATCTTGTTCCTCATCCTTATATCCGACATAGACAAGGATGTCAGCCACAGCACCGTGTCTTCCTTTGCAGATGACACCCGAATCTGCATGACAGTGTCTTCCATTGCAGACACTGCAAAGCTCCAGGCAGACATCAACCAAATCTTTCAGTGGGCTGCAGAAAACAATATGAAGTTCAACGATGAGAAATTTCAATTACTCAGATATGGTAAACATGAGGAAATTAAATCTTCATCAGAGTACAAAACAAATTCTGGCCACAAAATAGAGCGAAACACCAACGTCAAAGACCTGGGAGTGATCATGTCGGAGGATCTCACCTTCAAGGACCATAACACTGTATCAATCGCATCTGCTAGAAAAATGACAGGATGGATAATGAGAACCTTCAAAACTAGGGAGGCCAAGCCCATGATGACACTCTTCAGGTCACTTGTTCTATCTAGGCTGGAATATTGCTGCACACTAACAGCACCTTTCAAGGCAGGTGAAATTGCCGACCTAGAAAATGTACAGAGAACTTTCACGGCGCGCATAACGGAGATAAAACACCTCAATTATTGGGAGCGCTTGAGGTTCCTAAACCTGTATTCCCTGGAACGCAGGAGGGAGAGATACATGATTATATACACCTGGAAAATCTAGAGGGACTAGTACCGAACTTGCACACGAAAATCACCCACTACGAAAGCAAAAGACTTGGCAGACGATGCACCATCCCCCCAATGAAAAGCAGGGGTGTCACTAGCACGTTAAGAGACCATACAATAAGTGTCAGGGGCCCGAGACTGTTCAACTGCCTCCCAGCACACATAAGGGGGATTACCAACAGACCCCTGGCAGTCTTCAAGCTGGCACTGGACAAGCACCTAAAGTCAGTTCCGGATCAGCCGGGCTGTGGCTTGTACGTTGGTTTGCGTGCAGCCAGCAGCAACAGCCTGGCTGATCAGGCTCTGATCCACCAGGAGGCCTGGTCTCAGACCGGGCCGCGGGGGCGTTGACCCCCGGAACTCTCTCCAGGTAAACTCTCTCTCCAGGTAATGCACTGTGTGCTGCAGGATTTTTTTTATAATGTGCACACTGACCACATAGACTCATTCTTTCATATGTAGGCCTACCAGCTTTCTCCCACTAGATTTGAGGGCGCTAAAATTTAGGCGTACTAGTATGTCAAAAACCCTGGGTCGTAAGCCGTACTAGTATGGCCGAATCCCGCAAAAGGTTAAACTTCAAAAAAAACAGCCCACTCCAGAAACTGTCTGCCATACTGAAGCACGTCGACAATGTCTTACAATTATAAATCACTCCACCCACTGCCTATGGTCCAGTATGGACCATCATGTCAGTACACTTCTGGAATAAAGCTAAAGTGTGAGTAATGGTGAAATACAGTATGCTTTCTTCTTTTAATTAAATTGTGCTAGCAGGGGAAAAAGTTTTTAAAAAGCTTACAATAATATTTACACAGTTTTTAATATAATTTTCACATTCCATATATCAGTAATTACTACACATGTAGTTTGTCATAGCCATCTTGTTTTAAGTTATTAATATCATAAAAAGTTAAAACTACAGCTTGTACTCTACAGGAAATAAAACAAAATAATCAAACACACAAAAGTCTCAAAAGCACTGTACATAGAGAAGCTGAATACTACTGAGACACCACCTCTGAACTCACTAATAAATACTAGATATTAAATACTATACTACTGGATTAGTAATTAAAATTTATCTACTTCTAAGAATATTTGACACTTCAGAGGTTATGTTCACACCATTAAATTACTACTTCCTTAGAAATTTGAATGGTAGCAGAGACGAATTCTGTACATAACAATGCTGCGAATATTTTACAGAAGAGCATAAGAATGGAGAAGTGCTGCACAGGCCTCCCGGCCTCTGCTAGGCAGGTTTGACTCACATCCACTCATGTACCTGTCCACCCTATATTTAAAGCAACCTGAACATCTCGCATCAATGGCACTACCTGGGAAATTTTTCCATTTAAACGAGCCAAACTTCCCTACAGAGAGCTTTTTACATGCTAATATGTTTTGGCTCAACAGTACACAAATTTCAATTTAGCACCAAAATTAATTTAGCAACCTAACCAAACCTTGTTAAAATTATAATATTACACAATATGTAGATTGTATGTCAGCCTAAACTTACTCATCATTATTATTTGACATCAATGAAATATATTAATCTCATAATGGTCAGCATACTAAAATATATTAATCTTATAATGCCAGCATACTAAAATTCACATTTAGTATGCTGGCAAAATGATCAGTGCTTTCTGAGACAAGAAACTCTGACTGAAATGAACAACAATCATGTCTTGTATACACTACACAAGAACAACAATCATGTCTTGTATACACTACACAAGAACAACAATCACATCTTGTATACATTACACAAGAACAACAATCATATCTTGTATACACTACACAAGAACAACAATCACATCTTGTATACATTACACAAGAACAACAATCATATCTTGTATACACTACACAAGAACAACAATCACATCTTGTATACATTACACAAGAACAACAATCACATCTTGTATACATTACACAAGAACAACAATCATATCTTGTATACACTACACAAGAACAATCACATCTTGTATACACTACACAAGAACAACAATCACATCCTGTATACACTACACAAGAATAACAATCACATCTTGTATACACTACACAAGAACAACAAACACATCTTGTATACATTACACAAGAACAACAATCATATCTTGCATACACTACACAAGAACAACAATCACATCTTGTATACATTACACAAGAACAACAATCACATCTTGTATACATTACACAAGAACAACAATCATATCTTGTATACACTACACAAGAACAACAATCACATCTTGTATACACTACACAAGAACAACAATCACATCCTGTATACATTACACAAGAACAAGAATCACCACTACACAAGAACAATCACATCTTGCATACACTACATCAGTCAAATACTTTTTCCACTTTCCTTAACTGACAAAAATAAACACAGAGTTGTGTTTTATAAATCATGCAGCACAACACTGCCAACAAAATTTTGTATTACTAATGCTAAGAGATACAATAGGCCATTATTATTATTATTACACTGATGGGAGAATGCTAAATTCACAGGGGCCAAATCAAACAAAATCTCTTAATCTTACAGTACCTAGGGTATGGAAGGCATTCAAGCTCAATTCCAGGAACTGGACCTGTGGTCCAGTTCCTGGGGCTCTTGATGCTTGAGAGGCTCTTGATCCAAGGAACTGGACCTGTGGTCCAGTTCCTTGGATCAAGAGCCTCTCAAGCATCAAGGAACCTTCCTAGAGTATTAAAAACACATCTACTTTTTTATTAAACTCATGATTTAAATTACAAAATTGTTAACTGATATAATCATAAGAAGATTAAGAATTTTAAAGGTTTATTCTCTCTACTATTAATACAAGTATTAAATTTTTTCACAATTAGATTTACAAGCTAAGAGCTGTGATCTTACCACAGCGGATTTCAGAGCCCAGTAGGAAATACAGGTGCTCCTCACTTTACGATGGTTTGACTTATGATATTTTGACTTCATGATGGTGCAATGGCAACACACATTCAGTAGTCATCAAACATTTTTCCATTTTTAACCAAATTTTTCCAAGCCCATTACGTCTACTAAACTCCCAAATCTGTCCCCTGCTTCTGGTACATCCTCTCCTCACTTACCGATGGAGTTCCGTTCCTAAGACCATGTTGGTAAGCGAATTCATCGCTAAGTGAGGAGCGTACTATAATGGTAGTGGGTGTGTATCAACCATCTTTGATATTGTTTTAATGTCACCTTTGCATCATTTATAACATTTTTAGAATATTTTTAAATGTGTAAACAGTAGTGTACTGTATATTGTAATAAACAGAATAGAGGAAAATCAGCTCTAATATACATTATTTAGGTATGTATACTGGCCAGAGAGCCCGTCGTAAGTCCGAGTTATCGGTAAATGAGTACATCACTAAGTGAGGAGAGGCTGTATTTAGTTATAGTAATTATTTACTTATTCAGTGACAGTAGTTATTTATTTATCATATCACATTCATATATGACTTACAATATCTTCAACTTACGATGGGTTATCGGAGCATAACCCATCAAAAGTCGAGGAGCACCTGTGCTATCACCCTCCTGAATTTAACCCATGACAATCTGCTAGAAGGGACAACTGGTGTAAAGACACTTGTCAATACATCCTAATTCTTTGTTGAGAGCCAAGGGAGCTACCACTTAGCCACAAGCAACCTCAATTATCATATGCTTTTCGTTAAAGAGCCACGTGTTTTACATACTGTAACTGCAATGGCACCTTAGCGCACACCCATGCCAGACAGGTAAGAAAAAGATTTGCTCATTGAATTTCAGAACATTTAAGCAATACTGTGCAGGATTTGCATCATCTGATCACTCCTCAATATGTTAAGCTGTTGGTGGTAATAACCAAGTGTTATTTGTGATCCTGAAATAATATACATTACGATGCAAAAATACATTAATCAGTTCCACTAAGTAGTTTTTAAATGTTACAATATCTATGATGCAGTACCTGAAAAAGTTTTTCAATAAAAATACTCACAAATCTACTGTACACTACTCACATTATTATTATTATTATTATTATTATTATTATTATTATTATATTATTATTATTATTATTATTATAATCAAAAAGAAGTTTTGAACCTACAAGGGTCACACTACTCACAAAACTACAGTCAACCCTCTGACTGACTAATGGGTAGTGGGTGGGTGACCAGTAATGGCAATTGTGGTGGATAGATTATTATTATAATCAAAAAGAAGTGGTAAACCCACCAGGGTCATACAGCAGATAGACAGAAGAGAATTGTTTTGCTGTGATTGTAACAATAATGAACAATTCTACAAGCAAAGGACTTTGTCATTATTTCCAAATCTACTGACCCAGTGAATATTATACCATATTTCCAAAGTCTGTTAGATGGAGAGTTCACTTGAAATGGAATTTTTCCCTCACTATATTAATGAATGGACAACTACCGATTTATATTCCTACGGCAGAGGTCACGCAAAAGTAGAAAAACCGTGAATTATGCAAAATTATGTCTGCATAATAAATTTTATTTCAAATTTGTGCCTATTTAGTATTTCCGAGACTATATTTCTGTAATCCAGACTTAAGTCCTGGAGGTGGGAAGTACAGTGCCTGCACTCTGAGAGAGGTGGGGATATTGAAGTCTGGAGAAGAATTTGAGTTGAATGTCAGTACACTTCTCGCAAGACAATGATAGAAGTGAGTGATGGTGACAGTGTATCTTTCTTTTTTGAGTCTCCCTACCTTGGTGGGAGACAGCCAGTGTGTTAAAAAAAATCTCTAATACATCACATCTAGTAAATAATGCCATCCTTAAGAAATTATGACCAGAGTAAAGGGATCTGTTCACAGAAAAGCCGATGCGCCAGGAAAATGCTAGAGAGTAGAATTCATACTCTGGTTGTTTTCAGTAAAATATGGGTAATATAATCAAAATCTATGAATTACTTTTATCTGTGAATTACCTTCATTACCTGGAAAACTTTTATTTTTATTTTTTTTTTTTGTTAACACATCGGTCATTTCCCACCAAGGCAGGCTGACCAGAAAAAGAAGAAATACTTTCATCATCATTCACTTCATCACTGTCTTGCCAGTGGCATGCCCACAATACAGTTAAAAAACTGCAGCATATCAGAACCTCTCCTTCAGAGTTCAGGCACTGTTCTTCCCACCTCCAGGATTCAAGTCTGGTTAACCAGTTTCCCTGAATCCCTCCATAAATGTTATTTTGCTCGCACTCCAACAGCATGTCACGCCATAAAAATCACCCGTCTTTACTCACTCCTAACACACTCGCACACACCTGGTGGAAGTCCAAGCCCCTCACACACAAAAACCTCCTTTACCCCATCTCTCCAACCTCTCCTAGGATAACCCCTACCGCACCTTCCTTCCAATACAGATTTAAATGCCCTCCAAGTCATTCTATTTTGTTCCATTCTCTCTAAATGTCCAAACCACTTCAACAACTCTTCCTCTACCCTCTGGAAAATGCTTTTAAAAACCCAGCACCTCCTTCTAATCTCCAAGCAATGGATTCTCTGCATCATATTCACATTGCACATAGCCCTAAGACATGACATCTCCACCACCTTTTCTTGTTTACCTGGAGTTTACCTGGAGAGAGTTCCGGGGGTCAACGCCCCCGCGGCCCGGTCTGAGACCAGGCCTCCTGGTGGATCAGAGCCTGATCAACCAGGCTGTTGCTGCTGGCTGCACGCAAACCAACATACGAGCCACAGCCCGGCTGATCCGGAACTGACTTTAGGTGCTTGTCCAGTGCCAGCTTGAAGACTGCCAGGGGTCTGTTGGTAATCCCCCTTATGTGTGCTGGGAGGCAGTTGAACAGTCTCGGGCCCCTGACACTTATTGTATGGTCTCTTAACGTGCTAGTGACACCCCTGCTTTTCATTGGGGGGATGGTGCATCGTCTGCCAAGTCTTTTGCTTTCGTAGTGGGTGATTTTCGTGTGCAAGTTCAGTACTAGTCCCTCTAGGATTTTCCAGGTGTATATAATCATGTATCTCTCCCTCCTGCGTTCCAGGGAATACAGGTTTAGGAACCTCAAGCGCTCCCAATAATTGAGGTGTTTTATCTCCGTTATGCGCGCCGTGAAAGTTCTCTGTACATTTTCTAGGTCGGCAATTTCACCTGCCTTGAAAGGTGCTGTTAGTGTGCAGCAATATTCCAGCCTAGATAGAACAAGTGACCTGAAGAGTGTCATCATGGGCTTGGCCTCCCTAGTTTTGAAGGTTCTCATTATCCATCCTGTCATTTTTCTAGCAGATGCGATTGATACAATGTTATGGTCCTTGAAGGTGAGATCCTCCGACATGATCACTCCCAGGTCTTTGACGTTGGTGTTTCGCTCTATTTTGTGGCCAGAATTTTTTTGTACTCTGATGAAGATTTAATTTCCTCATGTTTACCATATCTGAGTAATTGAAATTTCTCATCGTTGAACTTCATATTGTTTTCTGCAGCCCACTGAAAGATTTGGTTGATGTCTGCCTGGAGCTTTGCAGTGTCTGCAATGGAAGACACTGTCATGCAGATTCGGGTGTCATCTGCAAAGGAAGACACGGTGCTGTGGCTGACATCCTTGTCTATGTCGGATATAAGGATGAGGAACAAGATGGGAGCGAGTACTGTGCCTTGTGGAACAGAGCTTTTCACCGTAGCTGCCTCGGACTTTACTCTGTTGACGACTACTCTCTGTGTTCTGTTAGTGAGGAAATTATAGATCCATCGACCGACTTTTCCTGTTATTCCTTTAGCACGCATTTTGTGCGCTATTACGCCATGGTCACACTTGTCGAAGGCTTTTGCAAAGTCTGTATATATTACATCTGCATTCTTTTTGTCTTCTAGTGCATTTAGGACCTTGTCGTAGTGGTCCAATAGTTGAGACAGACAGGAGCGACCTGCAACATTCACCACCCATGCTTCACACATTTATAAAAGCATTGGTACCACTATACAGACCCACGTCAGGAAACATTTGTCCTGTTTCCTGACGAACCTTACCTAACCTAACCTAATGTTCTTTGTCTTCACAAACTCCTTAGTGCTCTGCTTGCCTTTTTCCCCTCATCAGTTCTATGATTACCTTGTCTTTCAAAGACCAATCTACTGCCAAGCCCATTCCTGAATATCTGAATACATTCACACTGGACAAATATATGAATGAAAAGAGCTGGGTCTCATTAGTATCTGAGGTATTGAAGGTAATTCTTGGGAAGCTTTGGAAAAAGGCTGGAAAAGTGGGTGGGTGGGAATAGGTGGCCTTGTATGGGCCAGCAGGCCTGCTGCAGTGTTCCTCCATTCTTATGTTCTAATGACTGTATGTGGCAAAATCATAAATAATTTGTACAAATTAACAGGAAATGTGCACCAGCCACTTGGACAAACCTTTATGTTATCAGATGCCTCCCAGTGCACACCAGTCCACATTCACATGCACTGCCAGATTGAATGCTACCCTACTTACCTAGTAACATGCACTGCCAGATTGAATGCTGCCCTACTTACCTAATACAATGCCAATATTTCAGCCTGCCAGCATTAGCCTCAATGACCACTAGAAACTTTCTACACTTTAAGTGCCATACATAGGTTTATACAGAATCTTTACAAGCTGTGTGTTGGCAAATGTGTGCAAAGTACGGTACTTTAGGAATTCTATATAAACCAGTGTACCGATGCATGAGCATAGCACTGACCTGAGGAATGCTGATTCTTAGTTTGTTAGAGAGGAGAGCATGCTGTATGGTGCCAACAGAGGCTTGTCTTCTCTGAGTGACGCTTTCTGTCACTTCACGAACCAGCTGTTCTATGTTACCACAATCAACCAGCCTGGATGCATGGGTAGTAAGTAACTGCAGTTGGAATCACACTCAAATGGTAAGAAAGGTAGAAAATAAACAGAAATGTTGCTTTGAGAAGAATGTTGCAGCTACAGAGCATGAATCCTTATGTAAATCATGAAGCTAAGCCACCACAATATATGAGTAAACCTTCACACTCATAATAAATACAGTACATGTACCAAGAATTTTATCATGAATTAGGAATGAAAAGGAACACATTATATTCAAACTCTATTACTCCAACTAAGAGAGATACATGACTTAATATTGAATATTCATGATGAACGCTAAACTTGCAGGAGACATACAGTAATACGACTTATTAAATTTCAGCAATTTCAAAATTAAAATTTCAATATTCTAAGAGTGCTGAAATAAAAATTATGACCTTCCATGAAACTATATTTTAAATTCAACTTGTTTGAAATGACCATGAAGACTAGGCCTAAACTCACTATATGTTATATAAATTTATATTGTTTACTCTTTATTTCTATTACAAACCAAATACCCCATTTTGTACCCTAGCTTTTAAAATACGAACTACAGTACTTAATATTCAAGCTACGTCTACTGTAATTTACACCTATTCGCCTTTATATTCAAACTTAAAACTGACTACAGTGGACCCTCGCCTAACGATATTAATCCGTTCCTGAGAGCTCAACATTAGGTGAAATTATCTTTAGGCGAATTAGTTTTCCCCATAAGAAATAGTGGAAATCAAATTAATACGTGCAAGACACCCCAAAGTATGAAAAAAAAAATTTTTTACCACATGAAATATTAATTTTAATACACACAAACTGAAGAAGAGATGTACAATACATGACACTTACCTTTATTGAAGATCTGGTGATGATTGATGGAACGGGAGGAGGGGAGAGTGTGGATGGTCTTAGTGTTTAGAAGGGGAATCCCTTCCATTAGGACTTGAGGTAGCAAGTCCTTTTCCGGGGTTACTTTCCTTCTTTTAATGCCACTAGGACCAGCTTCAGAGTCACTGGACTTCTGTCGCACAACATATCTGTCCATAGAGGTCTGTACCTCTCGTTCCTTTATGACTTTCCTAAAGTGTTTCACAACATTGTCAGTGTAATAGTCACCAGCATGGTTTGCAATAGCTGTGTCAGGGTGATTTTCATCAAAAAAGGTTTGCACTTTAAGCCACATTGCACACATTTCCTTAATCTTTGAAGTAGGCAACTTCTTCAATTTCTCTCTCCCCTCCTCCAAAGCAGTTTCCTCAGGTGTGGCCTCTTGCTGTTGAAGATGATCTAACAGCTTATCAGTGGTTAGTTCTTCATTGTCCTCCTCCACCAACTCTTCCACATCCTCCCCACTAACCTCACCAATATGAGCACTAGTTCCAGGCATTTTTTCCTGTTCACCTGGGTGTTAGTCAACTGTTGTGGGTCGCATCCTGGGGGACAAGATTAAGGACCCCAATGGAAATAAGTTAGACAGTCCTTGATGATGCACTGACTTTCTTGGGTTATCCTGGGTGGCTAACCCTCTGGGGTTAATCGTTTCTCGGTAATTGTTTCATGTTAAGCCATACCAACAACACACTCTCCACATCTTCGAGTAATACAGCTGATGGTGGTGCAGCAACAGCAACAGCTGACTGTGGTGGAGCAACAGCTGACCATGGTGCAGCAGCAGCTGTGGTGCAGCAGCAGCTGTGGTGCAGCAGCAGCTGACTAGTGCAGCAACAGCTGACCGAGGTGCAGCAGCAGCTGACTGTGGTGCAGCAGCAGCTGTGGTGCAGCAACAGCTGACTGGTCCAGCAACAGCTGACGGTGGTGCAGCAGCAGCTGACTGTGGTACGATAGTATTTCCCACCCTTTTTTACCACAGGGTTGGCACTAGAAGCTTTCTTGGGGCCCATGGTCACTTATTTTGCAGGTGAAATCACTAAAAACGCTGTGATAATATGAAATGTTCCGATTGTATGCTTGGATGTGACCGCGAAGGCTGGCTTGTAAACACTGCCACCCACGGAACAAGTGAGGCTGGCTGAGGCCGCACGGGGACTCGTCTCGGACGAATCGCGTTGAGCGAGTTTTTTAGCGCTAGGCGAGGCAAAATTTTTGCGTTAAAATGTATCGCTAGGCGGATTTAACGTTATGCGATGCCATCGTTAGGTGAGGGTCCACTGTATAATAAATAGTAGTAAGCACAATACCTTTCAAAAACAGATTGAACCACACAAAGCAGTGTACTGTACGTTCACTGCTTTGTGTGGTTCAGTCACCACACACAGCAGACACCATAACTCGACTCACGAAATTGTAATGACAGAATTGCAAACAAACCATACCACAGGTGGGGTTAGAACCTGCGATCAGAGAGTCTCAAAACTCCAGACTGTCGCGTTAGCCACTGGACCAGCTAGCCACAATAAGGTTCATCCAACTAGGTATATTTATACACCATAGGAAGGTTAGCATAGGCACCACTGTGAACACAAATGCAGTCTGAGTTTTTTGTGAACAGTACCTAGTAGTAGTAGTATCAATAATAATAATAATATTATCCAACAGTAGTGGTAGTAGTAGTAGTAATAATAATAATAATGACAATAATAATAATAATAATAATAATAATAACAATAAAACACTCTCAGCATCACCTCTGACTTAATCTAATCTCATATAATCTCTCACACCATCAATACAACACAATGGACCTATTTTTCCACCATTGTAAATGTTATCACATTTAAAACAACTTACCTATCAGTCTTCATGTTTAATAATAGTCTAAAGAATAATTTTTAAGCCACAATGTACTATAGTATTTATCTTTAAATGTGAGATACTCACAGCAATTAGGTTGTACTTTTTCTAATAATTATATAAAATAATGAACCCATAACAAGAATGTTTTTTTGCTAAACATTTTGTTGTATAGACAGACCCTGCCTTACAGTGCTTCACTTTACAGTGCTTCACTTTACAGTGCTTCACTTTAAAGTGCTTCACTGTAGTGCTTCACTTTACAGTACTTCACTTTACAGTGCTTCACTTTACAGTGCTTCACTTTACAGTGCTTCACTTTACAGTGCTTCACTGTACAGTGCTTCACTTTACAGTGCTTCACTTTACAGTGCTTCACTGTACAGTGCTTCACTGTACAGTGCTTCACTTTACAGTGCTTCACTGTACAGTGCTTCACTTTACAGTGCTTCACTTTACAGTGCTTCACTTCACAGTGCTTCACTTCACAAGGCTTTGCTTTACAGTGCTTCACTTTACAGTGCTTCACTTCACAGTTCTTCACTTCACAAGGCTTTGCTTTACAGTGCTTCACTTTACAGTGTTTCACTTTACAGTGCATCACTTTACAGTGTTTCACTAATACAGTGGCTTTCAATTATACCAATTCTTCATTTATTCCGACTTCCTTCAATAAATATATTCACCTCTCACTATACGCTGAGGACGAAAATATTTTAAGGTAAGTAATGTGTGTAAAGTATATGCATTTTTTAGGCCTAGCACTATTGCTCACTTAATATGTGATAGTGTAAACATTTTGTCAAGCTTTTATATGTATTGGAAAATGAAAGAAAGGCTGTTTCACTTAATAGTGATTTTTGCTTTAGAGCAGCAGCCTGGAACCTACCTTGTCTGTATACTGAAACCTCTCCTAGGGCATTGTACAGTAACTTCTTGATAAAACATGGCAGAGCCCAGGTAAAACTGCAAGAACATTAAATTACTGCATGCTAATCAAGAGAGATCAAATACAGTGGAACCTCAAATTTCGAACGTATCACTTATCGAACTCTTCGAAAATCAAATGCTTTTTTTGAACCAACTTTATCCCTATTATCGAACTCGCCCCTATTTTCGAACCACCAGGTACCGGACCTGTCCAGCAGCCCACTCTGTCCACATCCCCGTGCAGGGACTGTGAGCCAGTCTGGTTTTGTTGATGCTTGAGTGAACACTAACCTGCGCTCTCATTCAAACATTTTACGATTATTTCATTGTGTTCAGCGCTTGTGGGACTGTGAAATAAGCTACCATGTGCCCAAAGAAACTTCCTAGTGGTACCCCTGTGGTAAAGAAAGTGAGAAACACCATAGATGTGAAAAAGGAAATAATGCAGAAGTATGAGAGTGGTGTGTCACTTGTTGTGCTTGCCAGGATGTACAGGAAAAACAAGTTGACCATCGCTTCTATCCTGGCAAAGAAAGCTCCTAGTGCCAAGCCTTTGGTAAAGAAGGTGAGAAATACAATTGAATTTAAGAAAAACATCATTGAACAATATGAAAGTGGCTTAAGTGTGGCCAAACTGGCCAGGATGTATAACAAACCCTATACAACCATATGTTCCATCATGGCCAAGAAAAAGGAAATCAAGGATGCTGTTGTTGCAAATGGGGTAAATATGCTGACAAAAATGAGATCACCAGTACTCGAAGAGGTTGAGAAGTTATTATTGGTGTGGATAAACAAGAAACAATTAGCAGGAGATAGTATTATGACGTCGATTATTTGTGAAAAGGCTTAGGCAGTTGCACGACGATCTGGTAAAGAAACTGTCTGCAACTAGTGGTGATGTGAGTGAATTTAAGGCCAGCAAAGGTTGGTTTGAGAGATTTAAGAACCGTAGCGGCATACACAGTGTGGTAAGGCATGGTGAGGCTGCCAGTTTGGACCACAAAGCGGCTGAAAAATATGTGCATGAATTCAAGGAGTACATAGAGGCTGAAGGACTGAAACCTGAACAAGTGTTCAATTGTGACGAAACAGGCCTCTTTTGGAAGAAAATGCCAAAGAGGACCTACATTACACAGGAGGAAAAGGCACTGCCAGGACACAAGCCTATGAAAGACAGGCTGACGCTCATGTTCTGTGCTAATGCTAGTGGGGATTTCAAAGTGAAGCCGTTACTAGTGTACCATTCTGAAAATCCCAGAGTGTTCAGGAAAAACAATGTTATGAAGAGTAAATTGTGTGTGTTTTGGAAATCTAATAGTAAGGCATGGGTCACGAGGGAAATTTTCGTCAAGTGGTTCAATGAAGTGTTTGGCCCTAGTGTGAAGAATTACCTCCTGGAAAAGAAATTGTATCTCAAGTGCCTCCTAGTAATAGACAATGCACCTGCTCATCCTCCAAACTTGGATGACCTAATTTTCGAGGAGTGTGGGTTCATCACAGTAAAGTTATTGCCCCCGAATACCACTCCTCTCCTCCAGCCCATGGACCAGCAGGACATTGCAAACTTTAAAAAAACTCTACACCAAAGCAATGTTTCAAAGGTGCTTGACTGTGACCTCAGACACTCACTTGACCCTAAGAGATTTTTGGAGAGAACACTTCAGCATCCTCCATTGCATAACCCTTATAGGTAAGGCTTGGGAGGGAGTGACTACCATGGCTTCGAACTCTGCTTGGAGAAAATTGTGGCCAGATTGTGTCGACAAGAGGGATTTTGAAGGGTTTGGGGCTGTCCCTGATGAGCCTATGTCTCTTGTTAAATCTATTGTGGCACTGGGGAGTTCCATGGGGTTGGATGTGAGTTTGGAGGATGTGGAAGAATTGGTGGAAGACCACAACGAAGAACTCACCACTGAGAAGCTGCAAGAGTTTCAGCAGCAAGAGCAACAGATCGCAACTCAGAATCTTGCTGCAGAGGAGGAGGAAGAGAGATGGAAGAAGGTGCCTTCTTCAGAAATTAAGGAAGTTTTTGAAATGTGGGGTAAGGTGGAAAGATTTATGGAGAAACATCACCCTGACAAGGCTGTTGCAAGCCATGTTGGCAACATGTACAGTGACAAAGTCTTGGCCCATTTTAGGGAAGTGTTAAAGAGACACCAGAAACAGAGCTCTCTCCACAGTTATTTTGCAAGACAGGACTCCAGTGACTCTCAAGCTGGTCCTAGTGGCATTAAGAAACAGAGAAGAGAAGTAACCCCAGAAAAGCAATTGGTACCTGAGGTGTTGATGGAAGGGGATTCCCCTTCCAAACTGTAAATAATCCAATCTCTCTCCTCCTCCAGTCTTCCATACACTAAGAAGAATCTCCAATAAAGGTAAGTGTTATGCTGTTAATGTTTCATTCATCATGTCCCATTGTATTTTTTATGTACTACATCTATATTTCATGTAAAAAAATTTTTTGTTTTAATACTTCTGGGTGTCAGGAACAGATTAATTGTATTTACATTATTTCTTATGGGGAAAATTGATTCGAAAATCATAGATTTCGATAATAGTAGCACCTCCAGGAACGGATTAAATACGATAAACGAGGGACCACTGTATTTCCATTATTTCTTATGGGAAATATTGCTTCGCTTTTCAGACTTTTCGAATTTAGAACTAGCTCCTGGAACGGATTAAGTTCGATATTTGAAGTTACACTTATAAATAATAGAGAAGATGATTATAACTTACGGGTGCAGATACATGTGGTACACACACACATGGTACAAATATGATAAATAATAGAGAAGATAATTATAACTTACAGGTACAGACATGTGGTACACACACATGTTTATCACGTGAATAGGTGATTTACAGTCCTCAACTCATGATACAATCACAAAATGCATATACACACAAATAACCTGCACAGCAGAGAGTGAAAATTATGACAATGTTTCAAAATGCTCTCATAACTTTGCGGGTTATCTGTGTATTGTTCCAGTCTGGTCACAGACCGGGCCGCGGGGGCGTTGACCCCCGGAACTCTCTCCAGGTAAACTCTCTCCAGGTCATGGTATTCTGCCTTTTCATTCTCAACAGAATGTATATATAAGTAATGCACCATCATCTGATTTGCTCAAGTGATGAATGCTACAATGCATTACAGGTTTATTTGTATATTACACCTGATCCTGCAGAGAATTAGGAAATATATTTAAAATGGTGCAGACCAAGTAGCCTTAAAAGCATGAAAATATAACAATGCATAGCTGTGAGAGTATAAAGTACATATCATCTCAGTCTTACTAGTTATACTTGAACATAGCTACAGTCTATAAATGTCGACAAACTCTAGGAAAGAATACTTGCCTACAGTCCAGGACATTTAATAAAGAAAACATTTTGTCTCGAGTCTTAGGACTGGTGATCAGTTTCTAGACTGGTGGTCAGTTCTAAGGACTCATGATAAACTCTAAGGACTCATGATCAGTTCTCAGGACTGATGATCAGTTTTAAGAACTAATAATCAGTTCTAAGGACTGATGGTCAGTTCTAAGGACTGGTTTACCTGGAGTTTACCTGGAGAGGGTTTCGGGGTCTAATGCCCCCACGGCTCGGTCTGAGATCAGGCCTCATGGTGGATTAGGGTCTGATCAACCAGGCTATTACTGCTGGCTGCACGCAAGCTGACGTACGAACCACATCTTGGTTGGTCAGGTACTGACTTTAGGTGCCTGTCCAGTACCTTCTTGAAGACAGCCAGGGGGTCTATTGGTAATCCCCCTATGCATGCTGGGAGGCAGTTGAACAGTCTTGGGCCCCAGACACTTGTGTTGTCTCTCAATGTACTCGTGGTGTCCCTGCTTTTCATCAGGATCGGGGGAATGTTGCATCTCCTGCCAAGGTTTTTGCTTTCAAAGGGAGTGATTTTCGTTTGCAGGTTTGGTACCAATCCCTCCAGGACCTTGCAAGTGTATATTACCATGTATCTCTCACCTGCATTCCAGGGAATACAGATCAAGGACCTTCAACCATTTCCAGTAATTTAGGTGCATTATGGTGCTTATGGTGCTGTGGTGGTCAGTTCTAAGGATTGATGATCAGTTCTAAGAACTCATGATCAGTTCTAAGAACTCATGATCAGTTCTAAGGGCTCATGATCAGTTCTAAGGACTCATGATCAGTTCTAAGGACTCATGATCAGTTCTAAGGGCTCATGATCAGTTCTAAGGGCTCATGATCAGTTCTAAGGACTATGATCAGTTTAAGGACTCTGATCAGTTCTAAAGACTCTGATCGTTTAAGGATCATGATCAGTTCTAAGGATTTCATGATCAGTTCTAAGGACTCATGTTTCAGTTCTAAGGACTCATGATCAGTTCTAAGGACTCATGATCAGTTCTAAGGACTCATGATCAGTTCTAAGGACTCATGATCAGTTCTAAGGACTCATGATCAGTTCTAAGGACTCATGATCAGTTCTAAGGACTCATGATCAGTTCTAAGGATCATGATCAGTTTAAGGACTCATGATCAGTTCTAAGAACTCATGATAGTTCTAAGGACTCATGATCAGTTCTAAGGGTCATGATCATTTTAAAGGACTCATGATCAGTTCTAAGGACTCATGATCAGTTCTAAGGACTCATGATCAGTTCTAAGGACTCATGATCAGTTCTAAGGACTCATGATCAGTTCTAAGAACTCATGATCAGTTCTAAGGACTCATGAGGTCGCATGCAGCAAAACATTTCCTACACTAAGAGTCCTGACTATACAAGTGTCCTTTTCCACACTTGAATATACAGAATACTGGGTCCATGAACCAAGTCACTTATTTTATTTATTTTTATTATCACACTGGCCGATTCCCACCAAGGCAGGGTGGCCCGAAAAAGAAAAACTTTCACCATCATTCACTCCATCACTGTCTTGCCAAAAGGGTGCTTTACACTACAGTTTTTAAACTGCAACATTAATACCCCTCCTTCAGAGTGCAGGCACTGTACTTCCCATCTCCAGGACTCAAGTCTGGCCTGCCAGTTTCCCTGAATCCCTTCATAAATGTTACTTTGCTCACACTCCAACAGCACGTCAAGTATTAAAAACCATTTGTCTCCATTCACTCCTATCAAACACGCTCACGCTCACCAAGTCACTTAATAGTTAAATAATAAACTTACAAGTATAGCACATATCCACCTACACAGTTATACAAAAAAGCAGGAGAGAACATTAAGAAATAACAAAAGTTACCCTAAAAATTTTAACTTTTTAAGAGAGCTTAGAAAATTAAGAGAAATCATACACCATAAACAAAGGCAGAGAACCATAAACAAAAAATTAAAAAAAAGGTACATGGGGTGTGCTAAATAATGCAACTCAACATAGAACCATCTGATTGAAACTTTAAATAGTTTATCAAGCTAATAAAAGACATATTTAACACTAATATTGCATTACAGTGCACCACTTAATATATCAATAGTCAAATTGTTTGCAAATAACTGTATCTGTACAGTATACAACCATGATGCTTATTAAGTTTATTTAGGTACAGGTACACGTAAGTACACTTATGATACATAGTGTAAATTACCTAGGATAACCCAAGAAGAGTCCTGAAGGTCAATTTAGTTGGTAGAAAACTCGCCTCAAACATATCATCAAGGCCTGACTTCTTCAAAGGTGGGCTCCACTCTAGGGAGGTTCCTTGATGCTGGTGAGGGGCTCATGATTCAAGGAACTGGAGTTCTCCTTTAATTTCTTGAATCAAACCTGTCTGCCTCCCAATACCCAGGAGCTGCCTGGCTCCAAAACTTTAGTGCTTCCCCTTAACCCTTTGAGGGTCGACAGGCCCTCTCTGAAACTCGTTCTTAGGGTCGGCCAAATTTAAAAAAAAAAAAATTATTTTTTCTTATGAACAAATTTTTTTTTTTTCTAAACATTATAGGCTAAACAAAAAAAATTTTACCGTCAATACTTACCGAGATATGGAGGCGTGAAGTTTGCCAAAATTGAACAACATCTGGTAACATCGCCGACTGCCGTCACCCGGTATTTTTCTATTTACTTTTTTATGTACTATTTTCAATTATTTTTTAATTTTTCTTTTTCTGAGTAACTTTTATGGCCTCTGAGGCCAACATGATCAGTATTTTGTAAGTTATTTCTTTTTAAATTTATTTACACAATAAGGGCGTAAAACACTGTTGTCATTATTTTGTTTTATAGAAAATATTTACACAAACAAACGATATGAAATGTTTGTTTATTACTATTTTTCTATATTTTATATACACCATATACAAGTCAAAAGGGAATGTTTCTAGAAGTTCTGCAGCTGTGGAAGTCTTTGAAACATGGTGTCATGCACAGTGGTGTTTTACACTCCTCACCATAAAACGAGTGTTCTCTGCGTTGTTGTGGCCGTTTTTTTTATGTGAAACGAGTAACACCTCTTCTGAGCCTTTTTCTTGAAAGCAGTAGCAGACAGTTTTACTAGGAAGTGATCACCATGCTTAGACGAGCAGGTAGTTGTTGATAATTTGGTGGGTGGTCTATTGAAGGTGCTGTTCCTTGGTACTTGATATTTATTTGTTGATGACAGACAAACAGAATTCGCCGTACTGTCGTTTGTTTCTGGTCCTCTCTTTACATATTATAAGCATTGAGCATGGAAAATGTCCAGAAAAATGGAAAAAGAGTTTTATGTCCCACTTATAACTTTGCGAACACAATCAGCAAACCCAATCTGCATGTCACATTTGTCCACTGAACGCATGTTGAAGGTTTAATCAATCGCAGCTGCAGGTTTTAAAATGGGTTCATTGTCTCTCTATGCTGCCTGCCACTGTCTGCCATTTCATTAGGGTAAAATGATGACACAGTGTGACATCTCGTTTGTCATGCCACCGAAATGCCATGTTTGTCTTTGGCAGCAAAGCCTGCACCTCACCTCTACAAGTGCCAGCGTCAACCTGGGCATTTGTTTCCGATTTGCACGCACTGTGCCAACAATCCGTATGTTCACTCGCAAAAAATCACTGAGTGGGGGGGCTTATGTACCAGTTATCTGTATTTAATATATGCCCTTACCAAGGTATGGTTCTATCATTGTTTCAACCACATCACCTGAGATGCCCAATAACTTTGGTATTTTGCAATGTATAACTTCCAGTGTACACAATAATATCCAATACCAGACCACTGTAACATACAAAAAGCACAAACAACTTTTTTCCCAAAAGGTTTCCTCTTGCTTGGGTTTATGTATGCTTGAAAGAAAGTCTTCCTTTAAAACAGAATCAAAGACCCTTTTCAATTACTAGCAACCTGAAGGGATAAAAATGCGTACTGGGAAATTTTTCTTTCAGATTTCACAAACACATTCCTAATCTTATATAACCTGTGTTTCTGTCAGGCCTGGTTTTGTCTGAGAAGTGAAGATAGTAACATTAGCACAAATCGATTCACTGGCATTTATCACTGAAACCCGGGGTTGCATCAGGAAGTCTGTTGACCAGTTTGATTTCATTTGTGCTTATACACATGTGGCATAAGATTATTGTGGCCAAAGAAAAAGATACTTTTCAGCCACAGTTCCTCCTTCCACTGGTGTAGACGTGATTTTGGTTGAAGTAATGTGTTTGCCTGGTTGTACTCATAGTATGTGTTGCTTTCCATGACAATACTTTCCATCAGTGGTTTGTCAAAGAATAACTCGAAACATTCCAGTTTAGTTTGGGATTGTTCCAAGTGTACAAGATGGCCGTATTCACTTTGGTGTATCAAATGGTGGGCATTTGGAAACAAATTGACAGCTTCCTGCCAATCCCCGGTGCAGTCTGCTGATGGGTACTGGACAATGAAGGGTGGTTTTTGGTTGTGGAGGTTGTGGTTGGGGAGGCTGGTTGTGGTGGGTGGGTTGGGGGATGGTGGCCTTTGTTGTAGATCAGCTGAAGGCAGCGGCGTGGGGTGGCAGAGGCCCATGCTTGTGCCTCAACGCCGGCACCACTACCACCACGCACATTTTCCATCCCCAATTGCAACATTATCATCGTCATTTTCACTCTTGTTCCTGTTGTACGCCACGGGATGACTCCAAAATGCACTCCTTCCCCCTTGGAATAGCATATGGCACATACCAGGGGCACATATATGTCGTATATAATGACGCTTCACTGGGGAATATTGCACTTCACTATCACTATCATCACCCATTTCTCTCATCTGAGTCTGGGATTGGGAAATAGAAGTTTCCTCTTGGATTCTGGTACAAACTGAACGTGAACAAGACGGCCCCGCACCAGAGGTGGAAGGCTGAGGGTCGTCTGGGTTTTCCTCACTATTACGATATTATGGTCCCTTAGTTTCGGTCAAAAAACCCCACCAAAACCTTGAAATCATCTTACTGGCACTTCCATCTGTATTAGAACTGTCACTGGGGAACAAAAGTGTCCCAATTCGCTGAGGAGTGAGGAGCTTCTTACCGCGAGGCCCTGGTGGATATTGTTTACTAAGATGGCGTTCCCACAATGCACCACTGGGTCCCAGATTTTTTTTCTACCACGCACACTGACCACACAGACCCATTCTCTCACATGTAGGCCTATCAGCCTTTTCCCGGAGATTTGACGGCGCTAGAATTTGTGCGTACTAGTACGCCAAAAACCCCTGCGCGTAAGACGTACTAGTACGTCCAAAACCCTCAAAGGGTTAGCCCGTAAACGGTCCAAACGTATATATACGTTTTTTCAACATTTGAAAGTATGTAAAAAAAGTAGATCTTCTTTTTTGTTTTTCTACATTTGAAAATGTGTGAAAAAAACTTTGATCTACTCTTTTTTTTTTTGTTATATTTGAAAATATGTAAAAAAAACTTTGATCTACTCTTTTTTTTTTTTGTTATATTTGAAAATATGTAAAAAAACTTTGATCTACTTTTGAAGCACTACACATGTGAACGCACATCTGCTTGGACCGTTTACGGGTTAAATATAATAAAACTTATTCAAAGATGGGCTGCTGTATTTAGATAAAGCTCATGTTACTCCATTAAAATAATCTCTTCTCTCAATACTAACCTAACCAACCAGAACAACGTCTAATAAGTTATTATATTATATGACCTCTAGTCTATTAACCCTTAAACGGTCCAAATGTATATACAGTGGACCCCCAGTTAACAATATTTTTTCATTCCAGAAGTATGTTCAGGTGCCAGTACTGACCGAATTTGTTCCCATAAGGAATATTGTGAAGTAGGTTAGTCCATTTCAGACCCCCAAACATACACGTACAAATGCACTTACATAAATGCACTTACATAATTGGTCGCATTGGGAGGTGATCGTTAAGCAGGGGTCCACTGTATACGTTTTTTCAACATTTAAAAGTATGTAAAAAATGTACATCATCTTTTTTTCTTTACATTTGAAAATGTGTAAAAAAACATAGATCTACTTTTGGAGCACTACGGATTTGAACGTCGATCTATTTGGACGGTTTAAGGGTTAACATCTGCCAATCCATAAAATATTACTGCTTGAACCATTAATTGTAATATTGTTTTCATTATGCACAACTTCAAGATTATTATTTGTATAACCCTCCACCTTGACTACCTCACATTAGTATGAAGATTAAATAAAGATTTTAATAAAAGCTAACAACTCTTATCCTGTCTAGTTTTAAGAAGTTATTATGTACTAGGATTAGTCTGCCCGAAATACCCTGGCACGATAGCGGCTTTCTTTGTACTTAGCAAACCAAAATTGTAATTACACACTGTAACCTTTTATCTGGAGAGAGTTCCGGGGGTCAACGCCCCCGCGGCCCGGTCTGTGACCAGGCCTCCTTAGGTCAGTGTCCCAGGATGCGACCCACACCAGTCGACTAACACCCAGGTACCCATTTTACTGATGGGGAACATAGACAACAGGTGGAAAGAAACACGTCCAATGTTTCTACTCTGGCTGGGAATCGAACCCAGGCCCTCACCGTGTGAAGCGAGAGCGTTAACCACCAGGCCACCAGAGCCCTTTACAAAGAAATAAAATCTTTATCTTTTATCTCATTTATCCACCACTTCTTTAGGACTTGCATGTGTATCAACCGGTAATTTTTTTTTTTTGGGGGGGGGGGGAACAAAGATTCAACCTGTGTGGGTGATACAAAATACACTGTTGATTTATCATAATACTAATTGTTATATTCATGGGGGAGTGCTAAACCTATAGGGGTCATATAGCACATGGGGGAATAGGAGGCATTCAGGTCTGTGCAAAGAGAGGGAGTCGGGCAATTTTTGGATCAGAGCTCTCACTGTCATTAAATGCTCTGTGTAACAAGGAGGGACTTTCTTAAAAGCAGTTTATACATGTCACTTAATGTAAGTCACTTGTACACTATATTGTACTTTATGGGAATAAAGCTATCATTTTTTATCATTTATGTTACTTATCATTATTTATCATCATTATAATTATTTATCATTATCATTATTTATCATCGTTATTATCATTATTTAAGGAAACCCTTTTGGGGATGATGGGACTTAGGATATAAGTTTTTTAATCAGGTAAATAAGAACAAAATTACAACAAAAATTTTGGTTTAAATTTCAATTATCATACACAGTTTCATAACGTCGTGTAAATTACTAGGATAACCCCTAAAAGGTCAGACGAAGTGTTAAGTTTATTTAGGACAAGTAAACAAATTGTTACACAAATCATCACAATAATATCAAAAATTTATAAAAAGAAAGCCCCTTGTTATGCTGGTTTTGGGAAATTATGCCGTTTTGTCCAGGTGCGACCCACACAGTTAAATAACACCGGTCATTTATTGAGGGTGAGCATAGACAAAACCCGGGGTAAAGGAAAACAAGCCAATGTTTCTACCCGTGAGAAATGATGGACCCTTTACCATGTGAAACGAGGCTTTAGCCAAACCCGGCCAGTAACATGTGTAAATTAGTAGGGTAAACCCGAAAAAAGGTCAAAATGATTCTATATTCATTGGGGGTCCTTGTTATTATAGTAAGTTTATTTAGACACAGGTAAATAGCATAGGATAACATAGACCAGTTACACACAGACACCAAACAATGCACAGGTAACATAGAATAGAGCAGGGAGAGGACCCGGAGTTACCTGGAGTTTACCAGAGAGAGTTCTGGGGTCAACGCCCGGGCCCGGTCTTTTGACCAGGCTCTGGTGGATCGGTGATCAACAGGTGTTATTGCTGGCAAAGCAATACAATGTAAGGGCCAAGCCTGGTGGTCGGTACGACTTAAGGTTGTCAGTGCCCGCTTGAAGACTGCCAGGGGTCTATGAAATCCCCTTATGTAGTGGGAGGCAGTTGAACAGTCTCGGAAACCCCCGGACACTTTTTATATTGTTCTAAGTGTAGTGACACCTGCTTTCATTGGGGGATGTTGCATCGTCTGCTGAGTCTTTTGTTTGTTGTGAAGATTCCCGTGCAAGTTCAGTACTAGTCCTCTAGGATTTTCCAGGTGTATATAATTGTATCTCTCTGCCTGCGTTCCAGGGAGTACAGGTTCAGGAACCCTTCAAGCGCTCCAGTAATTGATTTGTTTTATTCTTTATGCACAGGAAGGGTTTTCTGTAATTTTAGGTCAGCAATTTCACTGCCCTTTAAAGGTGGTGTTAGATTCAGCAAATTCCAGCTAGATGAAAAGCACCTGAAGAGTGTATATGGGCTTGGATCTCTAGTTTAGTTTGAAGGTTTCTCTTATCCATTCTGTCATTGTCTAGCGATGAATTGTACAATGTTATGGTCTTGAAGGTGAGATCTCGACATGTCACTCCAGGTCTTTGATGTTGATTTTTCGCTCTATTTTGTGGCTGGAATTTGTTTTGTACTCTGATGAAGTTTTAATTTCCTCATGTTTACCATATCGGAGTAATTGAAATTTCTCATCGTTGAACTTCATATTGTTTTCTGCAGCCCACTGAAAGATTTGGTTGATGTCCTTCTGGAGCCTTGCAGTGTCTGCAATGGAAGACACTGTCATGCAGATTCAGGTGTCATCTGCAAAGGAAGACATGGTGCTGTGGCTGACATCCTTGTCTATGTCAGATATGAGGATGAGAAACAAGATGGGAGCGAGTACTGTGCCTTGTAGCGATCAGTGAAGAGGCGGGGCCAGGAGCTATGAATCGACCCTTGCAATCACAAATAGGTGAGTACAGGTACACATAGATACAGGCATACATATACAGGTACACATGGACAGCTATACATAGATAGGTACACAGACACAGGTACACATAGTCATGAAGATTGGGGAAGGGCAAAGAACACTGCAGACACAATATAGTTTAGATGGCCAAAGTCTGCAAACTTCACTCAAGGAAAAAGATCTGGGGGTGAGTATAACACCGAGCATATCTCCTGAGGCGCACATCAATCAGATAACTGCTGCAGCATACGGGCGCCTGGCAAACCTACGGATAGCGTTCCGATACCTCAGTAAGGAGTCGTTCAAGACTCTGTATACCGTTTACGTCAGGCCCATACTGGAGTATGCAGCACCAGTTTGGAATCCACACCTAGTCAAGCACGTCAAGAAATTAGAGAAAGTGCAAAGGTTTGCAACAAGACTAGTCCCAGGCTACGGGGACTGTCCTACGAAGAAAGGTTGAGGGAAATTGGCCTGACGACACTGGGAGGCGAGGAGGGTCAGGGGAGACATGATAACGACATACAAAATACTGCGTGGAATAGACAAGGTGGACAAAGACGGGATGTTCCAGAGAGGGGACACAGACACAAGAGGTCACAATTGGAAGTTGAAGACTCAGATGAATCAAAGGGATGTTAGGAAGTATTTCTTCAGTCATAGAGTAGTCAGGCCGTGGAATAGCCTAGAAAGTGAAGTAGTGGAGGCGGGAACCATACATAGTTTTAAGGCGAGGTATGATAGAGCTCATGGAGCAGGGAGAGAGAGAACCTAGTAGCAATCAGCGAAGAGGCGGGGCCAGGAGCTATGACTCGACCCCTGCAACCACAAATAGGTGAGTACAAATAGGTGAGTACACAGACACAGGTACACATACACACAGGTACACATACACGTACACACAGGTACACATACACACAGGTACACGTACACAGACAGGTACACACGGACAGATACACATACCCAAAAACAAAAGACCAGTGACACATTTCCACTAGGATGCTTGTAATATCTTATTATATAAAGTCTGACTCAGTAAGAGACACAAGACACTGGTGTCAGTGACTGTCAGGTGAGTGTCAGGAAGGTGCAGTGTCACTAACTTACCAGTGATCGTCAGTGTCAGGCTGATACATCACACTGGTGAGGCTGATACATCACACTAGTGAGGCTGATACATCACACTAGTGAGGCTGATACATCACACTGGTGAGGCTGATACATCACACTGGTGACATCACACACCACACCTTCCTCCCTGCCACTTGTTGTGGTTATAAGGGCCACTGACGACTCTTGTTGTATCCAACCATGATGCCCTATGTATCCAACCATGATGTTTTATGTATCTAACCCTGATGTCTTATGTATCCAACCCTGATGTCTTATGTATCCAACCCTGATGTCTTATGTATCCAACCCTGATGTCTTATGTATCCAACCCTGATGCCCTATGTATCCAACCCTGATGGCTTATGTATCCAACCCTGATGTCCTATGTATTCAACCCTGATGCCCATGTATCCAACCCTCATGTCCTCTGTATCCAACCTTAATGTCCTATGTATCCAACCCTGATGTCCTATGTATTCAACCCTGATGTCCTATGTATTCAACCCTGATGCCCATGTATCCAACCCTGATGTCCTCTGTATCCAACCTTAATGTCATATGTATCCATCCCTGATGCCCATGTATCCAACCCTGATGTCCTATGTATCCAACCCTGATGTCCTATGTATCCAACCCTGATGCCAATGTATCAAACCTCTGTGTTTCCTAGTATCCAACTCCTGATGCCATGTATCGGAAAACCCCTGATGTTATGTATCCAACCCTGATGTCCTATGTATCCAATCCCTGATGTCTAGGTATCCCAACCCTGTGTTCTATGTTAGCAACCTGTTGCCCATGTATCCACCTGATGGTCCTGTATCAACCTGATGCCCATGTTATCCAACCTGTTGTCCTCTGTATCCAAATTGATGTCCAATGTATTCCAACCAGGCTGTCCCTTGTATCCAACCCAGTGATATCTATGTATCAACTCTGATGTCCTTGTATCACCCTGATGTCCTATGTAATGTCATCCGTGATGTCCATGTATTCCAACCCTGTTGTCTCTGTATCCAGCCTTAATGTCCTATGTATCCAACCCTTGATGTCCTATTATTTTCAACACGTGATGCCCGGTATCCAACCCTGATGTCCTCTGTATCACCCCTGATGTCCTAATATTCAACCCTGATGTCCGTATATATGTCACCTGATGTCCTATATATTTCAAACATGTGCCTCTTGTATTCTCCCTGAATGTCTAAGTATCAATCCTGTTGCCTTTTGATTCAACTGATGATTCTATGTATTCCCAACCCCTGATGCCCTATGTATCCCAACCCTAAGTTAGTTAGTTATTCATGGTATACACAGTACAGTGTACATAGAATTATCATACCATTGTGCAGCGTATGTGTAGAGAACCTGGGTTAACCCAAAAAAGTCAGAAGGAGTGACTTATTTCCATTGGGGTCCTTACCTTATTTAATATATTAAAAAGGTGATAAATATTTTCTTTTTTTATATAATGAAGATAACATTTATTATCATACTAAAAAATATTATTCTACTACACGAGGGTCATTAAAGACTATATACCAATACGAGGGTCATTAACTAGGATATAAGTAATAATTTACACGTATGTTAGCTAAAAAAATAGAAAAATCATTACCCCGCCCTTTCTGTAGCTACATTCCATCAGACACCTTTTGGCCACCTCTTGAACTGGTCATCTTTGATTGGCTTTGACATGTGCGGGTAGTCTGGTCCATCCCTTATTGGGTATACAATAAAAGGTGTTTGAAGCCTGGCCAGTGACTGTGGGTACTACAAAGCTGTGCGCAGCGCTGTATAGCCCTTGTGGCTTAGCGCTTCTTTTTGATTATAATAATAATAATACAAAGCTGTGCTCTCCCCCCCTAGTACTATGATTGCTTTGGTTCCCAACCTTGACAGAATTGACAGCAAGATATTCTGGACACTGTTTGTGAGCAATTTTATAAACATGATTTAGCTTCAGTTGTTTTACGCGCTGTCTTCAACATCAAGCATATCCATAACGGCTGTATACTGAAGGGATGACCACCTCAAAAACTTTTAAGGGGGCCGGCGATTGGTCTGAGTACATCGTCTTCAAGTATCTTCTGCTTCTATCAACCTTTCTGTACTCGACTGAAGAAGCCTACTGTGTAGGCGAAACGTTTCGATAATAAAGTACTAACTGTTGATAATGGTCTTACCTAACTTGCTGTAATTCATCCTGGCCTTATGTTCTTCTTGGTCCAGGTCCAGATGAATCTTACGATTTTGTTTGGGTGATTTGCCAATCTATTTTCGTTTTTTTTTTCAAGGAGGTACCATGAAGAGCAGCGTATTCCATATGGCATGTATAAGGGTTAGACATAGGGGTCCTGCGTGGCCTCAGTAGGTAGGACACTGTGCTTGTCTAGAAGGAACTTCAGTCTGGCATTCGCTTTTTTACTACACTGTTCCCTATCAATTCTATGCCTGCGGGTCAAAGGGGATTCCAGATATTTTACTGCTTACAACCAAGTGATGGGCTCCCCATTACACTGGAATTAAATTTATTTACCCTACTCAGTTTTTGTTTCGTGCCAAAGGAGAATGGCTTCAGTTTTCACGAGGGCAATGATAGTTTGTGTCTACGCTAACCATTTGCTGGCAGGACTCCATGTTCTGTGTTAAAAACATTCGCTATGTCTTGTGGGTCTTTCTGGACAACTAACAGGGCACTGTCATCTGCATTCAGTAGGAGTTTGCATTTGACACCTGATTAGCATGTCATTGACATAAATAAGTATAATAAGGACCAGAATACTACCTTGGGGAAACTCCACATGTTATTCGGCAGGGGTTCTGATTCCGTTTTGTTGAGATTTTGAACAATTTGTCTCCTGTGTGTTTAGGTGAGGGACTTCTTAAACCTTAGGTTCTACGTAACTATGACCGATTGTTGAAGTTTTTACATAATTATTGTGGTAGACTGTAGCGACAGGCCTTTTGCAGGTCTAAGGTTACCATTATACCTATGAGGTTCCCCTCTTTGACATTTCAGTTCTCAGGTAATCCATCAGATTAATTAGGGAGGTGTCGGGTTGAGTAAGATTCTTTAATGCCCGATTGATAGTTATGGAGAATGATGTTGTAATAAGGTACTTAAAACTACTTGAGAGTACACCGCCTCTCTAGGATATTTTGGATATTTATACTGAGTATACTTACGGTTTAGTTGCTGACATCAGACCTACTTACTTTTCTTGAAGATAGGAGTAGACTCTGCATCTTAATCCCCTCCCGCGGTACGGTATTAGTGGTGATTGATTGATTTATTATGGGAGCAATAGGGATGGACTGTCAGAGCACCATCTTTTTAGGAACTTAGACGGGATGTTATCAGGGGCCTGTGCTCTTAGTGGGTGTAACTGCTTAGTTCTTTTTTAATAAAGTCTAGTTGAAACTGTTTGGGGTTACCCCTTTATGGTATAGTATGTTGGAAACTTATCAGAGTCGTGTTAAAGGGTATTTGATGAAGCTGGTAGTTTACTTATAGTTGTTGGATGCACAGATGTGTAGTAGGAATAAAGCATATGCCACTTAGTGTTGTGTGGAATTCTCATTATCGAGAGTGGAGTAATATGTTAGACCTATCCACTGGCTTATGGCCTATACCCCAACTGTTTTAGTTGTTGCCCTCAGAGCTTTCTGGGGTTATGGCTTATACTCTTCAATTTTTGAGCAATAGTGCATTGCCTTTGCTCCTTTTATAAGTCTTCTGGCCGTCTGTTCCCACCCTGTGGAATCATTTTGTGCTGCAATATTCTGTCTGTTGCTTTATATCTTTTTAGCAGCTGGTCTTGAATTTCATATTATCTAATATTCAGTAGTCATCAGGGTTAGAGTCTTCCGTTGAATCCTAACCTCTTTACTGGTGCAATAATATCAAGGATGGAATGATGAAATGATCCACTAAGACTGTGGTAATGACGCCTTGACTGACTAATGTTCTCAAGCGCTGTTAACAAAGTATGTGGTCCAATTAGGGTGGTGAGAACACCCTTGTGTGATCCTGTTGGTCTACACCAAAAGTCTCGGAGCCACAGGCCTCAAATGGGTTTAGAGGGTGTAACATATTGATTTATATCTTACAATTCACTTATATATACAGCACCATTCTTAAAATATTTCTAAATATGTCCACTCTCTCATTTCCAAGTTTCATTTCATAATCCCAATATAACCCACTTATCCCTCCCCCTAGGCTGGTCAGGTCACGACTGAAACAGGACTCAGGGTGAATACTTTGGGAAGATTCCAGAGCAGCGAGAGGACATTCCAGTGCATCGATTCAGCGTAAATAGTGGAAGTGTTGTGCAGTTTGTGAGGGTTGGGTGTGGTGACAATGTCCAGGTTTGGACCAGGCAGTGCCTCCTCCCCCACGCCTCGGGGGGAGGGGGGAGGGGGGGGGTGAATGCTGTGTTTGTTGTGGGCAGGACAGAGTGAAAAAGTGTGCCATCAGTGTGTAGGGAAGTGCCCCTGGGCAGACTATGCAACATCCCCCCAATGACAAGCAGGGGTGCCACTAGCACATTAAGAGACAACACAATAAGTGTCAGGGGCCCAAGACTGTTCAACTGCCTCCCAGCATACATAAGGGGGATTACCAATAGACCCCTGGCTGTCTTCAAGCAGGCATTGGACAAGCACCTAAAGTCGGTAGCTCACCAGCCGGGCTGTGGTTCGTACGTTGGATTGCATGCAGCCAGCAGTAACAGCCTGGTTGATCAGGTACTGATCCACCATGAGGCCTGGTCACAGACCGGGCTGCAGGGGGCGTTGACCCCGGAACTCTCTCCAGGTAAACGCCAGGTTACCCTCCTCCCCGGGCTTTGCTCGTGTGTACTAAAACAGTGACCCTCTCATAATCCTCACCCCCTACACCTCACATTAATCCCCCGCCTCACAGCGCACCCCAACTGTAAAGGGTACTTTTCCCCCCTCCCAGCCCACCGTCGCGATGCACTGGCAGGGACCCACCCCCCCCCCCCCCCCCCCCCCCCCCCCCCCCCCCCCCCCCCCCCCCCCCCCCCCCCCGCCCCCCCCCCCCCCCCCCCCCCCCCCCCCCCCCCCCCCCCCCCCCCCCCCCCCCCCCCCCCCCCCCCCCCCCCCCCCCCCCCCCCCCCTCCCCCCCCCCCCCCCCCCCCCCCCCCCCCCCCCCCCCCCCCCCCCCCCCCCCCGCCCCCCCCCCCCCCCCCCCCCCCCCCCCGCCCCCCCCCTCCCCCCCCCCCCCCTCCCCCCCCCCCCCACCCCCCCCCCCCCCCCCCCCCCCCCCCCCCCCCCCCCCCACCCCCCCCCCCCCCCCCCCGCCCCCCCCCCCCCCCGCCCCCTCCGCCCCCCCCCCCCCCCCCCCCCCCCCCACCCCCCCCCCCCCCCCCCCCCCCCCCCCCCCCCCCCCCCACCCCCCCCCCCCCCCGCCCCCCCCCCCCCCCCCCCCGGGCCGTGGAGTTCGACGCGAGGCAAGTGTCAGGTTTGCCAAGGCAGTGTGCACTCAGTCCTCAAGCTTCTATTCCGTGCACACAGTTAGAAAGGTTGGCCCGTGCCTGGTAAGTTTGCCCGTGGCTGTATTGTTGCCGTGGCCTGGTAAGGTTGCCGTGGCCTGGTAATGGTTTTGCCCGTGGCCTGGTAATGTTGCCCGTGGCATGGTAATGTTGCCCGTGGCCTGGTAATGTTGCCCGTGGCCTGGTAATGTTGCCCGTGGCCTGGTAATGTTGCCCGTGGCCTGGTAGTTGCCGTGGCCCCTGGTAAGTTTTGCCCGTGGCCTGGTATGTTGCCCGTTGGCCTGGTTAATGTTGCCCGTGGCATGGTATTGTTGCCCGTGGCTGTAATGTTGCCCGTGGCTGGTAGTGTTGGCCGTGGCTGGTATATGTTCGCCCGTGGCTGGTAGTTTGCCGTGGCTGGTATGTGGCCCGTGGCCTGGTAATGTTGCCCGTGGCCTGGTAATGTTTCCCGTGGCCTGGTAATGTTGCCCGTGGCCTGGTAATGTTTCCCGTGGCATGGTAATGTTGCCCGTGGCCTGGTAATGTTGCCCGTGGCCTGGTAATGTTGCCCGTGGCCTGGTAATGTTGCCCGTGGCCTGGTAAGGTTGCCTGTGGCCTGGTAAGGTGGTCTGTGGCCTGGTAAGGTGGCCCGTGGCCTGGTAAGGTTGCCCGTGCCCTAGTAAGGTTGCCCGTGGCCTGGTAATGTTGCCCGTGGCCTGGTAAGGTGGCCCGTGGCCTGGTAAGGTTGCCTGTGCCCTGGTAAGGTGGCCCGTGGCCTGGAAAGGTTGCCCGTGCCATAGTAAGGGTTGCCGTGGCCTGGTAATGTTGCCGGGCCTGGTAAGGTGGTCCGTGGCCTGGTAAGGTTGCCTGTGGCCTGGTAAGGTGGCCCGTGGCCTGGTAAGGTTGCCTGTGGCCTGGTAATGTTGCCCGTGGCCTGGTAAGGTTGCCCGTGGCCTGGTAATGTTGCCCGTGGCCTGGTAAGGTGGCCCGTGGCCTGGTAAGGTTGCCCGTGGCCTGGTAGTGGCCGTGGACTGGTAAAGGGTGCCTTGTGGCTGGTAAGGTGGCCCGTGGCTGGTTTTTTTTAAGGTTGCCCGTTGCCCTAGTAAGGTTGCCCGTGGCCTGGTAAGTTGGCCCGTGGCTTGGTTAGGTTGCCTGTGGCCGGGTAAGGTTGCCTGTGGCCTGGTAAGGTGGCCCGTGGCCTGGTAAGGGTGCCTGTGCCCGAGTAAGGTTGCCCGTGGCCTGGTAAGGTTGCCCGTGGCCTAGTAAGGTTGCCCCTGGCCTGGTAAGGTGGCCCGTGGCTTGGTAAGGCTGCCCGTTGCCTGGTAAGGTGGCCCGTGCCCTAGTAACGTTGCCCGTGGCCTGGTAAGTTTGCCCGTGGCCTGGTAAGGTTGCCCGGGGCCTGGTAAGGTTGCCCGTGGCCTGGTAAGGTTGCCTGTGGCCTGGTAAGGTGGCCCGTGACTTGGTAAGTTGCCCGTGGCCTGGTAAGGTGGCATGTGGACTGGTAAGGTGGCCCGTGCCCTAGTAAGGTTGCCCGTGGCCTGGTAAGGTGGCCCGTGGCCTGGTAAGGTTGCCTGTGCCCTGGTAAGGTTGCCCGTGGCCTGTTAAAGTTGCCCGTGGCCTGGTAAGGTGGCCCATGGGCCTGGTTAAGGTTGCCATGGCTGGGAGGTTGCCTGTGGCTGTTAGTAAGGTGGCCCGTGGCCTGGTAAGGTGGCCCGTGGCCTTGTAAGTTTGCATGTGGACTGGTAAGTTTGCCCGTTGTCTAGTAAGGTTGCCCGTGGCCTGGTAAGTTTGCCCGTGCGCTAGAAAGGTTGCCCGTGGCCTGGTAAGTTTGCCCGTGGCCTGATAATGTTGCCCTTGGCCTGGTAAGGTGGCCCGTGGCCTGGTAAGGTTGCCCGTGCCCTAGTAAGGTTGCCCGTGGCCTGGTAAGTTTGCCTGTGGCTTGGTTAGGTTGCCTGTGACCGGGTAAGGTTGCCTGTGGCCTGGTAAGGTGGCCCATGGCCTGGTAAGGGTGCCTGTGCCCGAGTAAGGTTGCCCGTGGCCTGGTAAGGTTGCCCGTGGCCTAGTAAGGTTGCCCGTGGCCTGGTAAGGTGGCCCGTGGCTTGGTAAGGCTGCCCGTTGCCTGGTAAGGTGGCCCGTGCCCTAGTAAGGTTGCCCGTGGCCTGGTAAGTTTGCCCGTGGCCTGGTAAGGTTGCCCGTGGCTTGGTAAGGTTGCCCGTGGCCTGGTAAGGTTGCCTGTGGCCTGGTAAGGTGGCACGTGGACTGGTAAGGTGGCCCGTGCCCTAGTAAGGTTGCCCGTGGCCTGGTAAGGTGGCCCGTGGCCTGGTAAGGTTGCCTGTGGCCTGGTAAGGTGGCCTGTGGCCTGGTAAGGTGGCATGTGGACTGGTAAGGTGGCCCATGCCCTAGTAAGGGGTGGCCCGTGTCTGGTAGGTTGCCCGTGGCTGTTAAGGTTGCCTGTGGCTTGGTAAGGTGGCCCGTGGCCTGGTAAGGTTGCCCGTGGCCTGGTAAGGTGGCCCGTGGCCTGGTAAGGTTCCCCGTGCCCTGGTAAGGTTGCCTGTGGCCTGTTAAGGTTGCCCATGGCCTGGTAAGGTTGCCCATGGCCTGGTAAGGTTGCCCGTGGCCTGGTAAGGTGGCCCATGGCCTGGTAAGGTGGCCCGTGGCCTGGTAAGGTGGCCCTTGGCCTATTAAGGTTGCCCGTGGCCTGGTAAGGTTGCCCGTGGCCTGGTAAGGTTGCCGTGGCCTCGGTAAGGTTGCTGTGGCTGGTAAGGTTGCCCGTGCCCTGGTAAGGTTGCCCGTTGCCCTGTAAGGTTGGACGTGCTCCTGTAAGGTTGCCCGTGGCCTGGTAAGGTTGCGTGGCCTGGTAAGGTTGCCTGTGGCCCTGTTAAGGTTAGCCCGTGGCCTGTGCAGGTTTCCGCTGGCCTGGTTAAGGTGGCCCGTGGCCTGGTAAGGTGGACTCAAGGGCCTGTTAAGGTTGCAGTGGCCTGGTAAGGGGTTGCCCGTGGCCCTGGTAAGGTTGCCCGTGGCCTGGGTAAGGTTCCGCCCGTGGCCTGGTAAGGTTGCCCGTGCCTGGTAAGGGTGCCCGTGCCTGGTAAGGTTGCACGTGCCCTGGTAAGGTTGCCCGTGGCCTGGTAAGGTTGCCCGTGGCCTGGTAAGGTTGCCCGTGGCCTGTTAAGGTTGCCCGTGGCCTGTTAAGGTTGCCCGTGGCCTGGTAAGGTGGCTCGTGGCCTGGTAAGGTGGCCCGTGGCCTGGTAAGGTTGCCCGTGGCTGGTATTGGTTGCCCCCATGGCCTGGTAATGTTGCCTGTGGCCTGGTAAGGTGGCCCGTGGCCTGGTAAGGTTGCCCTTGGTCTGGTAAGGTTGCCCGTGGCCAGGTAAGGTGGCCCGTGGCCTGGTAAGGTTGCCCGTGGCCTGTTAAGGTTGCCCGTGGCCTGGTAAGGTTGCCCTTGGCCTGGTAAGGTTGCCCGTGGCCTGGTAAGGTTGCCCGTGCCCTGATAAGGTTGCCCGTGCCCTGGTAAGGTGGCCCATGCCCTGGTAAGGTTGCCCGTGCCCTGGTAAGGTTGCCCGTGGCCTGGTAAGTTTGCCCGTGGCCTGGTAAGGTTGCCCGTGGCCTGTTAGGTTGCCCGTGGCCTCTTAAGGTTGCCCGTGGCCTGGTAAGGTGGCTGTCGTGCTGGTTATGGATTGCCCGTGGCCTGGTGGTAAGGTTGCTCGTGGCCTGGTCAAGGTTGCCGTTGCCTGGTAAGGTTGCCGTGGCTGGTAAGGTGGCCCGTGGCCTGGTAAGGTTTGCCCTGGTTATGGTAGGTTGCCCGTTGGCTGGTAAGGGGCCCGTGGCTGGTAAGGTTGCTCCGTGTTCTGTTATGGTTGCCGTGGCCTGGTAAGGTGGTCCTTTGGCCTGGTAAGGTTGCCCGTGGCCGGTTAAGGTTGCCCGTGGCCTTGGTAAGGTGGACCGTGTCTCTGTAAGGGGGTCGTGGCCTGGTAAGGTGGCCGTGGCCTGGTAAGGTTGCCCGTGGCTGGTAAGGTTGCCGTGGCTGGAAGGTGGCGTGGCTGGTAAGTTGCCGTGGTGGTAAGGGTGCCCGTGGCCCCCCCCCCCCTTTTTGGTAAGGGGCCCGTGCCTGGTAAAGGGATGCCCCGTGGCCTGTTAAGGTGCCGTGGCCTGTTATTGGTTGCCCGTGGCTGGTAAGGTGGTCGTGGGCTTGGTAAGGAGGCACCGTGGCCTGTACGGTGCCCGTGGCCTGGGAAGGTTGCCTTGGCTGGGGTAAGGTTTCCGGTGGTCTGGTAAGGTGGCACGTGGCCTGTAGGTTGCCCTTGGTTCTGGTAAGGTTGCCGGGCCTGGTAAGGTTGCCCCGTGGCTGGTAAGGTTGCCCGTGGCCTGGTAAGGATGGCCTGGCATGGTTAAGGTGGCTCGTGGCGGTGTAAGGTTGCAGTGGCCTGGTAAGGTTGCCCGTGGCCTGGTAAGGTTGCCCGTGGCCTGGTAAGGTTGCCCGTGGCCTGGTAAGGTTGCCTGTGGCCTGGTAAGGTTGCCCGTGCCTGGTAAGGTTGCCCGTTGCCTGTAAGGAGGTCGTTGGCCTGGTAGTTGCGTGGCTGGTAAGGTTGCCCGTGGCCTGGTAAGGTTGCCCGTGCCCTGGTAAGGTTGCCCGTGGCCTGGTAAGGTTGCCCGTGGCCTGGTAAGGTGGCCCGTGGCCTGGTAAGGTTGCCCGTGGCCTGGTAGGGTTGCCCGTGGCCTGGTAAGGTTGCCCGTGCCCTGGTAAGGTTGCCCGTGCCCCGGTAAGGTTGCCCGTGGCCTGGTAAGGTTGCCCATGCCCTGGTAAGGTGGCCCGTGGCCTGGTAAGGTTGCCCGTGGCCTGGTAAGGTTGCCCGTGGCCTGGTAAGGTTGCCCATGCCCTAGTAAGGTTGCCCGTGGCCTGGTAAGGTTGCCCGTGGCCTGGTAAGGTGGCCCGTGGCCTGGTAAGGTGGCTCGTGGCCTGGTAAGGTGGCCCGTGGCCTGGTAGGCAACGCTCTTGCTTTACATGTTGAGTGTCTGTGTTTCGATCTCCGGGAAGAGTGGAAACATTGGGCCTGTTTCCTTTCACCTGTTGTCCCGTTGACCTAGCAAACAAGTAGGTAAGATAAGATTTCGTTCGGATTTTTAACCCCGGAGGGTTAGCCACCCAGGATAACCCAAGAAAGTCAGTGCGTCATCGAGGACTGTCTAACTTATTTCCATTGGGGTCCTTAATCTTGTCCCCCAGGATGCGACCCACACCAGTCGACTAACACCCAGGTACCTATTTGCTGCTAGGTGAACAGGACAACAGGTGTTAAGAAACGTGTCCGAATGTTTCCACCCGCCGGGAATCGAACCCGGGCCCTCGTGTGTGAAGCGGGAGCTTTAGCCACCAGGCCACCGGGCCACCCCAACAAGTAGGTACCTGAGTGTTAGTAGGTACATGAGTGTTATTAAATTATACACATGTGCAACTCTTGGGATTCTTTATTGAGGAAACGTGTCGTCCACACTGTGACTTAATCACTCCATACAAAGGATAAACTTGAAAGAACAGGAGAAAGATTGAGGTAATCAGTCCCTCAGCCTTGAGTCGATGTGGTCAGTCATCAGTCTTGAATAGAATACGGCTATGAGCGGAGAAGCAGCTTATCAAAACCGTATGGAGGAGAGGTGCAGCAGTCGTAGGTGGTGTCACATTTGTCCAATGTGGAAGTAGGTCGTGCCCAAGGGTTAGGCGAGTGAAAGAAGTTGCAGTGTTGACAGGCTTGTAGATGAATGGTTCAAAGAGCGACACGTTGTTAAATTAGACACATGTGCAAACTCTTGGGTCTTTTATTGAGGAAAACGTTCGCCACACTGTGGTTTCATCAGTCCATACCAAAGGATAAACTAGAAGAACGGAGGTAGCTTGGAGGTAAACCAGGGTCCCTCAGCCTTGAGTCAATGGGGTCAGTCCATCAATCTTGAATGAATACGGCATTGAGCGGAGAAGAAAGGAACCTAAGAAAGGAGGGAACACTGCTGCAGGCTGATGGTCCATTAAATAGCAGGTCTATCGTTTTACATATCAATCCCTCTACTAACAAATCATTTACTCAATATATAAACCTTATCAAACAGCTCTAATAAACCGTGTCGGATTCCTTGGACCTCATTCATCTAAATCCATCTGACCAGTACATTTTAATGTTCACACTGCAACTTCTTGAGGATCGTTATATTGGGAATTCTTCGCTTGCCTATAACCCGTTGGGCTCGACCTACTTCAACATTGGACAATGTCGCACCACCTACGACTGCGGCTGCACCTCTCCTGCCATACGGTTTTTTAAGCTGCTTCCTCCGCTGATATGCCGTATCTATTTCAAGGATTGATGGGATGTCCACATCGACTCAGGTGAGGGACTGATTACCTATTCTCCTCTGTTCTTCAAGTTTCTCCTATGTAAGGACTGATGAAGCCACTGTGTGGCGAAAACGTTTCTCAATAAGTACCCAAGGGTTGCACATGTGTCTAATTTACAACGTGTCGGTTCTTTCGCGCGCTATCGCAACCCATTCTTCTACAAAATGAGTGTTAGTAGTTACCTGAGTGGTAGTCGATGGTGGGGTCGCATTTCTGATGAACAAGATTGAGGATCCAGTTGGAAACATGACTGACCATCTCTCCGATTAACCTTGGTTTAAATATCATATAATGATATATATATTATATATATATATATATATAATATATATATATATATATATATTTATATATATATATATATATATTATATAAATTATATATAGTTATATATATATATATATTTATATTATATCTATATAAATATATATATATATATATATATATATATATAATATATATATATTATATAATGATAAATAATTTTATAATTACTCTCGTCAGCAGTTTATAATAGAGCAACGACAACATAATTAATGGATTATTAAGTGTTCAAGTTGATAGGACCCGACTCACAACCAGGCCACCATTAATTATATATTTTATATAATAGAATATATATATATTTATATAGCTAGATATATCTATATATATAAATATATAGATTAGATATATATATAAATATATATATTATATATATATATATATATATATATATATATATATATATATATAATTAATGCGTGGCCTGGTGGGTGAGTCGGGTCTATCAACTTGACACTTAATATCCATTAATTATGTTGTCGTTGCTTCTAATTATAAACTGCTGACGAGAGTAATGATAAAATTATTTATTGACTTAACTGGTGAGTGGTGAGGCAGTATGTGAGGAGTGAGGGTTGACCAAGTGAGTGGTGAGGCAGCATATGAGGTGTGAGGGATGAACAGGTGAGTGGTGAGGCAGTATATGAGGAGTGAGGGTTGACCAGGTGAGTGGTGAGGCAGTATGTGAGGAGTGAGGGTTGACCAGGTGAGTGGTGAGGCAGTATATGAAGTGTGAGGGATGACCAGGTGAGTGGTGAGGCAGTATATGAGGTGTGAAGGTTGACCAGGTGAGTGGTGAGGCAGTATATGAGGTGTGAGGGATGAACAGGTGAGTGGTGAGGCAGTATATGAGGTGTGAGGGTTGACCATGTGAGTGGTGAGGCAGTATATGAGGTGTGAGGGTTGACCAGGTGAGTGGTGAGGCAGTATGTGAGGAGTGAGGGTTGACCAGGTGAGTGGTGAGGCAGTATATGAGGTGTGAGGGATGAACAGGTGAGTGGTGAGGCAGTGTATGAGGTGGGGAGGGTTGACCAGGTGAGTGGTGAGGCAGTATGTGAGGAGTGAGGGTTGACCAGGTGAGTGGTGAGGCAGTATATGAGGTGTGAGGGATGACCAGGTGAGTGGTGAGGCAGTATATGAGGTGTGAGGGATGCCCAGGTAGATGGTGAGGCAGTATATGAGGTGTGAGGGTGACCAGGTTAGTGGTGAGGCAGCATACGAGGTGTGAGGGATGAACAGGTGAGTGGTGAGGCAGTATATGAGGAGTGAGGGTTGACCAGGTGAGTGGTGAGGCAGTATGTCAGGAGTGAGGGAATGACCAGGTGAGTTTACCTGGAGTTTACCTGGAGAGAGAGTTCCGGGGGTCAACGCCCCCGCGGCCCGGTCTGTGACCAGGCCTCCTGGTGGATCAGAGCCTGATCAACCAGGCTATTGCTGCTGGCTGCACGCAAACCAACGTACGAGCCACAGCCTGGCCGATCAGGAACTGACTTTAGGTGCTTGTCCAGTGCCAGCTTGAAGACTGCGGGGGTCTGTTGGTAATCCCCCTTATGTGTGCTGGGAGGCAGTTGAACAGTCTCGGGCCCCTGACACTTATTGTATGGTCTCTTAACGTGCTAGTGATACCCCTGCTTTTCATTGGGGGGATGGTGCATCGTCTGCCAAGTCTTTTGCTTTCGTAGTGAGTGATTTTCGTGTGCAAGTTCGGTACTAGTCCCTCTAAGATTTTCCGGGTTTGTATATAATCATGTATCTCTCCCTCCTGCGTTCCAGGGAATACAGGTTTAGGAACCTCAAGCGCTCCCAGTAATTGAGGTGTTTTATCTCCGTTATGCGCGCCGTGAAAGTTCTCTGTACATTTTCTAGGTCGGCAATTTCACCTGCCTTGAAAGGTGCTGTTAGTGTGCAGCAATATTCCAGCCTAGATAGAACAAGTGACCTGAAGAGTGTCATCATGGGTGAGTGGTGAGGCAGTATATGAGGTGTGAGGGATGAACAGGTGAGTGGTGAGGCAGTATATGAGGTGTGAGGGATGACCAGGTGAGTGGTGAGGCAGTATGTGAGGAGTGAGGGTTGACCAGGTGAGTGATGAGGCAGTATATGAGGTGTGAGGGATGAACAGGTGAGTGGTGAGGCAGTATATGAGGTGTGAGGGATGACCAGGTGAGTGGTTAGGCAGTATATGAGGTGTGAGGGTTGACCAGGTGAGTGGTTTAGGCAGTATATGAGGTGTGAGGGATGACCAAGTGAGTGGTGGGGGCAGTATATGAGGTGTGAAGGTTGACCAGGTGAGTGGTGAGGCAGCATACGAGGTGTGAGGGATGAACAGGTGAGTGGTGAGGCAGTATATGAGGAGTGAGGGTTGACCAGGTGAGTGGTGAGGCAGTATGTGAGGAGTGAGGGTTGACCAGGTGAGTGGTGAGGCAGTATATGAGGTGTGAGGGATGAACAGGTGAGTGGTGAGGCAGTATATGAGGTGTGAGGGATGACCAGGTGAGTGGTGAGGCAGTATGTGAGGAGTGAGGGTTGACCAGGTGAGTGGTGAGGCAGTATATGAGGTGTGAGGGATGAACAGGTGAGTGGTGAGGCAGTATATGAGGTGTGAGGGATGACCAGGTGAGTGGTGAGGCAGTATATGAGGTATGAGGGTTGACCAGGTGAGTGGTGAGGCAGTACATGAGGTGTGAGGGTTGACCAGGTGAGTGTGAGGCAGTATATGAGGTGTGAGGGTTGACCAGGTGAGTGGTGAGGCAGTATATGAGGTGTGAGGGTTGATCAGGTGAGTGGTGAGGCAGTATATGATGTGTGAGGGTTGACCAGGTGAGTGGTGAGGCAGTATATGATGTGTGAGGGATGACCAGGTGAGTGGTGAGGCAGTATATGAGGTGTGAGGGTTGACCAGGTGAGTGGTGAGGCAGTATACGAGGTGTGAGGGTTGACCAGGTGAGTGGTGAGGCAGTATGTCAGGAGTGAGGGTTGATCAGGTGAGTGGTGAGGCAGTATATGAGGTGTGAGGGTTGAACAGGTGAGTGGTGAGGCAGTATATGAGGTGTGAGGGATGACCAGATGAGTGGTGAGGCAGTATATGAGGTATGAGGGTTGACCAGGTGAGTGGTGAGGCAGTATATGAGGTGTGAGGGATGACCAGGTGAGTGGTGAGGCAGTATATGAGGTGTGAGGGTTGACCAGGTGAGTGGTGAGGCAGTATGTCAGGAGTGAGGGTTGACCAGGTGATTTGGGGAGGCAGTATATGAGGTGTGAGGGTTGACAAGGTGAGTGGTGAGGCAGTATATGAGGTGTGAGGGTTGACCAGGTGGGTGGTGAGGCAGTATGTCAGGAATGAGGGTTGACCAGGTGAGTGGTGAGGCAGTATATGAGGTGTGAGGGTTGACTAGATGAGTGGTGAGGCAGTATATGAGGTGTGAGGGTTGACCAGGTGAGTGATGAGGCAGTATATGAGGTGTGAGGGATGACCAATTGAATGGTGAGGCAGTATATGAGGTGTGAGGGTTGACCAGGTGAGCATTGAGGCAGTATATGAGGTGTGAGGGTTGACCAGGTGAGTGGTGAGGCAGTATTTGAGGTGTGAGGGTTAATCAGGTGAGTGGTGAGGCAGTATGTAAGGAGTGAGGGTTGACCAGGTGAGTGGTGAGGCGTTATATGGGGTGTGAGGGTTGATCAGGTGAGTGGTGAGGCAGTATGCGAGAAGTGAGGGTTGACCAGGTGATTGGTGAGGCAGTATGTGAGGTGTGAGGGTTGGCTAGGTGAGTGGTGAGGCAGTATGTGATGAGTGAGGGTTGAGTAGGTGAACGTGATTTGGTGAGGGGTGACCGGGTGATGGGTGAGGGACAAACAGGTGAGGAGTGAGTGGGTGCATCAGGTGAGGCATGAGGGGATGCAGCAGGTTAGGAAAAGAACTGAAGACTCAATCCTCCGTCCACTAACAGTCAGGGTCCTGATAGAACAAAAATCTCAAAGTCCAAAGATGCATAACAAAACTGTTTACAGATAAGACTCACCCACCCACACCACCCACCCACACCCACATCCACCAACACCCACCCACCAACACCCACCCACCCACCAACACCCCATCACCCACCCAAACCCATACCTGCCCACCAGCCCACCTACACCCACACACCCACCAACACCTATATGCCCACCAACACCCACACCCACTGTTGCATGCAAAGAGTATGTATAATCCTTATTCATAACATGTTAACACACTCACATAGGCTGCCTCCCCAACCAGCGAACCAGATACCAAGGATCTAACGATTTAAGGGCTCCATCGTCAGATCAGTATCTAGGTTCAGCTAATGAGAAGGTGGATCTGGCAATTGTGAAAGTGACGTGGTTACCACTCACGTTTTCACCCTTGTCATTTCCATTCTAGAGCTGGTTGAAGCACGGTGGTCTGCTTTTTATGAGTTGTGATTTTTGCCTTGATTACCGTGGCATGTGTTAATACCTATTGTTGTACATAGTGTATATAGTGTACATACTGTTGTTATACTTGGTGAAGGATAATATAATTCAAAGTTTTTCTGCTGTGTTTATTTTGCTCACTGTACACCCAGGATAACAGGCCTTTGATTACCTGGGTTGTAATATGGGTAGCCTGTCCGAGATCTCTAGCTGGACTTAGAGCAGGAGTTGAGCCTAGAGTTGAAGTTGAATCAGGAAGTAATCATAAATAGCTGGCTATCTGGCATTGCGTCAGCTTTGCCAAAGCTTCATGAATTTTGCATGTCAGGCCTGCTATTGTGTGATCGTAGATAGCTTGCTGTTTTGCGTGTGACCTTTGCATTCATTTCACTATGGTCAGCCTTGTTATTGTGTGCGTATTCTGCATTTTGCTTTGTCGGGTGGCAGCCTTGCTATCGTGTGAGTATTCTGCAGTCGTACAGTGTATAGCTGAGCGTGTAATGCAAATAGCGTGTTACGTTGGGGTTAAATGCCGCCTAGACGAGTCAGATGGTTAGTGTCTGAATTCACTCTATTACACTTGCCTAAGTTTTCCCAACAGCATTGTTGGCGAATTGCTCATTCCATCGGCACTGAGTACGAATGCACTCTTGCAGGTGCGCAGCTTCGTAACCTTATAAGTGTCAAACTTCGAGCAGAGGACATGGCACATCAGACTCCTCCCTCTACAGGAACCAGGAGTAAATCCCCACTGAGGTTCCCACAAAAAGAGGGAAAAGACACAACCACTGAGCATAACCAGCAGTCTCATGTGATGGGGTTGTCTGAAGGTGAGTCAGTTGAGTTGACAAAAATCAATTTCGAGCAAACCAAGGAACAGTGGGCATATGCCAAGGAAGAGTTCGATAGAAAAAGAGAAAGGAGGCAGTTTACTAAAGCTGTAACTGACTTTAGTTTGCAAAAAGCGGTACAGTTTGTTCCTCGTTTTATTGAAGCTGAGCCTGAATTATTTTTTGAAGCATTCGAAAACCAAGCTCAAACCTTGAGGTGGCCTGAACAGCATTGGGGGTCTTTGGTACATACAGCGTTGTTTGGTAAGGCACAGGAATTTACATCAGTGTTAAATGATAGTGATTTTAGTAATTATCAGGTGGTGAAGACTTTGGTTCTTGGCAATTATCAATGTATTCCTGCCAAGTACAGAAAGGAATTCAAGCTAGGTAGACGACAGCTGGGTCAGTCCTTTGTTGACTTTGTAAGACAGCAGACTAAAACTTTTTCCAGTTGGTACAAGGCAATTGATGTGGCAAATTTTGACGAGTTGGTCCAGCTAATATTGGTGGATAACCTGCTGGAGTCTGTTGGACCAGAGGTTTGAGTCTTTCAGCAGGATCACTTGTTGACCACTGCATTGGAGGCAGCCAGGTTGGCTGATGCTTTTGAAACCAACCGCTCCTTGTCTGAGAGGTCCCATCTCTCTTTTCAACAGCCTGGCATGATCAGAGACTGTCAACAAAAAGTTCCTGATTGGAGAATGAAGTGGCAACAGGAAGGAGAACGATGATGTCATCCAACAAAGTCACCTAGTGAGCCTTGCTGCTCAACTTATGGTCAACCTGGTGAGCGACAAACCACTCAACATGGTGTATCCTGACAAGAATACCAAGAGCAGCACCAGTCACAACGTCAACAAGGAGCTAAGGTCAAGAATGTCGTTTGCTTTCATTGTAATAAATCAGGCCACATTCATCTGAACTGCCCAAATAAACCCCAACCATTGGGGAAAATTTATAATGTTATATCCCTGAAAGAAGTAAAGAAAGGGATGGCCCCTTATTATATCAATAGTCAAATATCCCTTCAGGAAAATTCAAAGAAAATTGAAGTTAGAACCTTTAGAGATACTGGAGCATATTGCTCGCTTATAGGAGAGGGAGTGCTTCCCCTGTCTGAACACACCTCATTACAATCCTCCGTTCCTCTAGAAGCTTTTGGAGGAGCAGTGTTTTCTGTCCCCTTACATAAAATATACATCCAAAGTAGGTATTACACTGGATATGTGGCTGTAGGTGTATCTGATGGATTTCCTATGAAAGATGCCTTGTTATTACTGGAGTTTACGTGGAAAGAGTTCCGGGGGTCAACGCCCCCGCGGTCCGGTCTGTGACCAGGCCTCCTGGGGGATAGAGTCTTTTTCAACCAGGTGTTGCTGCTGGCTGCACCAAACAACGTACAGCCACAGCCCGGTGTCAGGAATGCTTTAGGTGCTTGCCCATGCCAGTTTGAAGACTGCCAGGGGTCGTGGTAATCCCCCTTAGGGGTTCGGGGAGGCAGCTGAACGTCTGGGGCCCCTGACACTTATTGTAGGGTCTCTTAACTGCTAGTGACACCCCTGTTTTTTCATTGGGGGGATGGTGCATCGTCTCCCAATCTTTTGCTTTGTAGTGAGTGTTTTGTGTGCAAGTTCGGTATTTGTCCTCCGGGTTTTTCCCAGGTGAAAATAATCATGTATCTCCCCCTCCTGCATTCCAGGGAATACAGGTTTAGGAACCTCAAGCGCTCCCAGAAATTGGGGTTTTATCCCCGTTACGCGGAAAGTTCTCTGTATTTTTTTTTTCTAGGTGGGCAATTTCCCCTCCCTTGAAAGGTGCTGTTAGGTGCAGCAAATATTCCATCCTAGATAGAAAAAAGGGACCTGAAGAGTGCATATGGTTTGGGCCCTCCCTAGTTTTAAAGGGTTTCTCATTATCCCCCTGTCTTTTTTCTAGCAGATGCAGTACATGTTATGGTCCTTGAAGGTGAATCCCCGACATGATCATCCCAGGTCTTTGACGTTGGTTTTTCGCTCTTTTTTGGGGGGCCAAATTTGTTTTGACTCTGATAAAGTTTTAAATTTTCCCTATTTTTACCATATCTGAGTAATTGAAATTTCTCATCGTTGAAACTTTATTGTTTTCTGCGCTCCTGAAAGATTTGGTTGTGTCCGCCTGGAGCCTTGCAGTGGCAATGGAAAGACACTGTCATGCGTTTCGGGTGTCATCTGCAAGGAAGACACAGTGCTGTGGCTGACACCCCTTGTCATGTGGGATATGAGGATGAGGAACAAGAGGGGAGCGAGCGTCCCTTTGTGGAAAGAGTTTTTCATTTGGGCCCTTGGGATTTTTACTCTGTTGCGATACTCTCTGTTTTTCTGTTATGGGGAAATTATAGACCCATCGACCGATTTTTTCCTGTATTCCTTTAGCACGCTTTTTGTGCACTATTACCCAGTCACATTTGTCGAAGGCTTTTGCAAAGTCGTATATATTACATCTGCATTTTTTGTTTTCTAGTCATTTAGGCCTTGTCGTAGTGATCCAAATTTTGAGACAACAGGAGGACCGTTCTAACCCATGTTGCCCTGGGTTGTGAACTGTAGGTTTCTAATGGGGGTGATCTTGTTTTAGGCCCCTTTAAAAAGATTTTTATGTATGGGATTTTTGTGCTATCGGTCTGTATTCTTTGCTTTGCTTTATCCCCCCTTTGTGGGTGGGGTATGTCTGTTGTTTTAGTAACTGTGGGAGACCCCCGTGTCCAGGCTCCCCCTCCAAAGGAGGAAAAGGTCGTGATGGGGGCTTCTTGCAGTTCTTGTGAACATGGGTTTTCCATGAGTTGGCCCGGGGGCGAGTGCAGGGGCAGTCATGTATCGCTGTTCGAAGTCTTTGGCGTCGGAAAAACATGGTAGGCTTGTGTTAATCAAATTTTTGGGGCTCCATAAAAAATTCATTTTGATCTTCGCTCTCAGTCGGTAGCGGTTGCAAAAAAAATGGTCATTTTGGGGACTGAGTACCACTCATTTTTTGCGTCATCTTTTGTAGGACCCATCTTTTTTAAGTGGGGGCCCCATACTGGCGTGTTCTCTTTTGATTTGGCATAGGAGAAGAAATATTTGGGTTTCTTTCGATTTCATTTATGGCTTTTAGTTTTCCCCGATTTCCTGACCCCTTAAGATTCCTTTAGCTTGATTTCGGCTTGCTTTTTCTTGCCGTGTCCCCCTACGCATTTCAGAATTTTGACCACTTTTACCCGCTTTGTTATTTTTTTCCCGTCGTCTGTAAAAAGGACACCTGTCTCTTTCTTTTTACATCTACTTCCTTTTTTTTAGAGGAATAAGCCTTGTGAACATGGTGCCACCAAGTTAATCTGTTTAGGCATAAGTTGGGGTTGTTTGCTTAGATTTTCCCGCTTATATCGGTTTGGACTTGGTTTATTTGGTCCCACTTTTGTTTTTGTTATTAAGTTGAAATTTTTGGGGAATCTCCCTGTGACTAGTCTCATTATGTCTGTTGGGGCTCCACGATACTTTTCTGAACCTCAATTATGTTGGATTTGGTTTGGGGTTTTTTATGGTGACATTTCTTATCAGTACATTGTTAGTGAAAATGGGTTTAGTGTATTTCCCGTCTAGTGGCTCATTATTTGTGGGTTTTTAAAAAAATTTTGGCAGAGATTTAAAGTCGTGTGATGTGAGTTTTCACAGAGTGCCCCCTGGTGTTATTCTGCAACAAATTTTTTTGCTAATTCCTCCATTTTGGGGCCCTTTAAATTGAAAACCCCAGGGGCAAATGTTTGGGTGCAGGAGCTGGAAGATTTCCAGACAGTGGGCAATTTTTTAAAAGCTGTTCCTGGAATTGCTGGGTGTTTCCTCCGGAGGCTTGTAGACTCCAAATGACAGGTTTTGGTTCTGACCTTTACTGCTAAAACTTCCCACTACTCTTTGAGGCATTTGCATTCGTGCAAACAAGTGACTCTGCAATGTACAGGCCAAACCCTCCCCCCCCTTTTGCCCTGTTCACTCTGTCAATCTGTATAGGGTTTTAACCCGGGTCCCTATTTCGTTGTCCCAAATGATCCTTTATGTGGGTCTTCGTGAAAGCCGCGAACATTGCCTTTGCTCGCAAAATCCACGGATGAAAGGGAATTTTGTTGTTTTTTGTGGCTTTTGAACCCCGTATATTTGCAAAGAAAAATGTCCGGACTGGTGGTATTGTGGTACTGGGGGGGATTTTTTTTTTTCCGGCATTTGTATCTGTATCGTGGTTTGGGGTGGAGGCCATCGACTGTGGTTCCCTCCAGGATGACTGGGTTTGGGTCGATTTTTGCCATTTTCCCGCCCTTTTTTTTTCCTTTCCCGGGGCCCAAAAAACCTTCCCCCTTTTTAGGGCGTGGCTACCCAGGTTTTTTCCCCTGGCCTGGATGTTTTGTATCTTTTTGTCCCCTTTTGATGTGTGCCTGGCAAATTTAAAAATTATGCACAGTTTTCCTGTATGAAGAGGTCACATTTTTGGGTGAAAAAGCTTACAGGAAGGGGTTTTTCATTTTCCCGTTGTCATTGGGCACGGCATTTTTAGGGTGGTCATAGTTGACGCCCCTGTTTTTTTCCAGATTTCCCATGTCTGGGAGTCAAAATGCATAGTATTGCCAGGCTTGGTTTCCGTTTGCCTTGAGTTTTTTTGACTTATTCCCCTTTTGGGGATGTTTCTCTGTCTTTTTCCTTTCTCCCTAGTACCAACATTGGGGCTCCCACAGTTGTTTTGGTAAATCCTCATATAGCTGTGGATCCCTTTTTTTGCTTTTTTTGTGGTTTTTTTAGTTTGCAATATTGGTTTTATTTATCTTTGACTAAACCCCCTTGTTTCCCCCACTACGGTCCCCGTCCCCATGGATCATTTTTTGTTTCCTTCCCGGGGAAAAACCCCACTCCTGGCAAAATTTTCCAGTTCACCCTTACTGTTCCCCGGGGCAGCACCTCCCCTTCACCATTACTGTCCCCCCCAGGAAGCCCTCCGCTTCACCATTCTGTCTCCCAGGAAGCACCTCCAGCTTCACCATTACTGTCTCCCCGGACCACTTCACCCCACATTTACTGACTACCAGGACATCCCTCCAGCCTTACAGTTTCGATACATGGCCTATAAGGGCAGTACCATTCAGCCCAGACTTTTTATGTTCCATCGTTGTGAAAGCTTCAGGTTGTCTTGAAAGCAGCTTTGATGTTATCCTTTTTAATCCCTTGTGATTTTAGTCCACAGATTTCCCCATTTGGGCATACCCAAAAAACCTTCCCTGTTTTAATACTGCTTCTAGCTAGTTCTTGGGAAACTGCACAAGGGGGTGACACCAATTTCCACAAAAATGACAATTTATCCATGTGGAAAACCCCTTTTTTTTATTGATGCAGACTAACATAGCTTTTAATGTTTGAATGGTTGTTTACTGGAATTTACTACAACCCCTTGAATTTCTATTAATAACCCCCCTTAAATGAAACTCTAGCTATTTGTATTTTATTTTAAATGTCTTGTTTTGGACAGCTACCATGTACATTCCTGATTTATATTTATTATTTGTGTTTGATAAGGGCGCCTACAACCCCATCCGTTTACAGTCTGCTTTATTGTCCAACGAATCCGTTTGAAACCAGTCAAGGGTTCGGACCATCAAGGGTTCGGACCAGTCGAGGGTTCGGACCAGTCGATCTCATCTGATCAGTGGGTCACTTATTTAAAACATACTAGTCGGTGATTTGGGCTAACACATGAAGGATCTACTTGAAATTATCTACCCGAGTAATATGTGATTTGATTGATACAAAAGTATAACTTGCGTGTTGTAGAGCCGGTGATTTCTGGCAGCTTCTACAGTGACGAACGGTCGAGCCTCAACCCTTGTTCATCAATCGCTGTATCTAGCTTTTCTAGTTTTTTTTCGTCTCCACCACAATAAATGCTATATTATCACTATAGTTGACTGGTGGAAATTTTGGAGGAAGGACGCTTTTTCTGTAGTAATAATTGCTTCTCGTTGTGTATATTGCGACCGCTGGTAACTACAGGTTATATGAAATTCACAGTATACGTCTGGTATTTCAAAGAAAAAAGAAACTAATGAAAGTCACTCCACTAACAACAGTTATTTCCCTGTTTGTGTGTTGCTCGATCTTCGTTGTCAAGTTTGTCGGTTTCTCTTTTAGGTCACTGATCCTTGTGTTTTGGGTCATATGATGGCACTCTAGGTCACTGATCCTTGTGTTTTGGGTCATATGATGGCACTCTATGTCACTGATCCTTGTGTTTTGGGCCATATGATGCACTCTAGGTCACTGATCCTTGTGTTTTGGGTCATATGATGGCACTCTAGGTCATTGATCCTTGTGTTTTGGGTCATATGATGGCACTCTAGGTCACTGATCCTTTGTTTTGGGTCGTATGATGGCACTCTAGGTCGCTGATTCTTGTATTTTGAGTCAGATGATGGCACTCTAGGTCACTGATCCTTGTGTTTTGAGTCATATGATGGCACTCTAGGTCACTGATGCTTGTGTTTTGGGTCATATGATGGCACTCTAGGTCACTGATCCTTGTGTTTTGGGTCATATGATGACTCTCTAGGTCACTGATCCTTGTGTTTTGGGTCATATGATGGCACTCTAGGTCACTGATCCTTGTGTTTTGGGTCATATGATGGCACTCTAGATCACTGATCCTTGTGTTTTGGGTCATATGATGGCACTCTAGGTCACTGATCCTTGTGTTTTGGGTCATATGACACTCTATGTCACTGATCCTTGTGTTTTGGGTCATATGATGGCACTCTAGGTCACTGATCCTTGTGTTTTGGGTCATATGATGGCACTCTACGTCACTGATCCTTGTGTTTGGGTCATATGATGGCACTCTAGGTCACTGATCCTTGTGTTTTGGGTCATATGATGGCACTCTAGGTCACTGATCCTTGTGTTTTGGGTCATATGATGGCACTCTAGGTCACTGATCCTTGTGTTTTGGGTCATATGATGGCACTCTAGGTCACTGATCCTTGTGTTTTGGGTCATATGATGGCACTCTAGGTCACTGATCCTTGTGTTTTGGGTCATATGATGGCACTCTAGGTCACTGATCCTTGTGTTTTGGGTCATATGATGGCACTCTAGGTCACTGATCCTTGTGTTTTGGGTCATATGATGGCACTCTAGGTCACTGATCCTTGTGTTTTGTGGTAGAAGAGAAGAACGCTCTAAATCCACAATAAAAAAAAGTCTCTAGATTTTACTCACCCTTTTCTCACCCTCAGCCATTTATCGACCTTTTCGACATTCCCATAGGCCGTTAGGGGGTTGATATTGACCACTTTGGGGAGCCCTGGTCAGTCATCCTCCACAACCCTGCTACCCGAGCCCCCTACCCTCATTCCCCTCCCACCAGTACCCATAATTCCGTGACGTCATCACCAACGGCTAGTGACGTCATCACCAGCAACCCCTCCCCCTCCCCCAGGGTATAAATACAAGCGAGGTGCTGGCACAAAGTCAGTCAGCCGCTGGCAGCCAGAGGGGAGGTATATGCATCACGAAGCGCATCACTCCACCTTTTTTTCATATTGAACGTCATTTTCAGAGTGTTAATGAGGTCTAGAAGATGAGTTATGATGTGCAGGGTGTGTGGGGGCGCCAGGGTGTGCGTCGGGGGGCGCTGGGGTGTGAGTCGGGGCGCTGGAGGCTGCTAGTGAGAGGTGAAGCCTCCTGGGAGGTAATATTGGAGAATATTTTACTGTGAAGTGAAGAACATCATGATGTATGATGGAATGTTGTAGAACATCATGATGTATGATGGAATGTTGTAGAACATCATGATGTATGATGGAATGTTGTAGAACATCATGATGTATGATGGAATGTTGTAGAACATCATGATGTATGATGGAATGTTGAAGAACATCATGATGTATGATGGAATGTTGAAGAACATCATGATGTATGATGGAATGTTGTAGAACATCATGATGTATGATGGAATGTTGTAGAACATCATGATGTATGATGGGATGTTGTAGAACATCATGATGGAATGTTGAAGAACATCATGATGTATGATGGGATGTTGTAGAACATCATGATGGAATGTTGTAGAACATCATGATGTATGATGGGATGTTGTAGAACATCATGATGTATGATGGAATGTTGTAGAACATCATGATGTATGATGGAATGTTGTAGAACATCATGATGTATGATGGAATGTTGAAGAACATCATGATGGAATGTTGAAGAACATCATGATGTATGATGGGATGTTGTAGAACATCATGATGTATGATGGAATGTTGTAGAACATCATGATGTATGATGGAATGTTGAAGAACATCATGATGGAATGTTGAAGAACATCATGATGTATGATGGGATGTTGTAGAACATCATGATGTATGATGGAATGTTGTAGAACATCATGATGTATGATGGAATGTTGAAGAACATCATGATGGAATGTTGAAGAACATCATGATGTATGATGGGATGTTGTAGAACATCATGATGTATGATGGAATGTTGTAGAACATCATGATGTATGATGGAATGTTGAAGAACATCATGATGGAATGTTGAAGAACATCATGATGTATGATGGGATGTTGTAGAACATCATGATGTATGATGGAATGTTGAAGAACATCATGATGGAATGTTGAAGAACATCATGATGTATGATGGAATGTTGTAGAACATCATGATGTATGATGGAATGTTGAAGAACATCATGATGGAATGTTGAAGAACATCATGATGTATGATGGAATGTTGAAGAACATCATGATGGAATGTTGAAGAACATCATGATGTATGATGGAATGTTGTAGAACATCATGATGTATGATGGGATGTTGTAGAACATCATGATGTATGATGGGATGTTGTAGAACATCATGATGTATGATGGAATGTTGAAGAACATCATGTTGTATGATGGAATGTTGAAGAACATCATGATGTATGATGGGATGTTGAAGAACATCATGATGGAATGTTGAAGAACATCATGTTGTATGATGGAATGTTGTAGAACATCATGATGTATGATGGATGTATGAAGAACATCATGATGGGAATGTTGAAACATCATGTTGTATGATGGAATGTTGTAGAACATCATGATGTATGATGGGATGTTGTAGAACATCATGATGTATGATGGGATGTTGTAGAACATCATGATGTATGATGGAATGTTGAAGAACATCATGTTGTATGATGGAATGTTGTAGAACATCATGATGTATGATGGAATGTTGTAGAACATCATGATGTATGATGGGATGTTGAAGAACATCATGTTGTATGATGGAATGTTGAAGAACATCATGATGCATGATGGGATGTTGTAGAACATCATGATGTATGATGGAATGTTGAAGAACATCATGATGGAATGTTGAAGAACATCATGTTGTATGATGGAATGTTGTAGAACATCATGATGTATGATGGGATGTTGAAGAACATCATGTTGTATGATGGAATGTTGAAGAACATCATGATGTATGATGGAATGTTGAAGAACATCATGTTGTATGATGGAATGTTGAAGAACATCATGATGTATGATGGGATGTTGTAGAACATCATGATGTATGATGGAATGTTGTAGAACATCATGTTGTATGATGGAATGTTGAAGAACATCATGATGTATGATGGAATGTTGTAGAACATCATGTGTATGATGGAATGTTGAAGAACATCATGATGTATGATGGAATGTTGTAGAACATCATGTTGTATGATGGAATGTTGAAGAACATCATGATGTATGATGGAATGTTGTAGAACATCATGATGTATGATGGAATGTTGTAGAACATCATGTTGTATGATGGAATGTTGTAGAACATCATGATGTATGATGGAATGTTGAAGAACATCATGATGTATGATGGAATGTTGAAGAACATCATGATGTATGATGGAATGTTGAAGAACATCATGATGGAATGTTGAAGAACATCATGATGTATGATGGAATGTTGTAGAACATCATGATGTATGATGGAATGTTGAAGAACATCATGATGGAATGTTGAAGAACATCATGATGTATGATGGAATGTTGTAGAACATCATGATGTATGATGGGATGTTGAAGAACATCATGATGTATGATGGAATGTTGTAGAACATCATGATGTATGATGGAATGTTGTAGAACATCATGTTGTATGATGGAATGTTGAAGAACATCATGATGTATGATGGAATGTTGAAGAACATCATGATGTATGATGGGATGTTGAAGAACATCATGATGTATGATGGGATGTTGAAGAACATCATGATGTATGATGGAATGTTGAAGAACATCATGTTGTATGATGGGATGTTGTAGAACATCATGATGTATGATGGGATGTTGTAGAACATCATGATGTATGATGGAATGTTGTAGAACATCATGATGTATGATGGGATGTTGAAGAACATCATGATGTATGATGGAATGTTGAAGAACATCATGATGTATGATGGGATGTTGTAGAACATCATGATGTATGATGGGATGTTGAAGAACATCATGTTGTATGATGGAATGTTGTAGAACATCATGATGTTTACCTGGAGTTTACCTGGAGAGAGTTTCGGGGGTCAACGCCCCCGCGGCCCAGTCTGTGACCAGGCCTCCTGGTGGATCAGCCCCTGATCAACCAGGCTGTTGCTGCTGGCTGCACGCAAACCAACGTACGAGCCACAGCCCGGCTGATCAGGAACTGACTTTAGGTGCTTGTCCAGTGCCAGCTTGAAGACTGCCAGGGGTCTGTTGGTAATCCCCCTTATGTGTGCTGGGAGGCAGTTGAACAGTCTCGGGCCCCTGACACTTATTGTATGGTCTCTTAAAAGTGCTAGTGACACCCCTGCTTTTCATTGGGGGGATGGAGCATCGTCTGCCAAGTCTTTTGCTTTCGTAGTGAGTGATTTTCGTGTGCAAGTTCGGTACTAGTCCCTCTAGGATTTTCCAGGTGTATATAATCATGTATCTCTCCCTCCTGCGTTCCAGAGAATACAGGTTTAGGAACCTCAAGCGCTCCCAGTAATTGAGGTGTTTTATCTCCGTTATGCGCGCCGTGAAAGTTCTCTGTACATTTTCTAGGTCGGCAATTTCACCTGCCTTGAAAGGTGCTGTTAGAGTGCAGCAATATTCCAGCCTAGATAGAACAAGTGACCTGAAGAGTGTCATCATGGGCTTGGCATCCCTAGTTTTGAAGGTTCTCATTATCCATCCTCTCATTTTTCTAGCAGATGCGCTTGATACAATGTTATGGTCCTTGAAGGTGAGATCCTCCGACATAATCACTCCCAGGTCTTTGACGTTGGTGTTTCGCTCTATTTTGTGGCGAGAATTTGTTTTGTACTCTGATGAAGATTTAATTTCCTCATGTTTACCATATCTGAGTAATTGAAATTTCTCATCGTTGAACTTCATATTGTTTTCTGCAGCCCACTGAAAGATTTGGTTGATGTCCGCCTGGAGCCTTGCAGTGTCTGCAATGGAAGACACTGTCATGCAGATTCGGGTGTCATCTGCAAAGGAAGACACAGTGCTGTGGCTGACATCCTTGTCTATGTCGGATATGAGGATGAGGAACAAGATGGGAGCTAGTACTGTGCCTTGTGGAACAGAGCTTTTCACCGTAGCTGCCTCGGACTTTACTCTGTTGACGACTACTCTCTGTGTTCTGTTAGTGAGGAATGTTGTAGAACATCATGATGTATGATGGAATGTTGTAGAACATCATGATGTATGATGGAATGTTGTAGAACATCATGATGTATGATGGAATGTTGTAGAACATCATGATGTATGATGGGATGTTGTAGAACATCATGATGTATGATGGGATGTTGAAGAACATCATGATGTATGATGGGATGTTGAAGAACATCATGTTGTATGATGGAATGTTGAAGAACATCATGATGTATGATGGGATGTTGAAGAACATCATGTTGTATGATGGAATGTTGAAGAACATCATGATGGAATGTTGAAGAACATCATGATGTATGATGGGATGTTGTAGAACATCATGATGTATGATGGAATGTTGTAGAACATCATGATGTATGATGGAATGTTGTAGAACATCATGATGTATGATGGAATGTTGTAGAACATCATGATGTATGATGGGATGTTGTAGAACATCATGATGTATGATGGGATGTTGAAGAACATCATGATGTATGATGGGATGTTGAAGAACATCATGTTGTATGATGGGATGTTGAAGAACATCATGATGTATGATGGAATGTTGTAGAACATCATGTTGTATGATGGAATGTTGAAGAACATCATGATGTATGATGGGATGTTGAAAGAACATTCATGTTGTATGATGGGATGTTGAAGAACATCATGTTGTATGATGGGAAAGTTGAAGAACATCATGATGTATGATGGGATGTTGAAGAACATCATGATGTATGATGGGATGTTGAAGAACATCATGATGTATGATGGGATGTTGAAGAACATCATGATGTATGATGGGATGTGCCTTCACGTTGGACTGGCCTAATTATGCTTCATTTGGGTTGAGCCTCAGAATCCTAACTTAACTGGTCCTAGCCTTTGGGAAGCTATCGTACCTCTTACTGAAGCTGTGTAAGGAGTAAGCCTCATCAATGCTTTTTTTTATCAAAGATTTCAACTTTTCAAAAAAGCAAACCGTTACTCTCCTGGAGTCAGTAGTAGTGTACTTGTATACCTAGTAACCGTTACACTCACCCCGATACTCTCCTGGAGTCAGTAGTAGTGTACTTGTATACCTAGTAACCGTTACACTCACCCCGATACTCTCCTGGAGTCAGTAAGAACATAAGAACATAAGAACGAAGGAACACTGCAGAAGGCCTACTGGCCCATGCGAGGCAGGTCCAAGTCTCCTACCGGCTTAAGCCAATGCACCCAACCTAGTCAGGTCAGGTCACATTGACTTAAGGGAGGAACACGGCAACCGACCTGTTAGCACAAGCTATCAGGTCTAACTCACACCCACCCACATCTACTCATGTATTTATCCAACCTATTTTTAAAGCTACACAACGTTCTGGCCTCTATAACGGTACTTGGGAGTTTGTTCCACTCATCCACAACTCTATTACCAAACCAGTACTTTCCTATATCCCTCCTGAATCTGAATTTTTCCAACTTAAAACCATTGCTGCGAGTCCTGTCTAGGCTAGATATTTTCAGCACACTATTTACATCCCCTTTATTTATTCCTGTCTTCCACTTATACACCTCAATCATATCCCCCCTAATTCTACGTCTTTCTAGAGAGTGCAGTTTCAGGGCCCTTAGTCTATCCTCATAGGGAAGGTTTCTGATACAAGGGATCATCTTTGTCATCCTCCTTTGTACATTTTCCAGAGAATTTATATCCATTCTGTAATACGGTGACCAAAACTGTGCAGCATAATCTAAATGAGGCCTAACCAAGGATGTATAGAGTTGAAGAACAACCTGAGGTCTCCTATTATTTATGCTTCTTGATATGAAGCCAAGGATTCTATTAGCTTTATTGCGAACACTTATGCACTGTTGTCTTGGTTTCAGATTACTGCTAACCAGAACTCCTAAATCTTTTTCGCAATCCGTAATATTAAGATCTACATTATTTAGTTTATATGTGGCATGGTTATTGTCCTGTCCAACATTTAGAACTTTGCATTTGTCTATATTAAACTGCATCTGCCACTTCTCCGACCACTGCATCAGTCTATTCAAATCTTCCTGGAGTGCTCGAATGTCCTCGTCAGAATGAATTCGACGGCCTATTTTGGTGTCATCGGCAAACTTGCCGATGTCGCTCTTTATGCCCTCATCTATGTCGTTTATGTAGATTGTGAACAGCAGGGGGCCCAACACTGACCCCTGTGGAACACCGCTCGTGACGCTTCCCCACTCTGATTTCTCCCCATTTATGCAAACTCTCCTGGAGTCAGTAGTAGTGTACTTGTATACCTAGTAACCGTTACACTCACCCCGATACTCTCCTGGAGTCAGTAGTAGTGTACTTGTATACCTAGTAACCGTTACACTCACCCCGATACTCTCCTGGAGTCAGTAGTAGTATACTTGTATACCTAGTAACCGTTACAGTCACCCCGATACTCTCCTGGAGTCAGTAGTAGTATACTTGTATACCTAGTAACCGTTACACTCACCCCGACTACGTGACTTCATTAAAACCATTAGGTGAATCACTGACCATATGTGTAAGTCACTGGCTATGTGACATCACTAGTCCCTTTGAACTGCCGTGCCCTCGGGCAGGTCAGTAATCTGAGTAGAGTTGAAGGCAGGAGCAGACAGACAGGCAAGGCTCTCGGCTTCTCTCATTTAATACCCACTTCCAAGTCATCCAACATGTGTTTATTACTCCAAATCCGTCACCGAAAATGATGACAAATGGTGGCAGCGGTGGGATTTACATATGCAGAATAGTTATCATCTCTGGGGAGGATCAAATTCTGTTGCAATGGCTAACTCATGCCATGGTTGAGGAGGATCTAAATTGGTATTTACAAATGATACTTGTGGATTTCTCAATACTTGGCATGTACAGAGGGAATAACAACATCCAGGTTCTTTGTCTGACTGATTGTTAGAGGTAGAGGGCAGAGTCAGGAGGATTGTCAGAGTCTGTCACATTAATCTGGATAGGAACATCTTCATCTTTGCATACTGACTTCATATGATCTAAATGCGATTCTTTATAGTGACCAGTACTGATTTCTCTAACTTTATACTTATTCCCATTGATATGTTCAACTACTCGATAAGGACCAACAAACTTTTGATCGAGCTTAGGCATTGCGAATGTTATGATAAAGTTAGTCAGCATAGCTCTCGAACCTACTTTAATTTTGGTCAGCTGTACTCGAGTATTAGTGACTCTTGTAAATTCTGCTGTTGATTTATGAAGTGTTTCTGGATTCCTCTAAAAACACTTTGAGCTAAGCTGGCACGAGTTGCTATGAAATCATCAGGGTTGTAATTTGGTTTTGGATTAGAATATAATAACTGCACCTTACAACACATGATGTGGAGTGTCACCTATAGAAGCATTGTAAGCAGAATTTATTGCACATTAAACATCAGGTACAACTTCATCCCAGGTTACACTATTGGGATTGATAGTGGCTCTCAATACATTGAGTACTTTCTTATTAGTGCTTTCTGCTAAACCATTACTGGCAGGATGGTGAGGAACAATGGTGGATTTAGAGATCTTGTATAAATTGCACAACTTTTTAAGTGACTCATTACAGAATTCACCACCATTATCTGTTACTAGGGACTTAGGAGTTGTACGCCTGCAGATTATACGTTCTTTAAATGCTTTAGCTACTGTCTTGACAGTCTTATTTGCAATAGGAACTAACTCACAATATCTGGTGAAATGATCTACCATAATACACAGATGTTTGTTACCCTGGAGGGAACATTGGAAATTAGTTAACAGATCTAGCGCAACTCTTTCCTATGGCTCGCTAGTAGTTGGATACACCTGGATTGGATTAGGACCATTAGCATTATCTTTATGCTGCATGCAGACACTACATTTCTTAACACACAGAAATGTCAGTTGCCATACGAGGAAAAAAGTATTTCAATCTGGCCTGTTTTACAGAACGATCCATACCAGGGTGCGCAACACCTGGTACATCGTGAAGTAGCTGTAAGGCTACATTCACTAGTGACTGTGGAATTACTACCTGGTAAACTCTTCTGCTAGGAGTACCCAACTCGGCTGTTTGATACAGTAATTCTTGGTTCATGACAGAGTCACTGATGGGTGCTGGTGGCTTCACAGTGAGAATTAGATCTTCCTGGAGCAGGAATCGAATCACACCAGACCACATGGGATCTGTTCTTTGAGCATTCTTTACATCCTCGGCACTAAAAGGAGGGTCCACTATTTTAGTGCTAATATGTCACAATAAAGCATCTGCGACTACATTGGAATTGCCAGGTAAGTGTTCAAAGGTAGGATTGAACTCTTGGATAGTCAAGGTCCAACTGGCTAACCTTCCAGTGGGTTGTTTGTTCTGGAATAAAGGTATCAGTGAAGCATGATCTGTCAAGACATGAACAGGGTACTGATAAATAATGTCTCAGAAGTGCTTTAAAGACCATACTATTGCTAAGGCTTCTTGCTCAGTTATTGTATAATTACGTTCAGCCTTTGTAAGGACTTGGCTAGCAAATGCAACTGCGTTGTACTTGCTATTGGTCTTCTGAGCTAGGACAGCATCTATGCCAATTGAATTAGCATCAGTTGTTAGATAGAAGGGCTTAGAAAAATCTGGGAATTTCAAAATTGGAGCAGATGTTAGCTTTTCTTTGAGAGTGTGGAATGCTCTTTCTTGATGGAACGTCCAAACAAAAGAAGCATGGAAGAAAAATTAGCAATGAAGGATCTATAAAAACCTGCTAAGCCCACAAAGGATCTTACAGCATCAGCAGTTTTTGGAGATGGAAAATTTAATACAGCAGTTACTTTACTTTGGTCAGTCATAACCTCTCTAGGAGTGACTACGTGACCCAGAAACTTGATTTCTGATCTGAAAAAATGACATTTAGACAATTTGATCTTTAAATTGGCTTCTTCAAGCTTACCAAGTACCACATCAAGTCTTTTCAAATGCATATCCGCATCTTTGGATATGACAATCACATCATCTCAGTACACCATAAGTGTCCTACCTATGAGGCCTCTGAAGATATTAGTCATGAGCCTCAAGAAGGTGATAGGCGATGAGCATAAACCGAAGGTCATTCTGAAGAAATGATAATGACTTCTAGGAGTGGAAAATGCGATTAGCTCTTGGCTGTCCTCATGGAGAGGGAGTTGCCAAAACCCTTGTAGCAAGTCCAGGGTCGAAAAGACTATCTCCAATATTGCATAAAAGGTCACCAAGTACAGAAGTGGGAAGAAATCTGGAATAGATTTCGCATTTCACTTCCTAAAGTTAATCACTTGGACGCCAAGTACCATCCTTCTTATGTACTAGGATCAAGGGAGAATTACTAGGTGCGATAACACCATAATCAAGCATCTTATTGATCATTTCTTCTGTGATAGTGACTTGTGAATGAGGCATTCTGTACGCCGGTACATAAATTGGTCTGGTATCAGGTTCAAGTGAGATACAATGGGACAATAGGTTCGTTATATCCATCTGCTTACCTGGTAAGGTAATGGATTTACGACGTTTGTTCAACAGATGCAATAAACGCTTGACCTCATCTAAGAAGGCAGTAGGAGCTAAGTCTTTCTCCTCTACTGCTTGAAATAGCACTGACACACCCGTCAGGTCACAAGTCATCCTCTACCCGAACTGGGTAAGTATAGTGAACGAGGTCAACAATAGTGGTGTTCACTCAGAGTCAACAAACAAACCCTTTACCTTGCACGAATCACTGTCAACTAGGACGTTATCACCATCTGGAACACGAGGGAGGACAACAGACACTAGTGAGATGAATGGTTTTGAAAACCGACAAGTTGAAGAATTGAGACACTTATGCAACACATGGGAATCTTTATTGAAGAAACGTTTCGCCACACAGTGGCTTCATCAGTCCAATACAAAGTAGAAATGGGTAAGGAGAGTAGAAGTATGAGGTAATCAGTCCCTCAACCTGGATTCGATGTGTTCAGTCCATCACTCTTGTAGTAAGTGCAGCATAGGGCCAGAGAGGTGGCTTATATACTGCGGTGAGACGAGTTGAAGCAGGAGGAGGCGGGATCTTAGTGGGACCTGCCACTAATGTAAGTAGGTCATCGTCCAAAGGTTTGGGCAAGCGTTGAAGTCTTTGTACCAAGATTCCATGATGTTGCAGTGTCTGACAGATGTGATGAATGGTTTTGAAAACCGACAAGTTGAAGAATTGAGACACTTATGCAACACATGGGAATCTTTATTGAAGAAACGTTTCGCCACACAGTGGCTTCATCGGTCCAGGTTGAGGGACTGATTACCTCATACTTCTGGAAATAAATGGTATAAAATACCGACACAATGGCAATATAAACACAAATGCAGTATAATGTGATCCTTTAAAGGATCAATAAAGGATCACATTATACTGCATTTGTGTTTATATTGCCACCTCATACTTCTACTCTCCTTACCCATTTCTACTTTGTATTGGACTGATGAAGCCACTGTGTGGCGAAACGTTTCTTCAATAAAGATTCCCATGTGTTGCATAAGTGTCTCAATTCTTCAGACACTAGTGAACGCACTAGTCGCAAAAGAAACGTCTTTCTACAGACAGCGTGTGACATCAACAGGGCAGTTAAGTAGTCTGATCAGAGTTGAAAGCAGGAGCAGACAGATAGGCAAGGCTCTCGGCTTCTTTCATTTAATACATGATACCAAGTCATCTAACGTGTGTGTTTATTACTCCAAATCCGTCACTGAACCCCCACGACACTGCCAATATAGTGCTCTGTGTATCTCCTACGTCATGACTATGTCTGATCTAGGTTCTTTCATACTCTCTACCTAGAATATTTACTATTAAGTCTTAAAAAAATTTAGTCTGCTCTATGTATCCTAATAAAGTCATGTTCTGCTCTACGTCTCTATTACCCACTTGGGCTTTAAGTGTCTTACTTTACTGAAGATATGAGAATCAGCATATGAGAATGTCATATATATATATATATATATATATATTATATATATTATATATATATATATATATTATATATATATATTATATATATGTCGTGCCGAATATGTAAAATTGGTCAATTAGCAAGAACTCATTTAAAATAAAATCTTTTCTAAAATTTTCTCTTATGCGTTTAAAGATATATTTTTTTATTATTGATGTAAAAATTAATAATTTTGCACCAAAAGAATCTTAGAAAACTTACCTAACCTTATTATAACAAGAACAATTTATTTTAGCCTAACCCAACTAAATATATTTTATATAAGTTTACAATAATTTAATAATAAAGAAACACAACGAAATATATATTTTTCGTTAGATTTAGAATGATTTTGGCGAAATTATTGCATACACAAATTTTCGCTTGTCCTATATGGCAAGATGAGCGTTGCTATTTAAGCCAAGATGGCAAGTTCTGCCTATTCGGCACGACACACACACACACACACACACACACACACACACACACACAACACACACACACACACACACACACACACACACACACACACACACACACACACACACACACACACACACACACACACATATATATATATATATATATATATATATGAAAGAAGAGGCACTTGTCAGGTGTGTGGAGAGTTTCGAGCACACAACAGGGATGGCCTTATTCGTGCACACCATGGGTGTGCGGGATCACATATGCCCCCAGCAGAGAGCAGTCCACAGCCTCCACAGGCAGATAACAGTTCCAATGGCAACCTCCTCACTTGCAATAACCTTCTGTTGGCATTCAAATCCTCTGCTAGCAATACCCTATCCCACATCCCTAAAGTGGCTCTCCCATATGTAGCAGGGAAATTCATAGACCTTCTTAAGCAGGTGAATGGAGGTTCCACCAACTTAGAAGCCCGAGGCACCATCAAAGCATGGCGCAACTTATTCCTGTTCGGCAATGTCTGTTTTGCAATTCCTGAAAGACGAGGCAAACTGCTAACCACATCAGTCATCAAGGCATTGCGCAACTACCCAAGGACGGATAATTGTGTCCCTCTGCCCCGTCATCGCAGGAATCACAAGAAAAGTTCCACTGAAAACGAGAAAATTTGCGCACAGGTTAGCAAAAAAATAGAAGAAGGTAACACAGTGGGAGCAATCAAAATAATTACAAGTGATGACAATGTAGCACACAAAGATGAGACCACAGCCCAAGCACTAAGAGACAAGCATCCAACCAGGAACACCATAGCCATCAACAACAACCCTGAGGAAGACCCCATCACTGAACAATTAATTTTCCCCAAATCGGAAGTCTATAAGGCGATTATGTCATTTACAGCAGGATCTGCAGGAGGTTACACTGGAATTCGACCACAACACCTCAAAGAGATGGTAAATCCAGTACTAGGTACATATGCATCAATTCTTCTCACCGAGTTAACAACTTTCGTCAAAAACTGCCTGGCTGGGCGAATCCCAGAAGAAATTAAACCTTTCTTTTTTGGAGCCTCACTATGTGCTTTGAAGAAGAAGAATGGGGGAATCAGATCCATTGCTGTTGGTAACACTCTTCACCGTCTCGTTGTCGAAGCAGCAGTAAGAAACATTCGCCTAGAAGCTGCCAGTTTACTCCAGCCACACCAACTGGGCTTTGGGGTCTCTCAAGACAGTAAAGCCGCAGCTCATGCGGCAAGGGCCTACGTCAGGGACCTTCCAGAAGACAAGGCCGTAGTCAAACTTGATTTTAGAAATACCTTTAATATGGTGAAGAGAGATGTTGTCTTGCCGGCCGTTCAGGATCAGTTAAGAACATAAGAACATAAGAAAGGAGGAACACTGCAGCAGGCCTGTTGGCCCATACTAGGCAGGTCCTTTACAATTCATCCCACTAACAAACATTTGACCAACCCAATTTTCAATGCCACCCAAGAAACAAGCTCCGATGTGCAAGTCCCTCTCAATTCCAACCCCTCCCACTCATGTACTTATCCAACCTAAATTTGAAACTACCCAAAGTCCTAGCCTCAATAACCCAACTAGGTAGACTGTTCCACTCATCAACTACCCTATTTCCAAACCAATGCTTTCCTATGTCCTTTCTAAATCTAAACTTATCTAATTTAAATCCATTACTGCGGGTTCTCTCTTGGAGAGATATCCTCAAGACCTTGTTAATATCCCCTTTATTAATACCTATCTTCCACTTATAAATACCTATCTTCCACTATCTTCCCCAGCATTTTTCCCTTCATTTCAGCCGGCTACAGCAAACCCTCAATTCTTTTGTTTGGAGAACATGAAATTCTCTCATCAGAGGGTGTTCAGCAGGGTGACCCACTCTCTCCACTTCTTTTCTGCTTGGCAGTAAGAGAACTAACTTCCAGTCAATGCAGCGAGCTCAACATCTGGTACCTGGATGATGGCACTCTGGCAGGTACTGAAGAGTCCCTGGTAGGTGACCTACAACTGGTGAAAACACAGGGAGAAGACTTGGGACTCATCCTCAATCCCTCCAAGTGTGAAATCATCACAGCGAACCAGGAAATAATCAATGCCGTGCGAAGAATCCTCCCGGAAGTCTCTACCACCACTCCATCCAACAGTACCCTCTTGGGAGCACCGCTGGGTCACCAGGCCATCGACACTGTCCTCAAGGACAAATTGAATGACCTGGTGAGAATGTAGGAGAGAATAAGGGATCTTGATGCCCATGATGCTCTGTATTTCCTCATCAGGTGTCTTACTATGCCAAGATTCACTTACTTCCTGAGGTGTGCAGCCTCTTTTGACAACCCAACAGTCGACGAATATGACACACACCTGAGATCAGCCTTTAAGAAGGCACTGAACCTGTCACTAGAGGATCAGCAATGGGATCAGGCAACCCTCCCAGTGAGACTGGGAGGTATAGGGGTGCGCAAAGCAACGCATGTAGCTTTACCTGCTTTTCTGTCTTCGTGTTTGGTTTCCAGTGCATTAGTCAAGAAGGTTTTCCCTGAACGCTTGAGAGATGTGGCAGGAGCTCAAGACCCCAGGTTTACTGAAGCAGCGATGCGGTGGGACACCCTTGCAGACTCCTCCAGTAGACCAGCTCCTCCCAAAGAGCACAAACAGTCCCACTGGGACAAACCGATCATGGAAAAAATCATCAACACAATGCTTACCAACGCTTCAGGAAAGGACAAAGCTCGTCTCCTGGTGGTGAAGGCACCACACTCAGGAGATTTCTTTCAAGCTGTCCCCAATTCCTCCCTGGGCACTCGACTCGACCCACAGGCCATTCGGATTGGTGTTGCTCTTTGCCTAGCTGCCCCCATCCTCACCGAACATAAGTGCATTTGCGGCAGGGCGACAGCTGATCAATTCGGACTTCATGGTTTCGTGTGTCACACAGCAGAAGGGAAGTATGCCAGACATGAGGAGGCCAATGACATCATAAAGAGAAGCCTTGCCACAGGCCGTTGCCCAGCTCAACGGGAACCCCAAGTACAGAGGTCTGATGGAAGTCAAAAGCGTCCTGATGGAGCCACTATGCTACCCTGGAAGGATGGAAAGCAGATTGCTTGGGACTACACCTGTGCTGCCACATTGGCAGACACCTACTTGCCATACTCCGTGGCTGCCATCCACAGGGAGACCCAGAAGATCCGCAAATATGAAGGCCTTCCCCGTTTAGCTGGGCAATGGGCTGTGGTGAGGCTTCTCTTTATGATGTCGTTGACTTTCTCATGACTAGCATACTTCGCTTCTGATGTGTGACACACGAGACCATGAAGTCGAAATGGTCAGCTGTCGCCCTGCCGCAAATACACCTATGTTTGGTGAGTAAGGGGGGCAGCTAGGCGAAGAGCAATACCATTCTGAATGGCCTGTGAGTCGAGTCGAGTGCCCAGGGAGGAATTGGGAACAGCTAGAAGGAAATCTCCTGAATGCACTGCCTTCAACGCTAGGAGACGAGCTTTGTCCTTTCCTGAAGCGGTGATGAGCTTTGTGTTGGCGATTTTTCCATGATTGGTTTGTCCCAGTGGGGCTGTTTGTGCTCTTTGGAGGGGGCTGGTCTACTTCAGGAGTTGGCAGGAGTGTACCACCGTACGGCTGCTTCAATGAACCTGGGGTCTTGAGCTCCTACCGCACCTCTCAATCATGCAGGGACAATCACCTTGATTAGTCCACTGGAAGCCAGACACAAAGACAGAAATGCAGGTAAAGCTGAGTTTCAGCTGGGAGAAATAAATGGAATTAAGTCAGGAGTATCTGAGAGAGTAAGAGCTAAGGAAGGGGTAGCAATAATATTGAAGGATCAGTTATGGAAGGAAAAGAGGGAATATAAATGTTTAAATTCAAGAATTACGTGGATTAAAATAAAGGTTGGATGGAAAAAGTGGGCAGGAACTTCTGAACCAAGTGAGAGAGTAATTGTGGTAGGGGACCTAATTGCTAAAGTAGGAGAAACATTTAGAGAGGGTGTGGTAGGTAAGTTTGTGGTGCCAGGTGTAAATGATAATGGGAGCCCTTTGATTGAACTTTGTATAGAAAGGGGTTTAGTTATAGGTAATACGTATTTTAAGAAAAAGAGGATAAATAAAATACAAGATATGATGCAGGGCGTAATGACAGTAGTTTGTTGGATTACATATTGGTAGATAAAGGCCTTTTGAGTAGACTTCAGGATGTACATGTTTTTAGAGGGGCCACAGATATATCAGACCACTTTTTAGTTGTAGCTACAGTGAGAGTAAAAGGTAGATGAGATACAAGGAAAATAAAAGCAGCAAGTAAGAGAGAGGTGAAGGTGTATAAACTAAAAGAGGAGCGAGTTAGGGTAAGATATAAACAACTACTGGAGGATAGATGGGCTAGTGAGAGTATAGGCAATGGGGTCGAAGATGTATGGGGTAGGTTTAAGAGTGTTAGAGTGTTCAGCAGAAGTTTGTGGTTATAGGAAAGTGGGTGCGGGAGGGAAGAAGAGCGACTGGTGGAATGATGATGTAAAGACAGTAGTAAGGAAGAAAAAGCTAGCATATGAGAGGTTTTCACAAAGTAGAAGTGATGCAAGGAGGGAAGAGTATATGGAGAGAAAAAGAGAGGTTAAGAGAGTGGTGAAGCAATATAAAAAGAGAGCAAATGAGAGAGTGGGTGAGATGTTATCAAAAAATTTTGTTGAAAATAAGAAAAAGTTTTGGAGTGAGATTAATAAGCTGAGGAAGCCTAGAGAACAAATAGATTTGACAGTTAAAAACAGGAGAGGAGAGTTATTAAATGGAGAGTTAGAGGTATCAGGAAGATGGAGGGAATATTTTGAGGAATTGTTAAATGTTGATGAAGACAGGGAGTTAGGATAAGATATAAACAACTGTTGGAAGATAGATGGGATAAAGAGAGTATAAGTAATGGGGTCGAAGATGTGTGGGGTAGGTTCAAGGATGTAGTGTTAGAGTGTTCAGTAGAAGCTTGTGGTTACAGGAAAGTGGGTGCGGGAGGGAAGAAGAGTGATTGGTGGAATGATAATGTAAAGAGAGTAGTAAGGGAGAAAAAGTTAGCATATGAGAGGTTTTTACAAAGTTGAAGTGATACAAGGAAGGAGGAGTATATATGAGTGGTGAAGCACTGTAAAAACAGAGCAAATGAGAGAGTGGGTAAGATGTTATCAACAAATTTTGTTGAAAATAAGAAAAAGTATTGGAGTGAGATTAATAAGTTGAGGAAGCCTAGAGAACAAATGGATTTGACAGTTAAAAATAGGAGAGGAGAGTTATTAAATGGAGAGTTAGAGGTATCGGGAAGATGGAGGGAATATTTTGAGGAATTGTTAAATGTTGAAGAAGATAGGGAAGCTGTGATTTCGTGTATAGGGCAAGGAGGAATAACATCTTGTAGGAGTGAGGAAGAGCCAGTTGTGAGTGTGGGGGAAGTTCGTGAGGCAGTGGGTAGAATGTAAGGGGGAAAGGCAGCTGGGATTAAGATAGAAATGTTAAAAGCAGGTGGGGATATAGTTTTGGAGTGGTTGGTGCTTTTATTTAATAAATGTATGGAAGAGGGTAAGGTACCTAGGAATTGACAGAGAGCATGCATAGCCCCTTTGTATAAAGGCAAAGCGGACAAAAGAGAGTGCAAAAATGATAAGGGAAAAAGTCTCTTGAGTATACCTGGTAAAATGTACTGTAGAGTTGTTATTGAAAGATTTAAGAGTAAGAGGGAGAGTAGGATACCAAATAAAACATGTAGATGAACAGGGTAAAGAGGTTATGGATTTGGAAAAGGCGTTTGATAGGGTAGATAGGGGGGCAATGTGGAAAATGTTGCAAATGTATGGAATGGGAGGTAGGTTACTGAAAGCAGTGAAGAGTTTTTACGAGGATAGTAAGACTCAGGTTAGAGTATGTAGGAGAGAGAGAGATTATTTCCCAGTAAAAGTAGGTCTTAGACAAGGATGTGTGATGTCACCGTGGTTGTTCAATATATTTATAGATGGGGTTGTAAGAGAAGTGAATGCTCGAGTGTTGGCAAGAGGTGTGGAGTTAAAAGATAAAGAATCTAACACAAAGTGCTAGTTGTCACAGTTGCTCTTTGCTGATGACACTGTGCTTTTGGGAGATTCTGAAGAGAAGTTGCAGAGGTTGGTAGATGAGATTGGTAGGTATGTAAAAGAAGAAAATTGAAAGTGAATATAGGAAAGAGTAAGGTGATAAGGATAACATAAAAATTTGATAACAAAAGATTGGATATCAGATTGGAGGGAGAGAGTATGGAGGAGGTGAATGTATTCAGATATTTAGGAGTGGTCGTGTCAGCGGATGGGTCTATGAAAGATGACGTGAATCTCAGAATTGATGAGGGAAAAAAAGTGAGTAGTGCACTTAGGAGTCTGTGGAGACAAAGAACGTTGTCCATGGAAGCAAAGAAGGGAATGTATGAGAGTATAGCTTTACCAACGCTCTTATATGGGTGTGAAATATGGGTTGTGAATGCTGCAGCGAGGAGAAGGCTGGAGGCTGTGGAGATGTCACGTCTGAGGGCAATGTGTGGTGTGAATATAATGCAGAGAATTTGTAGTTTGGAAATTAGGAAAACGTGTGGGATTACCAAAACTATTATCTAGAAGACTGATGGGGGGGATGTTGAGGTGGTTCAGACATGTAGATAGAATAGAACAAAATAGAATGAGTTCAAGAGTGTATAAATCTGTAGTGGAGGGAAGGCGGGGTAGAGGTCGGTCTAGGAAGGTTTGAAGGGAGGGGATAAAGGAAGTTTTGTGTGCGAGGGGCTTACACTTCCAGCAGGCATGCGTGAGCGTGTTAGACAGGAGGGAATGGAGACAAATGGGTTTTTAGGGCTAGACGTGCTGTTGGAGTGTGAGCAAGGTAACATTTATGAAGGGATTAAGGGAAACCGGCAGGCCGGACTTGAGTCCTGGAGATGGGAGGTTCAGTGCCTGCACTCTGAAGGACGGGTGTTAATGTTGCAGTTTTATAACTGTAGTGTAAGCACGCCTCTGGCAAGACAGTGATGGAGTGAATGATGATGAAAATTTTTCTTTTTCGGGCCACCCTGCCTTGGTGGCTACCCTGCCTTGGTGGCTACCCTGCCATGGTGGCTACCCTGCCTTGATGACCACCCTGCCTTGATGGCCACCCTGCCTTGGTGGCCACCCTGCCTTGGTGGCCACCCTGCCTTGATGGCCACCCTGCCTTGGTGGCCACCCTGCCATGGTGGCCACCCTGCCTTGGTGGCCACCCTGCCTTGGTGGCCACCCTGCCTTGGTGGCCACCCTGCCTTGGTGGCCACCCTGCCTTGGTGGCCACCCTGCCTTGGTGGCCACCCTGCCTTGGTGGCCACCCTGCCTTGGTGGGAATCGTCCGATGTGTTAATAAATAAATAATAACACACACACACACACACACACACACACACACACATATATATATATATATATATATATATATATATATATATATATACATGTCGTGCCGAATATGTAAAACTGGTCAATTAGCAAGAACTCATTTAAAATTAAGTCCTTTCTGAAAATTTCTCTTATACATTTAAAGATATATTTTTTTCATTAATGTTAATGTAGAAATTTTTAATTTTGCACCAAAAGAATCTTAGAAAACTTACCTAACCTTATTATAACAAGAACAATTTATTTTAGCCTAACCCAACTAAATATATTTTAAATACGTTTACAATAATTTAATACTAAACAAACACAATCAAATATATTTTTTTTCATTAGGTTCAGAATGATTTTGGCGAAATTATTGCATTCACAATTTTTCACTTGTCCTATATGGCAAGATGAGCGTTGCTATTTAAGCCAAGATGGCAAGTTCTGCCTATTCGGCACGACATATATATATATATATATATATATATATATATATATATATATATATATATATATATATATATATATATATATAATATATATATATATATATATATATATATATATTATATATATATATATATATATATATATATATATAAATATATATATATACATATGTCGTATCTAAATAGCAAGTATCTCAAACATTTGTACACACTGTACACACACATTTCTGGATGTATACACTTCTTGGATATATACTATAGTCACATTTATCAGCGTATATATACGCACACACTTCTCATACACACACGTCCGCGCGTATGTCCACATTTCTGAGCGTATATATACATATCGTAATGAATATACACACTTTACCCCTTGCTCCTACACACTTCTCAGCTTATGTACACACATTTCGCATCACATACGCACACAGTTCTTTGGTGTACATACCCCGACAGCTGTGGGCGTATATATGATGGCACTGTCGCTGCTGCTGTGGCCTGTCACTTGGCACCTCAAGATATGATGATTTAAAAGGCGGAGTTAAATACCGGGTCCCCCTCAGTCTACCTCTGGCCGGCAAGGGAGGTGGTCGCGCTCTTCCGCTCCTCTCCTCTCTCCCACGTGTGTCGCCTTCTTACACCACAGAAAAGTGTCTCTACACCCACCATAGCATTCCTACACCCACAACATCGTCCCTAGAGACACACTAGTCCTCGCCGTGCTAGCTGCACAGTGTTGCCCGCTTTTCCGAAGAAATTCAGAGGTTCGAAGCTAGTGTTGATGTTGGTGTCGTGAGACACAGGACACCCTGGCACTTTCTAGGACACCCTGCTAATTTCTAGGACACCTTGCTAATTTCTAGGACACCTTGCAACTTTCTAGGACACCTTGCTAATTTCTAGGACACCTTGCAACTTTCTAGGACACCTTGCTATTTTCTAGGATACTTTGCTACTTTCCAGGACACCTTGCTACTTTCTAGGACACATTGCTACTTTCTAGGACACCTTGCTACTTTCTAGGGCACTTTGCTACTTTCTAGGACACCTTGCTACTTTCTAGGACACTTTGCTACTTTCTAGGACACCTTGCTACTTTCTAGGACACCTTGCTACTTTCTGGGACGCCTTGCTACTTTCTAGGACACCTTGCTACTTTCTGGGACACCTTGCTACTTTCTAAGCCACCCTGCTAATTTCTAGGACACCCTGCTACTTTCTGGGACATCCTGCAACATTCTAGGACACCCTGCCACTTTCTAAGACACCCTACTACTTTCCAGGAAATCCTGCTACTATCTAAGATATCCTTGTACTTCCTAGGACGTCCTAGAACTTCTTGTAATATCCCTAACTTCCTGGGACATCCTAGAGCTTCCTAGGATATTATGGTACTACTAGGATACCCTAGTACTTCCTAGTACATCCTAGTATTTCCCAGGACATCCTATTAGTTTAGTACATCTTAGACACATCTTAAGACATCCTACCATAATATCCTAGCACAGACATCCGAGAAAATCCTAGCTCAACATCCTAGGATATTTTAGTAAAACATCCCAGTATGCATAAAATAATCCTAGCATAACATCCTAGCACAGCATCCCGGTACATATAAGAATATCCAAGCACAACATCCTAGGCCATCCTTGCTCACCTTAACACAGCATCCTAGGACATTAAAAAAAATTCTAGCACAGCTTCCTAGGACATCCTAGGAAGTCCCAGCACAACACTCTAGCCCAGCAACCTAGGACATCATAGTCTATCCTAGCACAGCATCCAAAGACATCCTAGCAAATCCTAGCAACAATGGTGGTGGCACAGCCCAGCACAACAGTGCGGAGACTCCTGATCCTAGCAGTGATCATTTTCAACGGTGAGTACAGTGTTTTGTTTCAATGATCTCTTGACCCAAGGCATTGGAGCTATCATCCCCCTTCCCCTCCCAACTTCCTGATCAATCAGGCTGTTGGTGTCAACGCTACGCGCAATCCAATGTGTGTTGAAGGCAGCTAGGGAGTGTTGAAGGCAGCTAGGGAGTGTTGAAGGCAGCTAGGGAGTGTTGAAGGCAGCTAGGGAGTGTTGAAGGCAGCTAGGGAGTGTTGAAGGCAGCTAGGGGGTGTTGAAGGCAGTTAGGGGGTGCTGAAGGCAGCTAGGGGGTGTTGAAGGCAGCTAGGTACTTCCTGGATAATCTTAGCCAAGTTTCGTGAGGTACTTCCTAAGTATGGAACATTACAGTCAAGTTTCGTGACGTACTTCTCACGTATGGAACATTACAGCCAAGTTTCGTGAGGTACTTCCCACGTATGGAACATTACAGTCAAGTTTCGTGACGTACTTCTCACGTATGGAACATTACAGCCAAGTTTCGTGAGGTACTTCCCACGTATGGAACATTACAGCCAAGTTTCGTGAGGTACTTCCCACGTATGGAACATTACAGTCAAGTTTCGTGACGTACTTCTCACGTATGGAACATTACAGCTAAGTTTCGTGGGGTACTACCCACGTATGGAACATTACAGCCAAGTTTCGTGAGGTACTACCCACGTATGGAACATTACAGCCAAGTTTCGTGAGGTACTTCCCAGGTATGGAACATTACAGTCAAGTTTCGTGAGGTACTTCCCACGTATGGAACATTACAGTCAAGTTTCCTGAGATACTACCCAGGTATGGAACATTACAGCCAAGTTTCGTGAGGTACTACCCACGTATGGAACATTACAGCCAAGTTTCGTGAGGTACTTCCCACGTATGGAACATTACAGCCAAGTTTCGTGAAGTACTTCCCACGTATGGAACATTACAGTCAAGTTTCGTGAGGTACTTCCCACGTATGGAACATTACAGTCAAGTTTCGTGAAGTACTTCCCACGTATGGAACATTACAGCCAAGTTTCGTGAAGTACTTCCCACGTATGGAACATTACAGTCAAGTTTCGTGAGGTACTTCCCACGTATGGAACATTACAGTCAAGTTTCGTGAGGTACTTCCCTCGTATAGAACAAAACCCCACCAACTAGCGTCATGGGACTTCGGTACATTACCAAGTCCTTAACGAATGTAACAACTCAAGTATCTTATTTTCCTACTCTTTAGATGAGTCAAAGGCATTTTTTTCTGTACATATTTAATTTATTTAGGGAGTTGAATGTGCTGTGTAATTGCAGAAAAGAAAGTTATTGTAGTCGAAATCTGGAGTGAGTGTAATGTGCTTCAGTTGACCTGGCCAGGACTGATGTGTCAAGTGAATCACTTTATTACGTGATGATATTGAGATGATAATAATAATAATAATAATAATAATAATAATAATAATAATAATAATAATAATAATAATAATAATAATAATAATTGATGATATTGATCATTATTTAACCTTATATCATTATCATTATTAATAAGTATTTCTATTCAGTTCACAGTCGATGTATATATATATATATTATATTATATATATATATATAATATATATATATATATATATATATATGATAGATAGATAGTGGAGAAGCAATGTAAAAAGAGAGCAAATGAGAGAGTGGGTGAGATGTTATCAACAAATTTTGTTGAAAATAAGAAAAAGTTTTGGAGTGAGATTAACAAGTTAAGAAAGCCTAGAGAACAAATGGATTTGTCAGTTAAAAATAGGAGAGGAGAGTTATTAAATGGAGAGTTAGAGGTATTGGGAAGATGGAGGGAATATTTTGAGGAATTGTTAAATGTTGATGAAGATAGGGAAGCTGTGATTTCGTGTATAGGGCAAGGAGGAATAACATCTTGTAGGAGTGAGGAAGAGCCAGTTGTGAGTGTGGGGGAAGTTCGTGAGACAGTATGTAAAATGAAAGGGGGTACGGCAGCCGGGATTGATGGGATAAAGATAGAAATGTTAAAAGCAGGTGGGGATATAGTTTTGGAGTGGTTGGTGCTGTTATTTAATAAATGTATGGAAGAGGGTAAGATACCTAGAGATTGACAGAGAGCATGCATAGTTCCTTTGTATAAAGGCAAAGGGGACAAAAGAGAGTGCAAAAATTATAGGGGGATAAGTCTGTTGAGTATACTTGGTAAAGTGTATGGTAGAGTTATTATTGAAAGAATTAAAAGTAAGACTGAGACTAGTATAGCAGATGAACAAGGAGGCTTTAGGAAAGGTAGGGGGTGTGTGGACCAGGTGTTTACAGTGAAACATATAAGTGAACAGTATTTAGATAAGGCTAAAGAGGCTTTTGTGGCATTTATGTATTTGGAAAAGGCGTATGACAGGGTGGATAGGGGGGCAATGTGGCAGATGTTGCAAGTGTATGGTGTAGGAGGTAGGTTACTGAAAGCATGAAGAGTTTTTACGAGGATAGTGAGGCTCAAGTTAGAGTATGTAGGAAAGAGGGAGATTATTTCCCAGTAAAAGTAGGCCTTAGACATGGATGTGTGATGTCACCGTGGTTATTTAATATATTTATAGATGGGGTTGTAAGAGAAGTAAATGCGAGGGTCTTGGCAAGAGGCGTGGAGTTAAAAGATAAAGAATCACACACAAAGTGGGAGTTGTCACAGTTGCTCTTTGCTGATGACACTGTGGTCTTGGGAGATTCTGAAGAGAAGTTGCAGAGGTTGGTGGATGAATTTGGTAGGCTATGTAAAAGAAGAAAATTAAAAGTGAATACAGGAAAGAGTAAGTTTATGAGGATAACATGAAGATTTGGTGATGAAAGATTGGATATCAGACTGAAGGGAGAGAGTATGGAGGAGGTGAATGTTGAAGATTGAGACACCATTTATCACAGGAGGTGAATGTATTCAGATATTTGGAAGTGGACGTGTCAGCGGATGGGTCTATGAAAGATGACGTGAATCATAGAATTGATGAGGGGAAAAGGGTGAGCGGTGCACTTAGGAGTCTGTGGAGACAAAGAACTTTGTCCTTGGAGGCAAAGAGGGGAATGTATGAGAGTATAGTTTTACCAACCCTCTTATATGGGTGCGAAGCATGGGTGATGAATGTTGCAGCAACTAGGAGGCTGGAGGCAGTGGAGATGTCATGTCTGAGGGCCATGTGTGGTGTGAATATAATGCGGAGAATTCGTAGTTTGGAAGTTAGGAGGAGGTGCGGGATTGCCAAAACTGTAGTCCAGAGGGCTGAGGAAGGGTTTTTGAGGTGGTTCGGACATGTAGAGAGAATGGAGCGAAACAGAATGACTTCAAGAGTGTATCAGTCTGTAGTGGAAGGAAGGTGGGGTAGGGGTCGGCCTACGAAAGGTTGGAGGGAAGGGGTAAAGGAGGTTTTGTGTGCGATTGGCTTGGACTTCCAGCGGGCATGCGTGAGCATATTTGATAAGAGTGAATGGAGACAAATGGTTTTTAATATTTGACGTGCTGTTGGAGTGTGAGCAAAGTAACATTTATGAAGGGGTTCAGGGAAACCGGCAGGCCGGACTTGAGTCCTGGAGATGGGAAGTACAGTGCCTGCACTCTGAAGGAGGGGTGTTAATGTTGCAGTTTAAAAACTGTAGTGTAAAGCACCCTTCTGGCAAGACAGTGATGGAGTGAATGATGGTGAAAGTTTTTCTTTTTCGGGCCACCCTGCCTTGGTGGCCACCCTGCCTTGGTGGCCACCCTGCCTTGGTGGGACTCGGCCAATGTGTTAATAATAAAAAAATAATATTGTTGATATTATATATATATATATATATATATATATATATATATATATATATATATATATATATATATATATATATATATTTATATATATATATATATATATATATATATATATATTTATATATATATATATATATGCAAAACAACCACTCTGAAAGAATAGAGAAATTCCAAGCGCTTTCGTGACTACTCACATTATCAAGGAACTATGAAAGTAAAGCATCCAAGGAAGCTATATAAGGAGTCTGGTCGGCACCTCACTATCAGATCCCACAACGGTTTAAACACGTGACGCGCGGCGAGCCAACTTGGAAAGGTCCTTGGCAAAAACTCACCCCACAAAACTATTCTACCCAAGAAATAAGAAATTTTAAAGATTATTTGTCCAGTGTATTATTAAATTCTTCCCAAATTCTATTAATTATAAATGGATCTAATTTATATAAACCAAAGGAAATATTCATATTATTGTCAAAACTGCTTTTTATGAAACAAGATTCAATTATATTCCTGTCGACCATGGACTTGCTTGATACTACTTTCTCAACTTTTTGAAAATAAATTGGATGGTTAAAATCTCTTACATGAATAAATAGAGCATTGGAATCTTGTCCAGTTCTAATGCTATATTTATGTTGTTTTAATCTTAGTTCGAGATTTTTACCAGTTTGACCGTAATAAACTTTATCGCAAATTTTACAAGGAATCTTATAGACACATCCATCAGCATTTTGGGGGGAATTCTTTATCAAAAGTTTTTTTACTGTATCGAGATTTTTGAATACAACTTTAATATTAAAAGTCTTAAGAAGAGAAGGCATATCAACCAAGTTTTCATGGTAAGGGAGAACCAACATATTTTTATTTGAATAAGGCTGGTTGTCCCTTTTTGGATTGTAAAAAGTATTTCTGGCAACTTTAAAAGATTTATCAATTACATTTCTTGGGTATTTTAAATCCAAAATTTATGAAATAGGTAATGATTTAAAATACCCAAGAAATGTAATTGATAAATCTTTTAAAGTTGCCAGAAATACTTTTTACAATCCATAAAGGGACAACCAGCCTTATTCAAATAAAAATATGTTGGTTCTCCCTTACCATGAAAACTTGGTTGATATGCCTTCTCTTCTTAAGACTTTTAATATTAAAGTTGTATTCAAAAATCTCGATCAGTAAAAAAAACTTTTGAAAAAGAATTCCCCCAAAATGCTGATGGATGTGTCTATAAGATTCCTTGTAAAATTTGCGAAAAAGGTTTATTACGGTCAAACTGGTAAAAATCTCGAATAATTAAAACAACATAAATATAGCATTAGAATGGACAAGATTCCAATGCTCTATTTTTTCATGTAAGAGATTTTAACCATCCAATTGTTTTTCCCAAAAGATGAGAAAGTAGTATAAAGCAAGTCCATGGTCGACAGGATATAATTGAATCTTGTTTCATAAAAAGCAGTTTTGACAATAATATGAATTTTTCTTTGGGGTTTATATAATTAGATCCATTTATAGTTAATAAAATTTTGGGGAGAATTTAATAATACACTGGACAAATAATCTTTAAAATTTCTTATTTCTTGGGTAGAATAGTTTGTGGGGGGGAGTTTTGCCAAGGACCTTTCCAAGTTGGCTCGCCGCGCGTCACGTGTTTAAACCGTTGTGGGATCTGATAGTGAGGTCCCGACCAGCCCCCTTTATATAGCTTCCTTGGATGCTTACTTTCATAGTTCTTTGATAATGTGAGTAGTCACGAAAGAGCTTGGAATTTCTCTATTTTTCAGAGTGGTTGTTTTGCATATTCTGAAATCACCTGTTTACTGTGATTTATTGCATATATATATATATATATATATATTATAATTTTATAATTATATATATATATATATATATATATATATATATATATATATATATATATATTTATATTATATATATATATATATATAATATATATATTATATATATATTATATATACACAAACATGATCTCTGGTTGAAGGAGACTCGAACCTACGAACCTTAAAACAAGGTACGCAGTGCTATACCAATCTCACCACACTGGACAATACCTTGGCGTCCAGCTTGCGCTACACGTTGATCCAAGGCAGTCAGCTTTCAGGGAGAAGGCTTACAGCTTTTCATCTCATCCCCAAAAAATCCACCAGTGCTTTGTGAGGGATGGAAAAATAGCAGTTAGGAAACAGCCCACTGGAAAGAGATACTTCATCTCCACAGAACATGACCTTAAAACATTCCTAAGTGAGGCTGGACTAACAGAATCAGAGTAAAGTGCAGATAATACCCATAGTCCACCGTTAGTGTTATATTGTCATAAATTTGTGCCCCCCTAAAATTCTAATACTCCAACTACTTTTAATTGTCATTGTTGTATTCAACGACCATTCTACCCCTAGTCTTAATTGTATTAAATATCTACAGAATCTATCTCCTTTTTTACAACTTACCACATCACTGTTCCATCTTATTTTTTTATAAACTAACCATAACTTGTCTTCAATAATTCTACCTCACTTTAAAAAATACCAATTGCCCAATTTTATTCTAAATCCCTATTATTGCCCAATTTTACTTTAAACTATATTGATCAAATTATTGTAAACTTCTTTTATTGGGCCATTTTTATTCCATTTCTTTTTTAACCTAGTATTTTCAACTAAACTTTTATAAAATTTCCCGTCACTCTTACTAGCATATTATAACCAATCATTGCCCCTTTTTATTTTTATCT
>NC_069438.1:17617570-17710839 GCF_026875155.1 Cherax quadricarinatus
CCCCAAAACCCCGGGCGGGAAATACCTCCCCGGGTGGTTACTGCTACCAATACTACCACAGGACTGTGTACCTCCCCGCGTGGTTGTTTTCTATCAACCTACTACCAAGGACGGGAGTACCCCCTGGGTGGTTGTTGTCTCCAAACCCACTACACGGGGCGGGGGAGTACCTCCCTGGGGGGTTGGTGTCTACCAACCTACCTACCACAGGCGGTATACCTCCCCGGGTGGTTTTGTCACCAACCCCACTACCCCGGCGGCCGTACCTCCGTGGTGGTTGTTGTCTACCAACCTACTCCACAGGGCTTTTTAAAACCCCCCTGGGGGGGTTTTTGTCACCAACCCACTACCACAGGGCGGAGTACCTCCCTGGCGGTTTTTACCAACCTACTACCACAGGACGGTATCCCCCTGGGGGGTTTTTGTTTTTACCAACCTTACCCCAGGGCGGTAGTACCTCCCTGGGTGGGGTTTTGGGCTACCCAAACCTACTACCACAGGCTGTAGTACCCCCCCTGCGGGTTGTTGTCACAACCTACTCCACAGGCGTATTCCTCCCCGGGTGGTTTTTGTCTACCCAACCCACACCACAACGGTAGTCCCTCCCCCGGGGATTTCGTCTACCACCTACTACCACAGGACGGTAGTACCCCCCCTTGGGGTTTTTCTACCAACCTACTAAACCCCGGCGGCAGTACCCTCCCTGGGGGTTGTTGCTACCAACCTATACCACAGGAGGTAATACCTCCCTGGGGGGGTTGTTGTCTACCCCCCTACACCCCAGGACGGTAGACCCTCCCTGGGCGGTTGTGTACCAACCCACACCACGGGGCGGTATACCTCCCTGGGGGGTTTTGTCTACCAACCCCACTCCACAGACGGTATACCCCCCGGATGTTGTTTTTTCACCCAACCTACTACCAAGGACGGAGTACCTCCCCGGGTGGTTGTTGTCTACCAAACTACTACCACAGGACGGTAGTACCTCCCTGGGTGGTTTCTGTTAAAACCCAACTAACCCCGGACTGTAGTACCTCCCCGGGGGTTCTGTCTACCAACCTCTACCACAGGGGGGGTAGTACCCTCCCTGGGTGGTTGTTGTCTACCCAACCTACTACCACGGGGCGGGAGTACCTCCCCCGGGGGGGTTGTTGTCTACAACCACTACCACAGGACGTAATCCTCCCTGGGTGGTTTGTTTCTACCAACCTACTACCACAGGACGGTATACCTCCCTGGTTTGGTTTTTTGTCTACCAACCTACACCACGGACGGGAAAACCTCCCTGGGTGTTTGTTGTCTACCAACCTACACCACAGGACGGGGAGTACCTCCCTGGGTGGTTGCTGTCTACCTCCTACTCCAAGGACGTAATACCTCCCTGGGTGGTTGTTGTCTCCCAAACCCACTACCAAGGACGGTAATAAACCCCCCTTGGGGGGTTTGTCTACCAACCTACTACCACAGGACGGTATACCTCCCTGGGCGGTTGTGACCCAAACCACTACCACAGGACGGGGGTTTCCTCCCTGGTTGGTTTTTGTCTACCCAACGTACTACCCCCAGGGCGGGAGTACCTTTTTCCCCGGGTGGTTGTTGTTACCAACCTACTACCCCAGGACGTGTACCTCCCGGGGGTTGTTGTCTACCAACCTATACCCCAGGGCGGCAGTACCCCCTGGGGGGTTGTTGTCTACCAACCTATACCACAGGACGGTAAGTACCCCCCTGGGGGTTTTTGTCCCACCAACCTAACCACAGGACGGTAGTACCTCCCTGGGTTTGGGTTTTTGTCACCAACCACTACCACAGGGCGGGATACTCCCTGGGTGGTTGTTTCTACCAAACCCACTACCCCAGGACGGGAGTCCTCCCTGGGTGGTTTCTGCTCCATCCTACAAACCCCAGGACGGTAAAACCCCCCGGGGGTTGTTGTCTACCAACCACTACCAAGGACTAATACCCCCCGGGGGGTTGTTTTTAACCAACCTACTACCCCAGGGCGGTAGTCCCCCCTGGGGCCCCGGTTGTGTCCAACCTACTACCACAGGACGGTATACCCCCTGGGTGTTTTTTTGTCTACCAACGACTACCACAGGGGGTAGTACCCCTTGGGGGTTTTTGTTACCACCCCAACACAGGGCGGGAGTACCTCCCTGGGGGTTGTTGTCTACCAACCACACCCCAGGACGGCAGACAACCCGGGTGGTTTTTGTCTACCAACCTACTACCCCAGGGCGGGAGTACCTCCCGGGTGGTTGTTTTACCAACCCCATACCCCAGGACGGGAGACCTCCTGGTGGTTGTTGCTACCAACCTAATACCCCGGACGGTAGTACCTCCGGGGGGGTTGTTGTCTACCAAACCCACTACCACAGGACGGTATACCTCCCTGGTGGTTGTGTCTACCAAACCCCTCCAAGGAGGTAGTACATCCCCGGGTGGGTTTTGTCTCCCCAAAACCCACCACAGGGGTATACCTCCCTGGGTGGTTGTTGTCTACCAACCCACTACCACAGGACGGTATACCCCCCTGGGTGGTTGTTGTTACCAACCTATACCACAGGACGGGGTACCCCCTGGGGGGTTGTTGTTACCAACCTACTAAAACCACAGGACGGTAGTACCCCCTGGGTGTTTTGTCTACCAATTCAACCACAGGACGGTATCCTCCCTGGGTGGGTTTTTGCTACCAACCTATCCCAGGGGCGGGAATACCTCCCTGGTGGTTGTTTGTCTACCCAAACCCACCCAAGGAGGGGGTAAACCCCCCTGGGGGGGTTGTTGTTACCAACCTACTACCACGGACGGTAATACCTCCCTGGGGGGTTGTTTTTTCTACCAACCTCACCACAGGACGGATACCTCCCTGGGTGGTTGCTGCTACCATGTACTACCACAGGACGGTAATACTTCCCCGGTGGGGGTTTTTTCTACCAACCCACACCACAGGAGGTGTACCTCACTGGGCGGTTTGACCAACCACTACCACGGACGGTATACCCCCCGGGTGGTTGTTGTCTACCAACGACTACCAAGGCGGTATACCTCCTGGGTGGTTGTTGTCTACCAACCCCACTCCAAGGGCGGTATACCTCCCTGGGTGGTTGTTTGTTACCAAACCCACTACCACAGGACGGCAGTACCCCCCTGGGTGGGTTTTTGTCTACCCAACCCACTAAACCACAGGACGGTAGTACCCCCTGGGGGGTTTTTGTCTACCAACCTACTACCAAAGACGGTAGTACCTCCCTGGTGGTTGTTTTACCAACTACACCCAGGACGGGAGTACCTCCCTGGGTGGTTGTTGTCTACCACCCACTACCACAGACGGTATACCTCCCTGGGTGGGTTTTTGTCTACCAACCTACTACCCCAGGACGGTAGTACCTCCCTGGGGGGTTGTTGTTACCAACCCACCCACAGGGCGTAGTACCCCCTGGGGGGGTTTTTGTCTACCAACCTCTCCAAGGACGGGGAGTACCTCCCTTTTGGTTGGGGTTTGCTACCCCCTACTACCCGACGTAGTCCCCCCCTGGGTGGTTTTTGTCTACCAAAACCCACTACCACAGGGCGGTAGTACCCCCTGGGTGGTTGTGCTACCATCTACTACCACAGGGGCGGGAGTACCTCCCCGGGGGGGTTGTTGTCCCAACCTATACCACAGAACGGTAGTACCTCCCGGGTGTTGTTGTCTACCACCATACCACAGGACGGTAGTACCCCCTGGGTGGTTGCTGTCTCCAACCTACTACCCAGGGGGTAGACCTCCCCGGGTGGTTGCTGTCTACCAACCTATACCACAGGGCGGTTTTTACCTCCCCGGGTGGTTGTTGTCTACCCAACCTACACCACAGGGCGGGGAAACCTCCCCGGGGGGGGGGCTGTCTTTCCATCCCAAAAACCCCCAGGACGGTGTACCTCCCTGGGTGGTTTGTTCTACCATCCTATAAACCCCGGGCGGGAGTACCCCCCTGGGGGGTGCTGTCTACCATCCTACTACCACAGGGCGGTAGACCTCCCTGGGTGGTTTTGTCTACCATCCTCTAAACAGGGCGGTAGACCTCCCGGGTGGTTGCGTCTACCCTCCCACTACCACAGGACGGTAGTACCCCCCGGTGTTGCTGTCACCCTCCTACTACCCAGACGGTAGTACCTCCCCCGGGGGGTTGTTGTCTACCCAACCTACTACCACAGGGCGGTAGTACCTCCCCGGGTGTTGTTTTACCCAAACCCACACCACGGGCGGTAGTACCTCCGGGGGGTTGTGTTACCAACCTACACCACGGGCGGGGTACCTCCCGGGTGGTTTTGTCTACCCAACCTACTACCACAGGACGGTAGACCTCCCTGGTGGTTGTTGTCTACCAACCTATACCACAGCGTAGTACCTCCCTGGGGGTTGTTGTTACCAACCTACTACCACAGGACGGTAGTACCTCCCCGGGGGGTTTTGTTACCAAACCCACTACCACAGGACGGTAGTACCCCCTGGGTGGTTTCTACCAACCTACTACACGGACGGGATACCTCCCCGGGGGGTTGCTGTCTACCACCTATACCACAGGACGGTACCTCCCTGGGTGGTTGTTGTCTATCAAACCCCTACCACAGGACGGGAGCCTCCCTGGGTGGTTTTTGTCTACCCCAACCCACTAAAACCCCAGGACGGGAGTACCTCCCTGGGGGGGTTACTGTCTACCATCCTACTACCACGGACGGGGAGTACCTCCCTGGGGGGTTGCTGTCTACCCATCCCCCTACCACAGGACGGGATAACCCCCGGGTGGTTTCGTCACCATCCTACTACCCCAGGACGGGGAGTACCCCCTGGGGGGTTGCTGTCTACCATCCACTACCCAAAGGTATACCTCCCTGTGGTTGTTTTCTACCAAAACCTACTAACAGGGCGGTATACCTCCTGGGTGGGGTTTTTGTCTACCCAACCTACTACCACGACGGGAGTACCTCCCCGGGTGGTTGTTTTCTACCACCTACTACCACAGGGCGGGTTTTCCCCCCCTGGGTGGTTGTTGTCTACCAAACCCACTACCACGGGGGTGTAACCCCCCAGGGGGGTTCTGTCTACCACCTACACCACAGGGCGGTAGTACCCCCCTGGGGGTTGTTTGTCTACCAACCACTACCCAGGACGGTAGTACCCCCTGGGTGGTTTTTTGTCTACCAACCCACACCACAGGGGCGGTAGTACCTCCCTGGTGGTTGCGTCTACCAAAACCCACTACCACGGGGCGGGAGTACCCCCCTGGGTGGTTGCTGCAAACCCAAACCCATCCACAGGGCGTATAAATCCTGGGTGGTTGTTTTTACCAACCACTACCACAGGCGGCAGTACCCCCCTGGGTGGTTGCTGTCACCCTCCTACTACCCAGGGCGGTAGTACCTCCCGGGGGGTTGTTGTTACCAAATACTACCCCCGGGCGGTTAAAACCCCCCTGGGGGTTTTGTCTACCAAAACCCACTCCAAGGACGGAGCTCCCTGTGGTTGTGTCACCAACCTACTACCACGGACGGGAGTACCTCCCCGGTGGTTGCTGTTACCACCTACCCAAGGACGGTGTACCTCCCTGGGGGGGTTGTTGTTACCAACCACTACCACAGGACGGTGTACCTCCCTGGGTGGTTATGTCTACCTCCCACTACCCCAGGGCGGTATACCTCCTGGTGGTTGGTCTACCATCCTACTAACAAAAAGGGCGGTAGTACCTCCGGGTGGGGTTTTGTCTACCTCCAAATACCCAGGCGGGTTTACCTCCCTGGGGGGTTGCTGTCTACCATCCACACCACAGGACGGTAGTACCTCCCGGGTTTGGTCTACCAAACCCATACACAGGACGGGAGTACCTCCCTGGGGGGTTGTTTTTTACCAACCTACTACCACAGGCGGTTGTACCTCCCCGGGTGGTTGTTGTCTACCAACCTACTACCACAGGGGCGGAGTAACCCCCTGGGTGGTTTTGTCTACCCTAATATATATTAATTATATATATATTATATATATATATATATATATACTATTAGTGAAGTGTATTATACCTCACAGTATTATATGATTTAAAAGTTTAAATGACCCAGTTGTGTACAAGTACACTGAAATATGCCCGGTGGAAAAACATACTACTGAATAAAATTGCAGCTGGGGGGTATATAAATGCTCTGTACTATATGCAGCTGTTTATACAGCTACTGTAATAAATCCCTGGGGTATATACATTTATGTAATAAATCACCTGGTGGAATACATCTACGCATAAAATGCACCGGTGGTTATACATGTACTTTCTTATGCCCTGGTGGTATATACAAGCACTGACATAAAAATGCACCTGGCGGTATTCATGCTACTGTCTAATGCACCTGGGGGTATAACTGCTATGTACATAATATGCACCTGGGTTTACATGCTACTGACAAATACACTGGTGGTATATCGTGCTACTGTACATAATATGCACCCGGGGGTAATACAGCTACTTAATAATATGCACCTGGTGGATAACATGCTACTGTACAAATATGCACCCCTGGTGGGATTACATGCTACTGTACATAATTGCACCTGGTGGTTATACAGCTACGTACTAAAATGCCCCGGTGGTATAACAGAAAATGTACTAATATGCACCCGGTGGATATACATGCTACTGACATAATACACCTGGGGTTATACATGCTACGTACATAATTGCCCTGGTGGTATATACAGCTACTGACATAAAATGCACCGGTGGGATATACATGCTACTGTACAAATTCACCTGGTGGTATATCAGCTACTGTACTAATATCACCTGGTGGTATAACATACACTGTACAAATATGCAGTGGGGGGTTAAAAATGCTACTGTACATAAAATCAGTGGGGGTATAAACATGCTACTGTACATAATAGCAGCTGGTGGTTTTAAACATGCTACGTAAAAATTGCAGCTGGGGGGTATAACAGAGTACATAATACAGTGGTGTATATACATGCTACTGTACAAAATATGCAGCGTGTATATACATGCTATGACATAAAATGCAGCTGGTGGTTTTACTGCTACTGACATAAAATGGCTGGGGGTATATCATGCTTGTAAAAAATATGCAGCTGGTGGTATATACAGCTAGTACATAATATGCAGCTGGTGGTATATACAGCAATGTACAAAATTCAGCTGGTGGTTAACATGCTCTGTAATAATATGCAGCTGGGGTATATACATGCTACTGTACTAAAAGCAGCGGGGTATATCTTTAACTGCAAATATACAGCATACAAGTTATACTAGTAAAGGTGGTGTGTCTCCCATGACCTCCTGCCCCAAAAGGCCCTTTTTCACCAACAATAAGTTTACAAAAAATTGCCCCGTATGGATTTACCGCTTGTTTTTTTAACAACATATAATCTTGAAATAAAAAACCAGGCTGAAAAAAAATAATTACTTAAGATCAATTAGGCTAAAAATATTCTGACAGAACCTTCGATCAAATTTTATAATATTAAATCTTCAAGGGTCGTGTGTTGGTGTGGTAAAGGGTTTTTCCCCCAGGAATAGAGCGATCTAATTCCCCCCTATCCCTCCTAGTCGCTGCAGAACCTACGGGTTTAGCTTTCCCTCTTGATTATGATCAAAATATCTTTCTAAATAATTTTTTTGATTTATTTTATAACACATAGCCGGGGGGCCACTAAGGCAGGGGGCCACTAAGGCAGGGGGGCCATAAGGGAGGGTGGCCCCTAAAAGGGAGGTGGCCACTAAGGCAGGGGGGCCACCAAGGGAGGGGGCCACAAGGCGGGTGGCCACTAAAACAGGGGGGCCACTAAGGCAGGGTGGGCCCCTAAGGGGAGGGGGCCACTAAGGCAGGGTGGCCACTAAGGGGAGGGGGCCACAAGGCAGGGTGGCCCCCAAGGCAGGGGGATCACCAAAGGCAGGGGGGGCCCCCAAGGCAGGTGGCCCCAAGGGGGTGGCCACCCAAAGGCAGGGGGACCCCAAGGCAGGGTGGCCCCAAGGCAGGGGGGGCCACAAGGTAGGGGGCCACCAAGGGAAGGGGGCCACCAAGGCAGGGTTGCCACCAAGGGGGAGGGTGGCCACCAAGGCAGGGTGGCCACTAAAGGGAGGGGGGCCCCCCAAGGCAGGGTGGCCCCCAAAGGGAGGGTGACCACCAAGGCAGGGGGGCCACCAAAAGGAGGGTGGCCACCAAGGAAGGGTGGCCACCAAGGGGGGTGGCACCAAGGGGGGTGGCCCCAAGGCAGGGGGACCACCAAGGCAGGGTGGGCCCCAAGGGGAGGGTGGCCACCAAGGGAGGGTGGCCCCCAAGGAAAGGTGGCCAGCAAGGCAGGGGGGCCACCAAGGCAGGGGGGGCCCCCAAGGGAGGGTGGCCCTAAGGAAGGGTGGCCACCAAAGGGAGGGTGGCCACCCAAACAGGGTGCCAGCAAGGGAGGGTGGCCACCAAGGGAGGGTGGCCCCCAAGGAAGGGTGGGCCCCCAAGGCAGGGTGGCCACCCAACAGGGGTGGCCACCAACAGGGGGGTTTCCAAGGCAGGGGGCCACCAAAGGGAGGGTGGCCCCCCCAAGGCAGGGTACCCCCCCGCAGGGGGGCCACCAAGCAGGGGGGCCACCAAGGGAGGGGGGCCACCAAGGGAGGGTAGCCAAAACAGGGTGGCCGCCAAGGCAGGGGGGCCCCCAAGGCAGGGTGGCCACCAAGGGGGTTGCCACCAAACAGGGGAGCCCCCAAGGGAGGTGGGACCCGGCAGGGTGGCCACCAAGGCAGGGTGGCAACCAAGGGGGGGGTCCACCCAAGGGAGGGTGGCCACCAAGACAGGGTGGCCACCCCAAGGGAGGGAAACCACCAAGGCAGGGTGGCCACCAAGGCAGGGGGGCCCCCAAGGCAGGGGGAACCACCAAAGGGAGGGGGGCCACCAAAGGGAGGGTGGCCACCAAGGAAGGGTAGCCACCCAAGGGAGGGGGGGACCAAGGGAGGGTCCACAAAGGCAGGTGGCCACCCGGCAGGGTAGCCACAAAAGCAGGGGGGGCCGCCAAGGCAGGGTGGCCCCCAAGGGAGGGGGGGCCACCAAGGAGGGGGGCACCAAGGCAGGAGCCCCCAAGGCAGGGGGGCCCCAAGGGAGGGGGGCCCCAAGGCGGGTGGCAAACCAAGGCAGGGGAGCCACCAAGGCAGGGTGGGGCCCCCAAGGGAGGGGGGCCCCCAAGGCAGGGTACCCCAAGGAGGGGGGCCACCAAGGGAGGGTGGCACCAAGGCAGGGAAACCCCCAAGGGGGGTGGCCCCCAAGGCGGCGGGGGGTCACCAAGGCAGGGTACCACCAAGGCAGGGGTGGCCACCAAGGGGGGTGACCACCAAGGCAGGGGGGAAAACCCAAGGGGGGTGGGCCCCAAAGGGAGGGGACCACCAAGGCAGGGTGGCCCCCAAGGCAGGTTGGCCACCAAGGCAGGGGGAAACCCCCAAGGCAGGGTGGCCCCCAAGCAGGGGGGCCCCAAGGCAGGGTAACCACAAAGGCAGGGGGCCACCCAAAGGGGGGTGGCCACCAAGGCAGGGTACCACCAAAGGGAGGGGGGCCCCAAGGGGGGGTGGCCACCAAGGCAGGGGACCCCCAAGGCAGGTGGCCACCAAAGGGAGGGGGCCCCCCAAGGCAGGGTGTGAAAAAAAAAACTTTCATCCATTCACTCCCCACTGTCTTCCAAAGGGGTGCTTACATACAGTGCAGGGACTTACTTCCCATTCCAGGACTCAAGTCCGACCTTCGTTTCCCTGAATCCTTCATAAACATTACCCGTTCCACTACACACTCAAGTCCCGAAAATCATTTTTCTATTCGCTCCATCTACCATGCTCTTTCCCCCCTCGCCCTTTTTAAACAGTTTTTGGGAAAAATGCACCGCCCCCTAATTTTTCCAAAATATGAATTCCTGCAGACATTCCACCACACATTTCCCTCGACATACATCTTCTGCCTCCACCTTCCCTTGTTGCAACATTCACAACCCCCTGGTTTTACACCCATATAAAGGGGTTTTATAACTAACTCTCATACATTCCCCCCCTTTGCTTCCATGGACAAATTCTTTTTCCTCAGACTACTAATGCACCACCACCTTTTTGTCCCTCACCAATTCTATGGTTCACCTTATCTTTTATAGACCCATCTGCTGCAAAAGTCCACTCCAAAATTTTATGAATACTTGTTTATCCTCTTTTTTTTAAAAATAGTACAATTACCTAAAACTAAAAACCCCTTTTTATAAAAGTTCAATCAAAGGGCTCCCCTTATCATTACACCTGGCACCCCAAAAAATTACCTACACACCCCTTAAATGTTTTTCCCCACTTCAGCATTTAGGTCCCCGCAAAAAAACTCTTTCACTTGTTTTAAATTTTCCCACACACTCCTTAACATTTCCCCAAAATTTCTCTTTTTCCACACTCCTCTCTTCTCCCGGTGCATCACACCTATTATGACCCACTTTTTTGCATCAACCCTTATTTAAAACCCCTTAATCCCTTTAAAATTTTTGAATTTATATTCCCTCTTCTCCTTCCCTGACTGTCCTTCACTACTACCCTTTCCTTTCTCTAACTCCTTAAGGGCTTCCGTTAAAACCATTTTTTTACCCGACTGAAGTTACCTACCCCCTTCACTTTGCTTACTTAAGACCAGGGGCATCCAACTTCTTTTCATTCGAAAAAAACAGCAATCATTTACTTCTTATCATCCGGACTACATCAACGCACATTCAAACATCTCAGTTTTATAAAGTTTATCCTGTTTACTTTTTTAGTGACTGTATACAGGATAAGGGGTTACTAGCCCATTGCTCCAGGTATTTTAGTCACTTCATACGACACGCATGGCTTACGGAGGAAAGATTCATTTCTACTTTCCCATGGAGAACAGAGGAAATAAAGAAGAACAAGAACTAATAAAAAGAAGAAAAACCTAGATACCTGGAGTTTACCTGGAGAGAGTTCCGGGGGTCAACACCCCCGCGGCCCGGTCTGTGACCAGGCCTCCTGGTGGATCAGAGCCTGATCAACCAGGCTGTTACTGCTGGCTGCACGCAATCCAGCGAACGAGCCACAGCCCGGCTGGTCAGGTACCGACTTTAGGTGATTGTCCAGTGCCAGCTTGAAGACTGCCAGGGGTCTGTTGGTAATCCCCCTTATGTATGCTGGGAGGTAGTTGAACAGTCTCGGGCCCCTGACACTTATTGTATGGTCTCTTAACGTGCTAGTGACACCCCTGCTTTTCATTGGAGGGATGTTGCATCGTCTGCCAAATCTTTTGCTTTCGTTGTGAATGATTTTCGTGTGCAAGTTCGGTACTAGTCCCTCTAGGATTTTCCAGGTGTATATAATCATGTATCTCTCCCGCCTGCGTTCCAGGGAGTACAGGTTCAGGAACTTCAAGCGCTCCCAGTAATTGAGGTGTTTTATCTCCGTTATGTGCGCCGTGAAGGTTCTCTGTACATTTTCTAGATCAGCAATTTCACCTGCCTTGAAAGGTGCTGTTAGTGTTCAGCAATATTCCAGCCTAGATAGAACAACCGACCTGAAGAGTGTCATCATGGGCTTGGCATCCCTAGTTTTGAAGGTTCTCATTATCCATCCTGTCATTTTTCTAGCAGCTGCGATTGATACAATGTTATGGTCCTTGAAGGTGAGATCCTCCGACCTGATCACTCCCAGGTCTTTGACGTTGGTTTTTCGCTCTATTTTGTGGCCGGAATTTGTTTTGTACTCTGATGAAGTTTTAATTTCCTGGTGTTTATCATATCGGAGTAATTGAAATTTCTCATCGTTGAACTTCATATTGTTTTCTGCAGCCCATTGGAAGATTTGGTTGATGTCTGCCTGGAGCCTTGCAGTGTCTGCAATGGAAGACACTGTCATGCAGATTCGGGTGTCATCTGCAAAGCAAGACACGGTGCTGTGGCTGACATCCTTGTCTATGTCAGATATGAAGAGGAGAAACAAGATGAGAGCTAGTACTGTGCCTTGTGGAACAGAGCTTTTCACAGTAGCCGCCTCGGATTTTACTCTGTTGACTATTACTCTTTGTGCCCTGTTTATGAGGAAATTATAGCTCCATCTACCAACTTTTCCTGTTATTTCTTTAGCACGCATTTTGTGCGCTATTACGCCATGGTCACACTTGTCAAAGGCTTTTGCAAAGTCTGTATATATTACATCTGCATTCTTTTTGTCTTCTAGTGCATCTAGAACCTTGTCGTAGTGATCCAATAGTTGAGACAAACAGGAGCGACCTGCTCTAAACCCATGTTGCCCTGGGTAGTGTAATTGATGGGTTTCTAGATGGATGGTGATCTTGCTTCTTAGGACCCTTTCAAAGATTTTTATGATGTGGGATGTTAGTGCTATCGGTCTGTAGTTCTTTGCTATTGCTTTACTGCCCCCTTTGTGGAGTGGGGCCATGTCTGTTGTTTTTAGTAACTGTGGGAAGACCCCATGTCCATGCCCCCTTTTCCCCATGGGATGGAAAAAGCTCGTGTAGGGGCCCCCCTTGATTTTCTTAACAAACCCCGGAGTTCAGTGGTCTGGCCCGGGGGCGAGTGATGGGCATGTTTTTATCGCCGGGTTAAAAAGTCTTTTGGGTCAGGATAAACATCAGATAGGTTTGGTTTTAAACCCAAAATTCTGTGGCTCTTCAAAAAAAAATTATTTTGTTTTCGACTTCAGTTTTTTTGCGGCTTGCAAAAAATTTGGTTTTAACTGGGATTGATTGCTCATTTTTCCCTTGTGTCTTTCTGTTTTGGACCCATTTTTTTTTATTTTTGGGCCCCGAAAGGGGCGTTGTTCCGACTTTGATTTGGCTTTGGGAAAAAGAAATCTTTTGGTTTTTCTTTCGTTTCTTTTTATGGCTTTTGTTCTTCCGCGTTTTCCTGATTTTATAAGATTCTTTAGTTGAGTCGATGTTTTGCTTTTCCCCTTGACCGTGATTTCCCTAGCTTTTCAGATATTTTGGGCCCTTTTTTACCCGCTTTTTTATTTTTTTTTCCGTCCCCTGTAAAGGGGGGGGTGTCTCTTTCTTTTTTACATTATCCCCCTTTTTTCCTTAGGGAATTAATTTGGAGTACATCGGTGCCCCAAGTTAAATTTGGGGTTTGGGCAAAAGTTGGGGTTTTGGGGTTGCTTTTTTCCCCGTCTATCGGTTAGGATTGGTTTACTTGGTCCCACTTTATTTTTATGTTATTGAATTTTAAATTTGGGGTGAAGCTCCCTCGTGATTTAATTTTTTTAAGGGTCGGTTTTGGGGCCCGGGGCATATATGTCTGTCCCTTTAAATTAATGTTGTGTCTGAATATATTTTTTTTGGGTTATGGGGGAATTTTGTATAGTCATCTTTTTTAGTAAAGTTGAGGTTTTGTGTTTTCTCCGTCTTTTTTGGGCTCTATTATTTGGGGGAAAATTTGAATTTTTTTGCGAGTTTTAAAAAAGCTGTGTAAGTGGGGGTTTTTCCTCAGGTTTGCCTCCGGGTTGTTATTCTGCAAACAATAAAAATTTGCAAAAATTCCTCCTTTTGGGGCCCTTAAAGTTGAAACCCCAGGAGCAAGATGTTGGTGCGGGAAAGTGGGGTTTTTTCCGGGAAGTGGCCCAATTTTTTTTCGGGCTTTTCCGGGGAATTCTGGGTGTTGCACCCGGCGGGGTTGTAGATACCAAATGATAGGTTTTGGTTCTGGGGCCCTTTTACTGCTAAAATTCCCATAATATTTGAGGTTTAAAAGGCGTTTGTGCAAAAAAAGTGACTCGGCAATGAAAAGGAAAACCCCCTTTTTCCTTTTCCCTGTTCCCTCTGTGCATTTGTTTTGGTTGAAACCCGGGGATCCATTTCTTTGTCCAATTTGATCCTTTATGTGGGGGGTTCAGGGGAAAGCCGCAAATTTCCCTTTTGCCTCTGAAGCAGCCCAAAGGACGAAAGGTATTTTGTTGTTCTTTGCGGTTTTTGACCATGTATTTTTGAAAGAAGAATGCATGGGACTGGTGGTTTTGGTGGTTACGGGGGGGGAAACCCTTTTTTTTCCCGGCAAAATTTCTTGTTCTTTTGGGTTTGGAGGGGAAACCCAAATGCTGTGGTTCCATAGGAAGGGAACTGGTTTTGGGTTTGTACGATTTTGCCTTTTCCCGGGCCATTTTTTTTTTCCTTCCTGGTACAAAAAAACCTCCCCTTTTTTGAGTGGCTGGGGTCCCCGGGTTTTTCCCTTGGTCGGGATGTTTTTTATCTTTTTGTCCCCTTTGGGAGGGTTGGGCTGGAAATTTAAGTTAAAAGACAGTTTATGTGTGAATATTTTTATATATATTTTTATATTATATATTTTATATATATATATATATATATATATTATATAAAATATTTATATATATGCCCAGAAAATTTTTGGGCGGGGACCCCCCCCTGTATATGTATTGTTATCTGCGTATCATATTTCCATCCATAAAATTTTAAAAGTTGACCCTTCGGGGCTCAGTGATTTGGTTTGTGTGACGTAGTGTGCTGAAAGGGGCCCCTTCCCCTCCGGCTTGTCCTCACTTGCGCTTAGGTTTTAAAAAAAGGGGGCAAAAAGGGGCGGGTCTGGCCCCCCTGTCACACTTGTAAATAAGTGTTCCCAACCAAAATTTGTGTTTAAACCCAAAACCTCACTCTCCATGAACCCCCCTAACAAATGGGGGCCCAGGGGGGGGGATACAAAACCAGGGCCTCCAAAGGGAGAGGGGGGAGTTGCTGGGGTTTGGGGCTGTAGGCTAGCAGCGGCGAAAAATTTGTCCTTCGTTGGTGACAGAAGTTTCCCCAACGTCTGCATAAATATCAAATTTACACACTCCCGCTGCCCCCATTTGGGGGGGTTCTTGGAGTTTGTGAGGGTTGGGTTAAACACATTGTTGGTGGTAACCATTTTTGAAAGAGGGTGAGGGGGGCCCCGACTGCCGTTTTTTGCCTTTTCTTTAGATTTAAGCAGGGGAGTGAGGACAAGGCCAGGAGTGCAGCACTCACTGCGGCATCAAGTGACGTCATAAAAGCTTCATGAGCTTAGCAAGGAGTCAACTATGAAAAACATTTAAATGTACTATGATATAAAAAACATAAACATATACAGGGGTCAGCAACTATGCTGACATATTATTTTATATATATACATATATTTATATATATATTTTATATTTATATATATTATTATATTTATATATATATGTATTTTATATATTTATTTATATATATATTATATATTTTATTTATATATATATTTATAAAATATATATATATATATTATTATATTAAAATTTTTATTTATTTATATATATATATATATAAAATATATATATATATATTTTATTATATTATTGTGGGGTGTGTGGTGTGTTTTGTGTGTGTGTGGGTGTGTGAGGTGTGTGTGTGTGTTGATGTGTGGGTGTGTGTGTGTGTGTGTGTGTGTGGTGTGTGTGTGTGTGTGGGGGTGTGTGTGTGTGTGTGTGGTGTGTGTGTGTGTTGTGTGTGTGTGTTTTTGGGTGTGTGTTGTGTGTGTGAGAAAGTATGTATGTATACATACCTTCATAGTCATACTTCATAAATAATACATAATAAACATTAAACATACTACATAATACTTTCATACATACATACATACATACATACTTTTACAAACAATCACTGTGAAAAAAATAATGAACTTCCAAGCGGTTTTTCGGGATTTCTCACCTTTTTTAACATTAAAAATTGCTTACTTTGGTAGTAGGGGAACCCGGGAAAAAATTTAGTGATACTAGGGAAGGGGAAAAAAGTTTGGGAAAATTTCCGGGAACCTCTCAGTGATACTAGGGGTTTAAAGTTAGGAAACTACCGGGAACCTTTTGTGTTCTAGACGTAATGTTAGAAAAGTACCCCGGGGAAACCCCCTTTGTGATACTGAAGTAATGTTTGAAAGACCGGGGAAACCCTTTAGTGTACTAAAGTAATGTTAGAACGTACCCGGGACCCCTTGTGATACTAGAAGGGAATGTTAGCCTTTTCCCGGGAAAACCCCTCAGGATATGAAGTAATGTTTTGAACGTTTCCCGGGGAAACCCCTTTAGTGATTTCTTTAAAATAATGTTGAAAGTCCCCGGGAAAACCCCTCAGTGTTTCTTAGAAAAAAATTTTTTAGACGTTCCGGTAAACCCCTCGTGAACTGAAGTAATGTTTTGAAACGTTTCCCCGGGGAAACCCCTCAGTGATACTAGAAAATAATGTTAGAAAGTCCCGGGGGAAACCCCTCAGTGATTTTAGGTAATGTTAGAAGTTTCCCGGGAAAACCCCTCAGTATACTAGAAAATAAAGTTAGAACGTACCGGTACCCCTAGTAAAACTAGAAGAAATGTTTAAAAAGTACCCGGGGAAAATTTTCAGTGATACTAGAAGTAATGTTTTTGAAAGTACCCCGGGAAAACCCCCCGTGTATAGAAGTAATGTTAACGTACGGGGAAACCCCTCAGTGATACTAGAAGTAATGTTTGAACGTTCCCCGGGAAAACCCCTCAGTGAAATAGAAATAATGTTAGAACGTACCCGGGAAACCCCTTTTGTGTACTAGAAGTAAAAGTTAGAACGTAACCCCGGGAAATCTCATGTACTAGGGAAATAATGTTTGAAAGTACCGGGAACTTCCGGGGATACTAGAAGTAATGTTAGAACGTTCCCGGGGGAAACCTTTGTGATACAAAAAGTAATTTTTAGCCCCCTACCCGGGGAAAACCCCTCAGTGATACTAGAAGTATGTTTGAAGTACCCGGGGGAACCCCTTTAGTGATTTGAAGTTGTTAGAACGACCCCGGGGAAACCCCTCAGTGTCTTTGAAGGGAATGTTAGAAGTCCCGGGAACCTTCAGTGTACTAGAAGTTGTTAGAACGTAACCCCCGGGAAACCCCTCAGTGATATAGAAAAAATGTTAGAAAGTACCGGGGAAACCCCTCAGTGATACTAGAAAATAAAGTTAGAACTTCCCGGGGGAAAACCCCTCAGTGTACTAGAAGTAATTTTTGAAGTACCCCGGGGAACCCCTTTGTGCTGGAAATAATTTAGAAGGGACCGGGGAAAACCCCTCAGTGATACCCAGAAGTAATTTTGAACGTACCCCGGGGAAACCCTTTAGTGATACTAGAAATAATGTTAGAAAAAGTACCCCGGGAAACCTTTTCAGTGATCTAGAAGTATGTTGAACGTACCCGGGAACCTCTATTTATATAGGGAAATTTTTAAAGTTTGAACGTACCCGGGGAAAAAATTCAGTGATTTCTAGAAGTAATGTTAGAACGTTCCGGGAAAACCCCCTTTATTAGAAGAATGTTGAAAAGTAAACCGGGAACCCCTCAGTGATAATGGGAAGTTGTTTGAAAAATACCCCGGGAAAACCTTTTGTGAACTAGAAGTAAAAAGTTTGAACGTACCCCGGGGTCTCAGTGATCTGAAGAAAAATTTAAACGTACCGGGAAAACCCCTCAGGGAAAACTAGGGAAATAAAGTTAGAACGTTTTCCGGGAACCTTCAGTGATACTAGGAAATAATGTTGAAAGTTTCCCCGGGGAAACCCCTCAGTGATAAAGAAGAATGTTTGAGTACCCCGGGAAAACCCCTCAGTGATACTAGAAGTAATGTTGAAAATCCCCGGGAACCCCTCGTGATAAGAAAATGTTTTGAAAAGTACCCCGGGGAACCCCTAGTTTATCGAAGTAATGTTGAAAGTACCCGGGGAAATTTTAGTGATACTGAAGTAAAAGTTAGAACGTACCCGGGAACCTTCAGTGAAACTGAAATAATGTTGAACCTTTCCCCGGGGAAACCCCTTTGTGATACTCGAATAAAGTTAGAAGTTTCCGGGGAAACCCCTCCGTGATACTAGAAGTAATGTTAGAAGTTTCCCCGGGGAAATTTTCCCCCGGGTACTAGAAGAAAAGTTAGAAAGTACCCCGGGGGCCCCTCAGTGATCTGAAGTTAAAGTTTTGAAAACCCGGGAAACCCCTCAGGATTTCTAGAAAAAATGTTTTGAAGTACCGGGAACCCCTCGTGGGTATAGAAGTAATGTTTTGAAAGTACCGGGGAACCCCTCAGTGAATAGAAAAATAAAGTTAGAACGTTTCCCCGGGAACCCTCAGTGATTTCTAGAAGTAATGGTTTGAAAAGACCCCGGGGAAACCCCTCGTGATTTTAGAAGTTTAAAGTTAGAATTTCCCCGGGGAAAACCTTTTAAATGATTTTAGAAGTTTAAAGTTAGAACGTACCCGGGGGGCCCCTTTAGTGATTTCTAGAAGTAATGTTAGAAAAAGTACCCGGGAAATTTTCCGTGATATAGAAATAATGTTAGAAGTCCCCGGGAAAACCCCTCAGTGATTCTAGGAAATAATGTTTGAAAAGTACCGGGAACCCCTCGTGATTAGAAATAATGTTAGATGTACCCGGGAAAAAACCCCAGTGTTTAGAAGTAAAAGTTAGAAAAGTACCCGGGGGGGGAAATTTCAGTGATACTTGAAGTAATGTTAGAAGTATCCCGGGGAAAATTCAGGATACTAGAAATAATGTTAGAAGTACCCCGGGGAACCCCTTTAGTGTACTGAAGTAATGTTAGAAGTACCCCGGGGGGAAACCCCCAGTGTTTTCCAGAAGTAAAAGTTAGAACGTACCCGGGAACCTTCAGTGATAATGGAAGTAATGTTAGAAAAGTTTCCCCGGGGAACCCCTCTTTTACTTGGGAAATAATGTTTAGAAAGTACCGGGGGAAAAACTCAGTGATCTAGAAGTAAAGTTGAACGTTCCCCGGGGAAAATTCAGTGGATTTCTAAAAGTAATGTTTGAAAAGTAGGGGAATTCTCGTTTATACTAGAAGTAATGGTTTGAAAGTACCCGGGAACCTCTAGTGATTCCCAGAAGTAATGTTAGAAAGTACCGGGGGAAACCCCTTTGGGATAATTTGAAAGTAATGGTTTGAATGTACCCGGGAACCCCTCAGTGTATAGAAAATAATGTTTTGAAAAAAACCGGGGAAACCTTTAGTGATACTAGAAGTAATTTTTAGAAGTATGGGGGGGCCCCTCAGTGTTTCTAAAAAAGTAATGTTAGGAAAAGTACCCCGGGGCCCCTAGTGATTTTTGGTAATGTTAGAAATACCGGGAACCTTCAGTGTTTCTAGAAAATAATGTTAGAAAATTTCCCCGGGGAAACCCCTCAGTGATTAGAAGTAATGTTAGAAATTCCCGGGAACTCTCGTGATACTAGAAGTAATGTTTGAACGTACCCGGGGAACCCCCTTTAGTGATACTAGAAGTAATGTTAGAAAAAAACCCGGGGAACCTTTCAGTGAGAATTTGAAATAATGTTAGGAAGTACCCCGGGGAAATCTCAGTGATATAGAAAAAAATGTTAGAAAAAACCCGGGAACTCCGTGGGTATAGAATTTAAAGTTGAACGTACCCGGGGAAAATCCCAGTTTTTTAAGAAGTAATGTTAGAAAGTACCCCGGGAAACCCCTTTAGTGATAAAAGAAAAAATGTTAGAACGTACCGGGAAACCCCTCAGTGATAAGAAAAATAAGAAATAAAAAAACGAAAGGAACACTGCAGAAAGGGTATTTGGGCCCCCCCGAGGCAGGTCCAAAATCTTTACCGGCTTAAGCCAATTTACCCCCCTAGTTTAGGGGCAGGGAATTGATTAAGGGGGAACACGGCAACCCCCCTGGTAGCACAAACCTTTTTAGGTCCCAAAATCAACCCACCCCCCAATCCTTTTTATTTATCCAAACCCCTTTTTTTTAAAATCCCCAACGTTTCTTTTTCCCCCTATAACTGTACTTTGCGAGTTTGTTCCCTTTACAACTCTAATTTCCCAAAACCCGGGAAATTTCCCATTTTCCTTCCTTTAATCTGAATTTTTCCCAAATTAAAACCTTGCTTTCGAGTTTTGGGCTAGGGTAATATTTTCAGCACACTATTTATCCCCTTTTTTACCCTGTTTTCCCCATTTATAACCTCGATCATACCCCTAATTCTACGTCTTTCCGAGAGTGCAGTTCAGGGCCTTTGTCTATCCTATGGGGGGTTTTTTGATCCAGGGGATCAACTTTTGTCTCCTCTTTGTCTTTTTCCCAGAGAATTATTCCTTCTGTAATACGGTGACCAAAACGTGCAGAAAAAATCAAATGAGGCCAACCAAGGATGTATAGAGTTGAAGAACAACCGGGACTCCTTTTTTTATGTTTTGTATGAAGCCAAGGATTGTATTGTTTATTTCAAATTATGCACTGTTTTTTTTGGTTTCAGATTATGTAACCCAAAATCCCAAATTTTTTGCAATCCTAAAAATTTAAAATCTACTTTATTTGTTTTTATGTGGGATGATTATTTCCCGTCCAAAATTTAGAACTTTTCATTTGTCTATATTAAACTTCTGCCCCTTCCGACCCTGCATCAGTCTTTTAAATCTTTGGATGCTCGAATGTCCTGTCAGAATGAATTCGACGGCCTATTTTGTGTCATCGGCAAACTTGCCCATGTCGCTCTTTATGCCCCCATCTATGTCGTTAAGTGATTGTGAAAGCGGGGGCCCAACACTGCCCCCGTGGAAAAACCGCTCGGCGTTCCCACTTGATTTCTCCCCCTTTAGCAAAATTTCTGCTGCCCATTTGTAACCCTGTCAATCCCGGAAAAAAAATTTTCCCCCCATTTAATGTGCTTTAATTTCCTCAATAGTTCTGATGTGGGGGCCCCGTCAAAAACCTTACTAAATCCATATACACAAAATCATATTTTAAAACCTGATTTCCTCCCCAAATACCCTTATGAAAAAAGTTAATAAATTCGAAGGCAGGAACGTCCCCTTTGTAAAGGACCATGCTGAGATACGTTGAATAATTTATCTTTTCAAGTTGCTACGAACTGCCTCGCATTTATTGATTCCATAAATTCTCCCACTAATGGAGGTTAGCTTATTGTCTATAGTTCGAAGCTAAGGACCTGTCACCTGTTTTGAAAATAGGTATCAACATTTTCCATTTTCCAACTTATCTGGCACTATGCCAGTTTGTAGTGATATGTTGAAAAGATAGCCAAAGTGTGTGCTACGCTCCTCTTTACATTCCTTTAGAACCCTTCCTTGCCAAAAAAAAAAATAACGGGTTTTTTTTTTCCCCCCCCAAAAAAAAAAAAATCAGGGCCTGGGAATTTTGTTAGAGGTTTTAATTTAACTATTTGCCTAAGACCAGTCACTTGTGACCCAAATCGGCACAGTTTAATTAATCGTCCTGTTCTACATAATTTATCACTTTACTGGAATATAGCTGGTATCCTCCTGTTAAAAACTGAGGGGGAAAAGGGGGGAAAAAAAAAAAAAAAAAAAAAAAGGGTAAAAACATGTGGTTAAAAATTTCTACCATTTCCTTATCACTGTCAGTGAGCTGACCCGAGGAACTTTTGAGTGGGCCTATCTAGTCCCTGATCTTACTTCTGTATACCTGAAAGAATCCTTTTGGGTTAGTCTTCGATTCTCTTGCAACTTTAACCTCATAATCTCTTTTTACTTTTCTAGATACTAGAAGTAATGTTAGAACGTACCCGGGAACCTCTCAGTGATACTAGAAGTAATGTTTGAACGTACCCGGGAACCTCACAGTGATAACTAAATAATGTTAGAAAACGAACCCGGAACTCTCAGTGATACTAGAAGTAATGTTAGAACGTACCCGGGAACCTCTCAGTGATACTAGAAATAATGTTAGAACGTACCCGGGAACCTCTCAGTGATACTAGAAGTAATGTTAGACGTACTCCGGTCCAACCTCTCAGTGAACTAGAAGTATTGTTAAACGTACCGGAACCTCTCAGTGATACTAGAAGTAATGTTATAAAGTACTCCGGAACCTCACAGTGATACTAGAAGTAATGCTAAACGTAACCCGTGGAACCTCTCATTAATACTAGAAGTAATGCTAAACGTACCGGGAACCTCTACGTGGATACTAGAAGTAATGCTAGAACGTACCCGGAACCCTCAGGATTACTAGAAGTAATGTTAGAACGTACCCCGGGAACCTCCAAGATACTAGAAATTAATGTTAGAACGTACCCGTGAACCTCTCAGTGATAATAGAAGTATTGTCCGAACGTACCCTGGAAACCTCTCAGTGATAACTTGAAGCAATGTTAGAACGTAAACCCGGGAACCTCTCAGTGATTACTAGAAGTAATGTTAGAACTTTACCCGGCGGGAACCTCTCAGTGATACCAAGAAGTAATGTTTAGCAAAGTACCTCTGGAACCGCTCAGAGATACTAGAAGTAATGTTAGAAACGTACCCGGGAAACTCTCAGTGATACTAGAAGTTAATGTTACACGTACCCGGAACCTCTCAGTGATACTAGAATAATGTTAAACGTACCCGGGGAACCTCTTCAGTGATACATAAGTAATTTAGAACGTACCCGGGAACCTCTCAGTGATACTAGAAGTAATGTTAGAACGTACCCGGGAACCTCTCAGTGATACTAGAAGTAATGTTAGAACGTACCCGGGAACCTCTCAGTGATACTAGAAGTACTGTTAAAAGTAACCCGGAACCTCTCAGTGATACTAGAAGTATTGTTAGAACGTACCCGGGAACCTCTCAGTGATACTTGAAGCAATGTTAGAACGTACCCGGGAACCTTTCAGTGATACTAGAAGTAATGTTAGAACTTACCCGGGAACCTCTCAGTGATACTAGAAGTAATGTTAGAACGTAACCCACCCGGGAACCTCTCAGTGATACTAGAATTAATAGCTTAGAACTACCCGGGATCCTCTCATGATACTAGAAGTAATGTTAGAACGTACCCGGGAACCACACAGTGATACTAGAAGTAATGTTAGAACGTACCCGGGAACCTCTCAGTGATACTAGAAGTAATGTTAGAACGTACCCGGGAACCTCTCAGTGATACTAGAAGTAATGTTAGAACGTACCCGGGAACCTCTCAGTGATACTAGAAGTAATGTTAGAACGTACCCCGGGAACCTCCAGTGATACTATAAGTAATGTTAGAACGTACCCGGGAACCTCTCAGTGATACTAGAAGTAATGTTAGAACGTACCCGGGAACCTCTCAGTGATACTAGAAGTAATGATAGAACGTACCCGGGAACCTCTCAGTGATACTAGAAGTAATGTTAGAACGTACCCGGGAACCTCTCAGTGATACTAGAAGTAATGTTAGAACGTACCCGGTAACCTCTCAGTGATACTAGAAGTAATGTTAGAACGCATCCGGGACCCTTTCAGTGATACTAGAAGTAATGTTAGAACGTACCCGGGAAACCTCACAGTGATTACTAGAAGTATTGTTAACGTACCCGGGAACCTCTCAGTGATACTAGAAGTAATGCGAGAACGTACACGGGAACCTCTCAGTGATACTAGAAGTAATGCTAGAACGTACCCGGGAACCTCTCAGTGACACTAGAAGTAATGCTAGAATGTACCCGAGAACCTCTCATTGATACTAGAAGTAATGTTAGAACGTACCCGGGAACCTCTCAGTGATACTAGAAGTAATGTTAGAACGTACCCGGGAACCTCTCAGTGATACTAGAAGTAATGTTAGTTAGAATCGACCCGGAACCTCTCAGTGATACTTGAAGCAATGTTAAACGACCCGTGAACCTCTCAGTGATACTGAGAAGTTAATATTAGAACGTACCCGTGAACCTCTCAAGGAAATACTAAAGTAATGTTTAGAACGTCCCGGGAACCTCTCAGTGATACTAGAACGTAATGTTAGAACGTACCCGTACCACTCAGTGATAACTAGAAGTAATGTTAGAACGTACCCGGGAACCTCTCAGTGATACTAGAAGTAATGTTAGAACGTACCCGGGAACCTCTCAGTGATACTAGAAGTAATGTTAGAACGTACCCGGGAACCTCTCAGTGATACAGAAGTATGTTAGAAACGTACCCGGGAATCTCTCAGTGATACTAGAAGTAATGTTAGAACGTAACCTGGGGAAAACCTCCAGTGATTACTAGAAGTAATGATAGAACGTTACCCGGGAACCTCTCAGTGAAACTAGAAGTAATGTTAAACGTACCCGGGAAACCTCTCAGAGGGGGGGGGGGGGGGGGGGGGGGGGGGGGGGGGGGTGTACAGAAGAATGTTAGAACGTACCACGTGAACCTCTCATTGATACTAGAAGTACGTTAGAACCGTACCCGGGAACCTCTCAGTGATACTGTGAAGCGAATGTTAGAACGTACCCGGGAACTTTCCAGTGTACAGAAGTAATGTAGAACGTTACCCGGAACCTCTCAGTGATACTAGAAGTAATGTTAGAACGTACCCGGGAACCTCTCAGTGATACTAGAAGTAATGTTAGAACGTACCCGGGAACCTCTCAGTGATACTAGAAGTAATGTTAGACGTACCCGGGAACCTCTCAGTGATTCTAGAAGTAGATGTTAAGAACGTACCCTGGACCTCTCAGTGATACTAGAAGTAATGTTAGAACGTACCCGGGAACCTCTCAGTGATACTAGAAGTAATGTTAGAACGTACCCGGGAACCTCTCAGTGATACTAGAAGTAATGTTAGAACGTACCCGGGAACCTCTCAGTGATACTAGAAGTAATGTTAGAACGTACCCGGGAACCTCTCAGTTGATTCTAGAATTTTTGTTGAACGTACCCGGGAACCTCTCATGAATACTAGAAGTAATGATAGAACGTACCCTGGGAACCTCTCAGCTGATCACTAGAAGTAATGTTTAGAAACGTACCGCGGGAACCTCTCAGTGATACTAGAAGTAATGTTAGAACGAACCCGTAACCTCTCAGTGATACTAGAAAGTAAAAGTTTCGAACGCATCCGGACCCTTTCAGTGAACTATAAGTAATGTTAGAACGTAGCCGGAACCTCTCATTGATACTATAAGTAATGTTAGAACGTACCCGGAACTCTCAGTGATACTAGAATTACTGCGAGAACAGTACAACGGAAACCTCTCAGTGATACTGAGAAGTAATGCTAGAACATACCCGGGAACCTCTCAGTGATACTAGAAGTAATGTCTAGAATGAGTACCCGGGTAACCTACATTGCTACTATAAGTAAGTTTAAGAACGTACCCTGGGAACCACTCAGTGATACCTAGGAAAGTAATGTTAGAACGTACCCGGGAATCTCTCAGTGATACTAGAATATTGTTAAGAACGACACGGGAAGAACCTCGCAGTGATAACTTGAAGCAAATGTTAGTACGTACCCGGGAACCTCTCAGTGATACTAGAAGTAATATTAGAATAGCGTACCGCGGTAACCTCTCTAGTGATACTAGACAGTAATGTTAGAACGTAACCGGGAACCACTCAGTGATACAAGAAGTAATGTTAGAACGTACCCGTAACCTCTCAGTTGATACTAGAAGTAATGTAAAACGTAACCCGGAACCTTCTCCAGTGATACTAAAAGCAATGTTAGAACGTTCCCGGGAACCTCTCAGTGATACTAGAAGTAATGTTTATAACGTACCCGGAACCTATCAGTGATACTAGAAGTAATTGTTAGAAGTAACACCCCCCGGGAACCTCTCAGTGATACTAGAAGTAATGTTAGAACGTACCCGGGAACCTCTCAGTGATACTAGAAGTAATGTTAGAACGTACCCGGGAACCTCTCAGTGATACTAGAAGTAATGTTAGAACGTACCCGGGAACCTCTCAGTGATACTAGAAGTAATGTTAGAACGTACCCGGGAACCTCACCATTGATACTAGAAGTAATGTTATGAAAGTACCTGGAACCTCTCTGTGATACTAGAAGTAAAGAATGTTAGAACGTACCCTGAAACGTCCCAGTGATACTAGAAGTAATGTTAGAACGTACCCGGTAACCTCTCAGTGATACTAGAAGTAATGTTAGAACGTACCCGGGAACCTCTCAGTGATACTAGAAGTAATGTTAGAACGTACCCGGGAACCTCTCAGTGATACATGAGAAGTAAAGCTAGAACGTACCCGGGACCTCTCAGTGATACTAGAAGTAATGCTAGAACGTACCCGGGAACCTCTCAGTGATACTAGAAGTAATGTTAGAACGTACCCGGGAACCTCTCAGTGATACTAGAAGTAATGTTAGAACGTACCCGGGAACCTCTCAGTGATACTAGAAGTAATGTTAGAACGTACCGCGGGAACCTCTTTTTTCCCCCAGTGATACTAGAATAAGGTTAGAACGTACCCCGGAACCTCTCATGATACTAGAAGTAATGTTAGAAACGAACCCCGTGAACCTCTCATTGATACTAGAAGTTAATGTTATAACGTACCCGGGAACCTCTCAGTGATACTAGAAGTAATGTTAGAACGTCCCCTTGAACCCCTCAGTGATACTAGAAGTAATGATAGAACGTACCCGGGAACCCCTCAGTGATACTAGAAGTAATGTTAGAACGTACCCGGGAACCTCTCAGTGATACTAGAAGTAATCTGTAGAACGTTCCGCGGGAACCTCCCATAGATAATAAGAAAAAAAAAGTAAGTTAAGAACGTACCGGGGAACCCCTCAGTGATACTAGAATAAGTTAGAACGTACCCGGGAATCCTCACATTGATACAAGTATGTTTAGAACGTACCCCGTGAACCTCTCAGTGATACCTATAAGTAAATGTTAGAACGTACCCGGGAACCCTCTTCAGTGATACTAGAAGTAATGTTAGAGTACGTTACCGGGAACCTCTCAGTGATACTAGAAGTAATGTTAGAACGTACCCGGGAACCTCTCAGTGATACTAGAAGTATTGTTAGAACGTACCCGGGAACCTCCCCCTTTCAGTGAGATACTTGAAGCAATGTAAGAGACGTACCCGGGAACCTCTCAGTGATACTAGAAGTACTGTAGAACTTACCCGGGACCAACCTCTCAGTGATACTAGAAAGAAGTAATGTTAGAACGTCCCCGGGAACCTCTCATGTTACTAGAAGAAATGTTAGAACTTACCCGGGAACCCTCTCATTGATACTAGAAAGATAAATGTTATGAACGTACCCGGGAACCTATCAGTGATACTAGAAGTAATGCTAGAACTACCCCCGTAACCTCTCTCTCAGTGATACTCGAAGTAATGCTAGAACGTACCCGGGAACCTCTCAGTGATACTAGAAGTATGCTTAGAACGTACCCGGGAACCTCTCAGTGATACTAGAAGTAATGTTAAACGTACCCGGTAACCATCTCAGTATAGTTAGAAAAGTAATGTAGAACGCACCCGGGAACCCCTCAGTTATACTAGAAGTAATTTTCGAACGAACCACCGGAACCTCCTCAGTAGATACTAGAAAGTAATGTTAAGAACGTACCCGGGAACCTCTCAGTGATACTAGAAGTAATGTTAGAACGTACCCGGGAACCCCTCAGTGATACTAGAAGTAATGTTAGAACGTACCCGGGAACCCCTCAGTGATACTAGAAGTAATGTTAGAACGTACCCATGAACCTCTCAGTGATACTAAAGAATGTTAGAACTGTTCCGCGGGAACCTCCCATGATACTTAGAAGTTAATGTTAGAACGAAACCCGGAACCTCTCAGTGATACTAGAAAGTAATGTTAGAACGTACACCGGAACTCTCAGTGATACTAGAAGTAATGTTAAACGACCCCCGGGAACCATCTCAGTGATACAGAAGTATGTTAGAACGAACCCGGGAACCTCTCATTGAAACTAAGAAGTAATGTTATAACGTACCCGGAACCTCCATGATACAGGAATTAATGTTAGAAACGTTCCCGGGAACCTCTCAGTTAAATACTAGAAGTAATGTTAGAACGTACCCGGAACGCACTAGTGATACTAGATGAAGTTAAACGTACCAGGAACCTCTCAGTGATACTATAAGTCATGTTAGAACGTACCGCAGGGACCTCTCAGTGATACTAGAAGTAATGTTTGAACGATACCCGGGAAACTAATCAGTGAACTAGAAGTAAATTGGGGGTTTATTTTTTAGAATCGTACCCGGGAACCTCTCAGTGATATCTAGAAGTAATGTTAGAACTACCCGGAACCTCTCAGTGATACTAGAAGTAATTTAGAACGTAACCCGGGAACCTCCATTGATTACTAAAGTAATGTTAGAACGTACCCGGGAACCTCTCAGTGATACTAGAAGTAATGTTAGAACGTACCCGGGAACCTCTCAGTGATACTAGAAGTAATGTTAGAACGTACCCGGGAACCTCTCAGTGATACTAGAAGTAATGTTAGAACGTACCCGGGAACCTCTCAGTGATACTAAGAAGTAATGTTAGAACGTACCGACCTATCCCGGTAACCTCTCAGTAGAAACTAGAAGTAATGTTTAGAACGTAAACCTGACCCGGGAACCTCTCAGTGATACTAGAAGTAATGTTAGAACGTACCCGGGAACCTCTCAGTGATACTAGAAGTAATGTTAGAACGTACCCGGGAACCTCTCAGTGATACTAGAAGTAATGTTAGAACGTACCCGGGAACCTCTCAGTGATACTAGAAGTAATGTTAGAACGTACCCGGGAACCTCTCAGTGATACTAGAAGTAATGCTAGAACGTACCCGGGATCCTCTCAGTGATACTAGAAGTAATGCTAGAACGTACCCGGGAACCTCTCAGTGATACTAGAAGTAATGCTAGAACGTACCCGGGAACCTCTCAGTGATACTAGAAGTAATGTTAGAACGTACCAGGGAACCTCTCAGTGATACTAGAAGTAATGTTAGAACGTTCCCGGGAACCTCTCAGTGATACTAGAAGTAATGTTAGAACGTACCCGGGAACCTCTCATTGATACTAGAAGTAATGTTAGAACGTACCCGGGAACCTCTCAGTGATACTAGAAGTAATGCTAGAACGTACCCGGGAACCTCTCAGTGATACTTGAAGTAATTGCTAAGACGTACCCGGTAACCTCTCAGTGAGATAACTAGAAGTAATGTTAGAAACGTTACACCTGGAACCTCTCAGTGATACTAGAAGTAATGTTAGAACGTACCCGGGAACCTCTCAGTGATACTAGAAGTAATGTTAGAACGTACCCGGGAACCTCTCATGTTAAACTAGAATTAATTGTTATACGTACCCGTGGAACCTCTCAGTGAAACTAGAAGTAAAGTTAGAACGTACCTGGGAACCCTCAGTGATACTATATAATTAATGTTTAGAACGTACCGGGAACCTCTCAGTGATACTAGAAGTAATGTTAGAACGTACCCGGGAACCTCTCAGTGATACTAGAAGTAATGTTAGAACGTACCCGGGAACCTCTCAGTGATACTAGAAGTAATGTTAGAACGTACCCGGGAACCTCTCAGTGATACTAGAAGTAATGTTAGAACGTACCCCCGGGAACCTAACAGTGATACTAAATAATGTTAGAACAGTACCCGGGAACCTCTCATTGGAACTAGAAGTAATGTTAGAACGTACCCGGGAACCTCTCAGTGATACTAGAAGTAATGTTAGAACGTACCCGGGAACCTGTCAGTGATACTAGAAGTAATGTTAGAACGTACCCGGGAACCTCTCATTGATACTAGAAGTAATGTTAGAACGTACCCGGGAACCTCTCAGTGATACAAAAGTAATGCTTGAAATGTACCAGGGAACCACACAGTTGATACTAGAAGTAATGCTAGAACGTACCCGGGAACCTCTCAGTGATACTAGAAGTAATGTTAGAACGTACCTGGGAACTTCTCAGTGATACTAGAAGTAATGTTAGAACATACCCGGGAACCTCTCAGTGATACTAGAAGTAATGTTAGAACGTTACCCGGGAACCCCCTCATGATACTAGAAGTAATGTTAGAACGTACCCGGGATACCTCTCAGTGATACTAGAAGTATATGTAGAACGTACCCCGGAACCTTTCATGATACTAGAAATAATGTTTAGAACGTACCCGGGAACCTCTCAGTGATACTAGAAGTAATGCTAGAACGTACCGGGATCCTCTCAGGATACTAGAAGTAATGCTAGAACGTACCCGGGAACCTCTCAGTGATACTAGAAGTAATGCTAGAACGTACCCGGGAACCTCTCAGTGATACTAGAAGTAATGTTAGAACGTACCCGGGAACCTCTCAGTGATACTAGAAGTAATGTTTAGAACGTACCCGTGGACCTCTCCGTGGATACTAAAGTATTGTAAGAACATACCCGTGAACCTCTCAGTGATACTTAAGCAGCAATGTTAGTGAGTACCCGAAACACTCATTGATACTAGAAGCAATGTTAGATAAACCTTTTTATTACCCGGGAACCTCTCAGTGATCCTAGAAGTAATTGTTAGAACGTACCCGGAACCTCTCAGTGATACAAGAGAGTAATGTTAGAAGCGTACCCGGGAACCTATCAGTGATCTAGAAGTAAGTTAAACGTTTTACCCACCCGGGAATCCCCCTCTCATTGGAACTAGAAGTATGTTAGAACGTACCCGGGAACCTCTCAGTGATACTAGAAAGTAATGATAGAACGTAACCCGGGAACCTGTCAGTGATACTAGAAGTAATGGTTAGAACGTACAACCCGGGAACCTCTCATTGATACTAGAATAATGTTAGAACGTACCTACCCGGGAACCTCTCAGTGATACTAGAAGTAATGCTAGAATGACCCGGGAATCCTCTCAGAGATACTAGAAGTAATGCAAGAACGTACCCCGTGAACCTCTCCAGCGATACTTAGAAGTAATGTTAGAACGTACCTGGGAACTTCTCAGTGATACTAGAAAGTAAGTGTTAGAACATACCGCGTGAACCTCACATAGTGATACTAGAAGTAATGTTAGAACGTAACCCGGAACCTCTCAGTGATACTAGAAGTAAAGTTAGTAACGAACCCGGAACCTCCTCAGTGATACTATGAAGTAATGTTTAGGAACATACCTGGGAATCCTCTCAGTGAACTAGAATAATGTTAGAACGTAACCCGGGAAGCCCGCGTTCGGGGGGGGGGGGCCTCTCAGCGATACTAGAAGTAACGTTAGAACGTACCCGGGAACCTCTCAGTGATACTAGAAGTAATGTTAGAACGTACCCGGGAACCTCTCAGTGATACTAGAAGTAATGTTAGAACGTACCCGGGAACCTCTCAGTGATACTAGAAGTAATGTTAGAACGTACCCGGGAACCTCTCAGTGATACTAGAAGTAATGTTAGAACGTACCCGGGAACCTCTCAGTGATACTAGAAGTAGTGTTAGTGTCAGCATAGTTGCTGATCCCTGTATTCCCTGTATTATATAGCATAGCATATTAGTATCATCCATGTGCTTTAGATATGAGATCCCTTGTAGGCCTGTGGCTTTGTGTGACGTCACGGGATGCACATGTGTAGGCTCATATCTCTGCCCTGCTTTCACTCGGTGGCAGACCATTCAGCAGACAGGCAAGGCAGCTGGGCTCCATCCCTCACCATCTCAGACTGACAATATATAGTTACCATCCTACAAGTTGTTGTCTACTTCAAAACCTACATATCTCCATTTAAGAAACCCTTACGATAAATGGTGGCATCGAGGGCCTGTAATTCTGACGATTACAGCGATTTCTGGAGATAAAATTTGTCGAGACCAGCAAGACGGGGCCCATTTCACTTCACCAGTAGGGCCTACCGAGGTTCAACCCCAGCCAGCTACCTCAAGTCAGCTACTCGCCCAGCTCTTACCCAGCTTCTACATAATTCACTGGTCAGTCTCTTTGATTAGTGTATCTGCTTATTTGCATCACTCCAGGGTTGACCTCGTTTGCAAAATAACCAAGCTTCGCAGTCTGTGGTGGGGGAGTCAGAACACCGAGCCCAGTCGAGCCTAGACCTACTCCATCCTTATTTTGCCCTGCCAAGCCAGCTTCCACCCCTTGCTTGTGCTCAACGTGTATGAAGTTATCAAGCTAATTCTGTGTGAAGAGTTTATGATAAGACAGCTAGTAACTAACCCAGTTTCTACCCCCATTACTCGAGCAAGCCACTTGATAGCTCATCGCTTGTGATTCAAGCTCCAGCCATACATTGAGAGCATCTTTTCATCCTTGTGGTGTTGTAGTATTTTCGTGGGTTTTATTTTTAAGCAGCCCGGCATTTAGAATTATCCTTCGCAGGCAGTGTGGGTGTTCTCAGTGAGGCTTACGACGGTTCAACCCAAAAGCCCAGCCACTCATTATCCACGGTGTCGCACCAATTGCTGGTCTCAGCCTTTTAACCCACAACGCCAACTACAGTCAGGCCATTAACCCACTTCACTTCAATCAGTGTTTTGGGTGCTCTACCTAAGGTTTGTAGCACCATATTTTAAGGACCACATAGGGGGTCAAAGAGCTAAGTGAGTTCACGCCCTACCTTTATAAACCATCCTTGTGTTTTGTCGTTCGTCGATTTAAGCGCATTTACGATCACCTGTGGTCAAGGACAGCAGTCAAGACGATATAAACATTCCCCTACTCTCCACTATCATCAGCCCAAATTTTTTTTCTTCAAGTGTTACAGCGATAATTATTTTTTTTAGAGACAATTGCGAGTGGTGTGAGACATTTTTTTTCTATGTTCCCAGTGATTTTCTCTTAGTGAACATTCAGTGACTCTTGATCAGACTCATTGTTTATCATGTACTGATTGCATTAATTTCTTTTTAATCTCCTTCATTCAGTTTAATATCGTGCATATCTTATGCTGTTGTGTTGTGTGTCATTTTATACACTTGAAGTAAGTACTTAGTGTTTTTTTCCTTTGTAGTGTGTGCAACATATTAGCATTATAGAATTTGGGTTACACTTTCAAGAATCACCGTTGTGTTCTCAATTATTCCAAGTGAAGTATTTCAGTAATTTTTCACCTCCCCCCCCAAATTAAAAAATTTTTTTCTTTTTTTTACCCCCCCCACCCCCCCCCCCACTTTGGGGGGGCAAATAAAAAAAAAAATTTTTTCCCCAAAACCAACTCAGTGTTGTCTGTTATTTTTTTTTCTTCCCAGCATTGTGTGTATTTTTATTTTTGTTCCTGGTTGAACATTCTTGTGTTCATATTCTTTCCATTTAGCCAGTGTCCTAATTTGTCTATTTCCACAGACAATAGTGCCATTATTTTGTTCAAACAAGAAATAATTTTTTTACAAAATTTTTCTCACAACATCAAGTGTTCTTTGCAAGAAATCCCAGTATGTGTAAATATTATTGTTGCGTTGTCTGTATGCACACTGTAAGTAGTTAAAGACATTTTTGTTATGTGTTTTTTATGCACCTATTAATTTTCATTTATTATTGGAACAAATTTCACGTCTTAGTGAAATTTATAAAGTTTACTTTTAAAGTAAAATGTTCTTTTTGCTTGTTAATTTTGTTTAAAGTGCAGTTAAGAGTTAAAGTGTTCAATTCCTTGATATATTTCTTTCCTGGTGTGTAATAAGTTTTTTTTATTATTGCACATTGACTCATTTTGGCAATAATTCTGTGCAAAATTGTGTTGCATTTAAGTTTCCTTGCAGAAATTTTATGAAGAACTTGTTGATTAGCAATTGTTATTTGATATATTGCTACAGTTTTTAAGTACAGTGCAGTTTCTTATGCACTGTTTCTGTGCATAGTATTTTATTCTGTCTGTTCATTTTATTTTTATTCAGTGAATAGTGTTCTGTTTTAATTTTTGCACAGATTATTGATTCTATTTTATCCATTTATTGAGTATTTTCCCTGTGGGCATTGAAGTAAAGGACAATTCACTGTGCCATTCATTCATTTAAAGTAAAAGTTGAGCATATTTAGATTTGAGCAAATACATAGTTCTCATCATTTCAGTTTTTGTATCATTCATTATGCAATTTTCTTGTGTGAGGTTCTTGTCTTTACTTGTAACCTGATCAATTTTTATAATTACTTATGTGCAGAATCAATAAGCATTTTCTTCCTTTAAGCCTATTGTGTCATTCTCATCATTTCTTGTCTTTATGTCCTTCAGATAAGTTCACTAAGTATGTCCAGTCACTTTGAAACGTTCACATTTAGTGTAACATTCAGTCGAAGTCAATATGAATCAGTCCACAAGTACCACACATTCCCCTTACTGACTGAAAGACATACCTAGTTAGCCCTTGAGCAATGTGTTTGTTCTCACAGCTTGTATCTGAGATTGTCAAAGTGCTGCGTAAATGAGAAGGTTGACAGATTATAAGTTCCTATATATCCGTGAATTATTTATTAACGTACCGAGCGGTCAGGCACTAGTAACTCTGTCACCCTCCCATCTTGTTCCACACACAATCTTCAGACTTGCAGGATAGTGATCCGTTGCCCAAGTGTCCCGAGGGACACTCAACTGCCTTTATGCAAAGCCTATCCCGCAATGACTGCTAGTTCGGATGTATAGTTTTCTCCACCGGGATGCCTTGTCAAAACGATTACTTGAAACTAGTAAGCCATCTCTTGTGTGATGTTACGATGCTGTCTGCAGAAAGACTCTCTGTTACTGCTAGTGTTCTCGATCTAGAGTGTCTGTTGTTGTTCCAAATGTTCCAGATTGTGATCCATCCTATGTTGACAGTAATCAGTGCATGTTAAAGTTATTTTTCTCGAGTAACTTTCACATGTTAATGCGTTTGTAAGTTAGTTTCTTTATATTGATACCTCGTGACACTGTGTGCGGACTCATGAATATCAGCATTGTTGACCGTTTCATTTAATTTCTCTCCTGTGCTTGCAGTTTGAGATAGTAGATACGTTCTCGCCTGCTCCATATGCGTGTATAGCGTATTTTTTTCAACCGGGGGAGTTCATCCACTCCACCGAGTTTGTTCATTCCTCCAGAAAGAAAGAGAACTGTTTAACCTTTCTTCCAGAACAAACAGCCTACTGGAAGGTTAGCCAGATGGACCTTGACTATCCAAGAGTTTTTTGTTTTTCAAAAAAAAAAAATTCCCACTTTTGAAATTAACCTGGCCAAGTCGAATGTAGTCGCAGTTCTTTATCCGCGACACGTTAGTGTAGTTACTGCAGATCCCCATTTACTGACGAGGATTTCAAAATAAAAATGCCCAAAGAACCGATCCCTTGTGTTCTGTGTGATTCGATCCCTGCTCCACAGGAAGATCTTATCTTACTGTGAAGCCACTGCACACCATTATTGACATTGTAATGACCCAAGAATACTGTATCGAAATAGTATTGAGTTAAGTACTCTAGCAAGACGGAATAGTAATTTCCACAGTCTTAGTGATTTGGTAGCTGTATCTTTTGTAGATACGCGTTCAGACTGTCCTCAGTCAAGGCATGTGTTAGGCCATTGCAGAGAATTCGATCCTCTCCCATGAAATGATAACCATTCTGCATACGTAAACCTTACCCTCGCAAGAATTGGGTTTAAGTGTAAACAGCCTGCATATTAGATTGTTCCGATATGAAAACAAATTATCAACTGTGTGTTTTGTCATTAGTTGATCAGATTTGTCAGAAATTTTCGTTGTTCACGTTCTTCCCTCCGTATTCTGAGAATTTGACAGTAATAGCCTGAGTGCCACCGGATGCTTTTGCTGTAATTTCACCTTGTATATATATATCTTTATTCTTCTCAGAATCCGTAAGAGTGCATGAATACAATCGATCGATCAATTCCACCCATAATGTACAATTGAATTGTCTTTATAGTTTGTAATGCATTAACGTAACACTCATTACGTTTAACACCCATTAAGTCAAAATCATGTTGTACCATCCTTTAGTTCTAAGTTTATATATGAATTGTTATTGTATAAATCAGTCAGCCCGAACCGCCTGCCTGTTTCAGCCCCTATAGTATAGTAAGTGTATGTGGGGACGACAAACTTAACATGACCTGAGCTGTCAGCATAGTTGCTGATCCCTGTAATTCCCTGTAATATATAGTCAAGCATAATAGTATCATCCATGGGCTTTAGGGAAACTAACGAGATCCTTGTAAGGCTGTGGCTTTGTGAGACGGTCACGGGATGCACATGTGTAGGCTCAGATCTCTGGCCCCGCTCTCACTCGGCCGGCAGAACCATTCAGCAAGACAGGCTAGGCAGCTGGGCTCCATCCATCACCATCTCAGACTTACAATATATAGTTACCATCCTACAAGTATTGTCTAGCTACCTTCAAACCTACGAGTATCTCCATTTGAGGACCCTTACGATATAGTAACTTACCCGGGAACCTCGCAGTGAAACTAAGTATGTTAAACGTACCGCGGGGAAACTCTCAGTGATACCTGAGAATAAATGTTAAACATACCCGGGAGCCTCACTCTCAGTGATACTAGAAGTAATGTTAGAACGTCCTAGTCTATGCTCATAGGGTAGGTTTCGATACATGGGATCAACTGTTGTCATCCTGCCTTTGTACATTTTCCAGAGAATTCATATCCATTCTGTAATACGGTGACTACAAAACAGTGGCAGCATAAATCAAATGAGGCCAACCAAGGATTGTATAGAGTTGAAGAACAACCTGTATGACATCCTATTTATGCATCTTGATATGAAGCCAAGGATTGTATTAGATTTAGTGCGAACACTTATGCACTGTTTTCTTTGGTTTTCAGATTACTGCTAACCAAACTCCTAATCTTTTTCGCAATCCTAATATTAAGATCTACTTTATTTAGTTTATATGTGCATGAATTATTGTCCTGTCCAACATTTAGAACATTGCATTTGTCCTATATTAAACTAAATCTGCCACTATCTCGACCACTGGCATCAGTCATATTCAAATCTTCCTGGATGCTCGAATGTCCTTCGTCAGAATTGAATTCGACACGGCCTATTTTGTGTCATCGGTCGAAACTAGCCGATGTCGCTCCTTTATGCCCTCATCTATGTCGTATAATGTAGATTGTTGAACAGCAAAAGGGGGGCCCCCCCACCCAACACTGACCCCTGTGGAACACACCGCTCGTGACGCTTCCCACTCAGATTTCTCCCATTTAAGCAAACTTCTCTGCTTGCCTATTTGTCAACCATGCCTCAATCCAGGAAAAAATTTCTCCCCCTATCAATGTGCCTTTAATTTTCCTCAATAGTCTCTGATGTTGGACCCTGTCAAAAGCCTTACTGAAGTCCCAATATACACCATATCATATTCATAAACCATGATCTACCTCCTCAAATACCTTAGTGAAAAAAAGTTAATAAATTCGAAGGCAGGAACGTCCCCTTTGTAAAGGACCATGCTGAGATACGTTGAATAATTTATCTTTTCAAGTTGCTACGAACTGCCTCGCATTTATTGATTCCATAAATTCTCCCACTAATGGAGGTTAGCTTATTGTCTATAGTTCGAAGCTAAGGACCTGTCACCTGTTTTGAAAATAGGTATCAACATTTTCCATTTTCCAACTTATCTGGCACTATGCCAGTTTGTAGTGATATGTTGAAAAGATAGCCAAAGTGTGTGCTACGCTCCTCTTTACATTCCTTTAGAACCCTTCCTTGCCAAAAAAAAAAATAACGGGTTTTTTTTTTCCCCCCCCAAAAAAAAAAAAATCAGGGCCTGGGAATTTTGTTAGAGGTTTTAATTTAACTATTTGCCTAAGACCAGTCACTTGTGACCCAAATCGGCACAGTTTAATTAATCGTCCTGTTCTACATAATTTATCACTTTACTGGAATATAGCTGGTATCCTCCTGTTAAAAACTGAGGGGGAAAAGGGGGGAAAAAAAAAAAAAAAAAAAAAAAGGGTAAAAACATGTGGTTAAAAATTTCTACCATTTCCTTATCACTGTCAGGAGCTGACCCGAGGAAACATTTTGAGTGGGCCTATCTAGTCCGCTATCTTACTTCTGTATACCCTGAACAGAATCCTTTTGGGTTAGTCTTCGATTCTCTTGCAACTTTAACCTCATAATCTCTTTTTACTTTTCTAGATACTAGAAGTAATGTTAGAACGTACCCGGGAACCTCTCAGTGATTCTATAATAATGTTTGAACGTACCCGGGAACCTCACAGTGATAACTAAATAATGTTAGAAAACGAACCCGGGAACCTCTCAGTGATACTAGAAGTAATGTTAGAACGTACCCGGGAACCTCTCAGTGATACTAGAAATAATGTTAGAACGTACCCGGGAACCTCACAGTGATACTAGAAGAAATGTTAGACGTACTCCGGTCCAACCTCTCAGTGAACTAGAAGTATTGTTAAACGTACCGGAACCTCTCAGTGATACTAGAAGTAATGTTATAAAGTACTCCGGAACCTCACAGTGATACTAGAAGTAATGCTAAACGTAACCCGTGGAACCTCTCATTAATACTAGAAGTAATGCTAAACGTACCGGGAACCTCTACGTGGATACTAGAAGTAATGCTAGAACGTACCCGGAACCCTCAGGATTACTAGAAGTAATGTTAGAACGTACCCCGGGAACCTCCAAGATACTAGAAATTAATGTTAGAACGTACCCGTGAACCTCTCAGTGATAATAGAAGTATTGTCCGAACGTACCCTGGAAACCTCTCAGTGATAACTTGAAGCAATGTTAGAACGTAAACCCGGGAACCTCTCAGTGATTACTAGAAGTAATGTTAGAACTTTACCCGGCGGGAACCTCTCAGTGATACCAAGAAGTAATGTTTAGCAAAGTACCTCTGGAACCGCTCAGAGATACTAGAAGTAATGTTAGAAACGTACCCGGGAAACTCTCAGTGATACTAGAAGTTAATGTTACACGTACCCGGAACCTCTCAGTGATACTAGAATAATGTTAAACGTACCCGGGGAACCTCTTCAGTGATACATAAGTAATTTAGAACGTACCTGGGAACCTCTCAGTGATACTAGAAGTAATGTTAGAACGTACCCGGGAACCTCTCAGTGATACTAGAAGTAATGTTAGAACGTACCCGGGAACCTCTCAGTGATACTAGAAGTACTGTTAAAAGTAACCCGGAACCTCTCCATGATACTAGAAGTATTGTTAGAACGTACCCGGGAACCTCTCAGTGATACTTGAAGCAATGTTAGAACGTACCCGGGAACCTTTCAGTGATACTAGAAGTAATGTTAGAACTTACCCGGGAACCTCTCAGTGATACAAGAAGTAATGTTTAAGAACGTAACCCACCCGGGAACCTCTCAGTGATACTAGAATTAATAGCTTAGAACTACCCGGGATCCTCTCATGATACTAGAAGTAATGTTAGAACGTACCCGGGAACCTCTCAGTGATACTAGAAGTAATGTTAGAACGTACCCGGGAACCTCTCAGTGATACTAGAAGTAATGTTAGAACGTACCCGGGAACCTCTCAGTGATACTAGAAGTAATGTTAGAACGTACCCGGGAACCTCTCAGTGATACTAGAAGTAATGTTAGAACGTACCCCGGGAACCTTACGATAATGGTCATCGGAGGGCCTGTAATTCTGACGATTACAGCGATTTCTGGAGATAAAATTGTCGACCAGCAAGACGGCCATTTCACATCACCAGTAGGCCTACCGAGGTTCACCCCAGCCAGCTACCTCAAGTCAGCTACTCGCCCAAGCTCCTACCAGCTTCTACATTATTCACTGGTCAGTCTCTTTGTATTAGTGTATCTGCTTATTTGCATCACTCCCGAGGGGTTGACCCGAGTTTGCAAAATAAGCCAGCTTCCAGTCTGTGGTGGGGGAGTCAGAACAACCGAGCCCAGTCGAGCCTAGTCTACTCCATCCAATTATTTTGCCTGCCAAGCCAGCTTCCACCCCTGCTGTGCTCATCGTGTGAAGTTATCAAGCTATTCTGTGTGAAGAGTTATGATAAGCCAGCTAGTAACTAACCCAGGTGTCTTACCCCAGTACTCGAGCAAGCCACGTGAGTAGTCTTCATCGCTTGTGATTCAAGCTCCAAGCATTTTGAGTGCTCCTTTTCATCCTTGTGGTGTTGTAGTATTTCGTGGGTTTATTTTAAGCCAGCCGGCTTAGAATTATCTTCGCGGCAGTGTGGGTGTTCTCAGTGAGGCTTACGACGTTCAACCCATAAGCCCAGCCACTCATGATCACGTGTGTCGCACCATTGCTGGTCTCAGCCCTGTTAACCCACAAACCCAACTACAGTCAGCCATTACCCACTCACTTCATCAGTGTTTTGGTGCTCTACTAAGGGTTGTAGCACCATATTTTAAGGACCACATAGGGGGTCAAGAGCTAGAGTGTGTTCACGCCACCTTTATAAAGCCTCCTGTGTGTTTGTCTTCGTCGATTTAAGCGCAATTCTACGATCACCTGTGCAGAGGACAGCAGCAAGACGATATAAACATTCCCCTACTCTCCACTATCATCAGCCTCAATTTTTTCTTCAAGTGTTACAGCGATAATATTTTTTTTAGAGACATTTGCGAGTGTTGAGACATTTTTTTTTTCTATGTTCCCAGTGATTTTTCTCTTAGTGACATTCAGTGACTCTTGATCAGACTCATTGTTTATCATGTACTGATTGCATTAATTTCTTTTAATCTCCTTCATTCAGTGTTAATTTTCGTGCATTATCTTATGTCTGTTGTGTTGTGTGTCTTTTTATACACTTGAAGTAAGTACTTAGTGTTTTTCCTTTGTTGTGTGTGCAACATATGAGCAGTATAGAATTTGTGTTTACACTTCAGAATCACCTTGTGTTCTCAGTATTCCAGTGAAGTATTTCAGTAATTTTTCACCTCATATTCTGCATCACAACTCAGTGTTGTCTGTTATTTTTTTTTTCTTCCCCAGCATTTGTGTATTTTTTATTTTTGTTCCCTGTGTTGAACATTCTTGTGTTCATATTCTTTCCATTTAGCCAGTGTCTAATTTGTCTTATTTCCACAGACAATAGTGCCATTATTTTGTTCAAACAAGAAATAATTTTTTACAAAATTTTTCACACATCAAGTTTCTTTGCAAGAAATCCCAGTATTGTGTTATATTGATGTGTTGTGTTCTGTATCACTGTAAGTGTTAAAACTTGTTTTGTTATGTGTTTTTGCACCTATTAATTTTCATGTTTTATTGAACAAATTCACTCTTAGTGCAATTTTTAAGTTCTCCTTTTAAAGTAAATTGTTCTTTTGCTTGTTAAGTGTTGTTTAAGTGCAGTTAAGAGTTAAAGTGTTCATTCCTTGATATATTTCTTTTCTTGAGTGTGTAATAATTTTTTTTATTATTGCACATTGACTCATTTTTGCAATAATTCTTGTGCAAATATTGTGTTGCTATTAAAGTTTCCTTGCAGAAAATTTTATGAAGTACTTGTTGATTAGCAATTGTTAATTTGATATATTGCTACAGTTTATTACAGTGCAGTTTCTTATGCTCTGTTCTGTGCATAGTATTTTATTCTGTCTGTGTCATTTTATTTTTATTTCAGTGAATTGTGTGTCTGTTTTAATTTTTGCACAAGTTTATTGAGTCTATTTTATCATTTTATTGTGTATTTCCCTGTGGCATTGAAAGTAAAGACAATTCACTGTGCCATTCATTCAATTTAAAGTAAAAGTTGAGCATATTAGATTTGAGCAAAGTACAAGTTCTCTTCATTTTCAGTGTTGTTCATTCAGTTGCATATTTTTCTTGTGTGAGTTCTTTGCTTACTGTGTAACCTGTCAATTTTTAATTACTTATGCAGAATCATTAAGCATTTTCTTCCCGTTTAAGCTTATTGTGTCATTCTCTTCATTTTTCTTGTCTTTATGTCCTTCAGTAAGTTCACTAAGATGTCCCAGTCACTTTTGAACTTTCACTTAGTGTATCATTCCAGTCAAAGTCAATATGAAATCAGTCCACAGTACCAACATTCCCTTACTTGATAAAGACAATCCTAGCCCTTGAGCAAGTGTTTGTTCTCCACAGCTTGTATCTGAGATTTGTCAAAGTGCTGCGAAATGTGAAGTTCAGATTAAGTTCCTATAGATCCGTAAAATTACTTATTAACGTAGCCGAGGGTCAGGCACTAGTAAAACTCTGTCACTCCCATCTTGTTCCACCTACATCTTCAGACTTGCGGGATAGTGTTCCGTTGCCTCAAGTGTCCGGGAAAACTCAGACTGCCTTGAGTGCACAGCCTATCCCTGCAATGACTGCTAGTTCGAGTAGTAGTTTCTCCACAGGGATTCCTTGTCAAGAAAACGATTACTTGAAACTAGTAATGCCAATCTCTTGTTGATGTGACATGCTGTCTGCAGAAAGACGTCTCTGTTACTGCTAGTGTTCTCACTAGAGTGTCTTTTTGTTGTTCCTAATGTTCCCGATTGTGATCCCATCCTAGTTGACAGTAAACAGTGCATTGTTAGAAGTTATTTCTCGAGTAACTTTCACATGTTAACGTTTGTAAGTGTAGTTTCTTTATAGTTGATACCTCGTGTCACTGTGTGCGACTCAGAATATCAGCATTGTTGACCTGTTCATTTAATTTCCCCTGTCTTCAGTTTGAGATAGTAGATTCGTTCTCCCTTCTCATTTTTTGGGGTTTTTAAAGCTTTTAATTTTTTAAACCGGGGGGAGTCATCCACTCCCCGATTTTTTCATTCCCCATAAGAAAAATGTTACCTTTATTCCAGAAAAAAACAGCCTACGGGGAATTTTTTGCCAGAGGGATTTTGGGATATCCAAGATTTCAACCCACTTTGAAATTTTTACCTGGCAAGTGAATTAGGGATGCTTTATCGCCAGTTAGTGTATTACTGCGATCCTCCTTTTTACTGTCGAGGATTCAAAAATGAAAAAAGAACCGACCCCCTTTGTTTCTGGTGTGTTTCGTTTCCCCTGCTCCGGGAAGTCTTATTTTTACTTGAAGCCCTGGCCCCATTAGTGACTTTTAATGAGCCAAGAATTACTTATCGAATATTTGATTTAAAGTACCCTGCAGAAAATTTAGTAATTCCACAGTCACAGATTGTACTGTATTTTTTGTAGATACCCCCTTCAGACGCCTCAGTAAAGGATGTGTTTACCATTGCAGAGGAATTCATTCCCAGAGATTAAACCATTCTGCATACGAAAACCTTACCCCGCGAATTGGGTTTAAGTGTAAACAGCCGCATAATTTGATTCCCAGATGAATCAAAATTATCAACGTGTGTTTTGCATTATTGATCAGTTGCAAAATTTTTTTGTGTTCACGTTCCCTCCGATTCTGAGAAAATTGACAGTAATCCTGAGTTTAAGGGGGCTTTTTTCTGTTTAATTTTTACCTTGTATTTTATAAAAATTTATTCTTCCTCAGAATCCTAAGAGTGCATAATACAGGGGCGTCGATCAAAAATTCCCCCCATTTGTCAAGATTTGTTCTATATTTTTGTAATGCTTACGTTAAAAAATCATTAAGTTAACACCCATTACGTCAAAATCCATGTTTTTCCATCCATTAGTTCTAATTATAATGATTTTGTTATTGTATAGAATCACCCCGAAACCGCCCCGCCTGTTCAGCCTATAGTTAGTGTGTATGTCGGGAAAGACATACGTAAAATGACCGAGGTCAGCAAGTTGCTGACCCTGTATTCCCGTATTAAAAAAGCATAGCATATATATACCCCGTTTTAGATACGAGATCCCTTGTAGGCCTGTGGGTTTGTGTGGACGCACGGGAGGGCCACATGTGTAGGCCAAAACTCGGGCCCCCCGCTCTCACTCGGGGGCCAGCCCATTCACAAAGGCAAGGCAGCTGGGCTCCTTTCCCTCCCTTTCTCAAACTGACTTTTTAAAAGGTTACCATCCTACAAGTTTTGTCTCCCTTAAACCCTACATATCTCCTTTTTGAGGCCCCCTTACGATATTAGAACGTCCCCGGGGGAACCCCTTTTAGTGATACAGAAGAAATGTTAGAACGAAACCCGGGAACCTCTCAGGGGTACAGAAAAAAGTTAGAAAATCCCCGGGAGCCTCTCAGTGATACAAAGAAGTAATTTTTAGAACTACCCGGGAACCCTCAGTGATATTTGAAGTAATGTTAGAATGAAACCCGGGGAACCTCTCAGTATACTAGAAGAAATGTTAAACCCACCCGGGGGAAAACCTCTCAGTGATACTAGAAGTAATGCTAGAACGTACCGGGAACCCCCAAAAGTAAAACTAAAATTTAATGTTAAAACCCGTCCCCCGGGAAAACCTCTCAGTGAAACAAAAATTAATGTTAGAACTCCCCGGGGAACCTCTTGTTATTTGAAGAAATGTTAGAACGTACCCGAGAAACCTCTCAGTAAACCCTAAAATTTAATTTTAAAGAACGTCCCCGGGGAAAACCCTTCTGTAAATACAAAAAGTAAATGTAAAAACGAACCGGGGAAACCCTTCAAAAAACCACTGTAAAGGTTTGGGAGAGTGCCCAAACTGAAGAGAGTGACGGGTTTTGCCCAACTTATTTGACCAGTTCTTTGGCTCATAGATTTTCTCTGGCCCCCCCAAAAACCGGGCGGCGTCATTTGGTTTCTCAGGGAGAACGAACCAGATACTAGGTAAACCAAGGCACTAAAATGACAAAAGTCTTTTTTTAAAAGCCAGAAAGGGAAAACCCACTCTGCGTGTCTTTAAAAACCAACTTGTGGGTTTTTATTCCCCGGGTTTATACCAGGGACAGAGTCTAAATGTTTTTCACAAAACTTGGTTTTTTGGACCCCAAAAAACGGGATTTTAATGTTTTTTAGGAGCATAAGTTAAAAATGGTTAATTAACAAGATACAAGGTTTTTTAAAGGTTTGGATTGAGTGAGGGACCTCTAGTCGAGTTTGAATTTTTATTGGGGTGTGCTTACTACAACAGCGCTCATAACCGAAGGGTTTAAAGGTGGGTTTCAAACCCAAAACCCTACCAAAGGGGGGGGTTTGAAACCCCCGAACAAAAGTCTCAAAACCAAGACCCCTCGCGGGTTTAAACCCCCCCCTGGTAAGGTTTTTTTTGGGAATCGGTCATTACGATTTTTTTGAATTAGTTCCCCCAAGGCTTCACCCCCAGATATGGGTTTCCCGCTCTGAGCTTCACTGGCCTGAAGAAAAGCGCCCAGGGGACTAGCATTTTTTTTCATACCGCCCAGATGCAAAATCAGGGGAAAACCGCCGAAGGTCCGGGTGATTTACCGAAAACAAAAAGTGGTTTGGGGCATTATATAACTAAGGGCCCGAAGGGGACTCTGACCCCACCAAACTTTCCTTTTTTCCACGGACAATCGACACACCACTGCCTTTCTTCTCACGGACACCTGAAACACCACTGCCTTTTTCCCCCCCGGGCACTCTGACACACCAGCTGCCTTCTTCCCCACGGACACTCCCGAAACACCAGCTCCCTTCCCTTCCCCCCGGGCATCTGAAAAACCCGCTGCCTTTTCTCACGGACACTCTGAAACACCAGCTGCCTTCTTTCCCCCCCGGGCACTCTGGGAAAAACCCCCCCGGGGTGCCCTTTTCTCACGGCACTCTGAAAAACCAGCGGGCCCTTTTTCCCACGGGCCTTGAAACACCAGCTGCCTTCTTCCCAAAAGGACAAAATCTGAAACCCCACTCCTTTTTCCCCCGGGACTTTTGAAACACCAAACTGCCTTCTTTTCACGGGCACCCCCTGAAACACATCTGCCCCCTTTTTTCCCACTTAAAACTTTTGAAAACCAAATGCCTTCCTCTCACTGGCCCCTCTGAAACACCAGCTGCCCTTTTTCTCACGGGGCCCTGAAAACCAGGCCTTTTTCTCCGGGGAAATCTGAAACCCCCAGCCCGGGCCCTTTTCCCACTTACACTCTGAAAAAACCACTGCCTTCCCTTTAATGGCCACTCTGAAAACACCAGGGTGCCTTCTTTTTCACGGACACTCTGAAACACCAGCTGCCTTCTTCCACCGGGGACTTTTAAAAAACCAGCTGCCTTTTTTCCCCCGGACACTCTAAACACCACTGCCTTCCTTTCACTGGCACCCTGAAAAAAACCAGCTGCCTTCTTTTCACGGAACTTGAAAACCCAAACTGGGCCTTTTTCCCCCGGGGACTAAAACACCCCGCCTTCTTCTCACGGGCCCCTTTAAACACCGCAGCCCCTTTTCTCACGGACACTCTGAAACACCAGCCGCCTTCTTCTCACGGGGCACTCTGAAACACCAGCTGCCTTCTTTTCCCCCGGGGGATCTGAAACACCGTGGGCCTTTTTTTCACGGGGCCAAATCTGAAACACAAACTGCCCTTTTTCCCCCTTAAAAACTCTGAAACACCAGCTGCCTTCCCCTTTACTGGCACTCTGAAACCCAGCTGCCTTTTTCTCACGGGCCCTCTGGCACCAGCTGCCTTCTTTTCACGGGACACTCTGAAACACCAGCTGCCTTCTTCCCACGGACACTCTGAAACACCAGCTGCCTTCTTCCCACGGACAGTGAAACACCAGATGCCTTCTTCCCACGGACAGTGAAACACCAAATGCCTTCTTCCCCTCATCTGTTCGCTAATTCTTCTAATGTTTCAATCATCCGTCTGCCCTCACGTAACATCTCCCAAATTTCTAAATATATTCACCTCCTCCATACTTCATTCCAATCTACGTTCAATCTTTCACGTTACAGACATTATCTTGTTAATTTCACGTATTTCTTAAAACTTTTCCCTAGCAACTCTTCCAAACCCTGCAACTCTTAAGTCTAACGTCTCAAGTTTAACGTCGCAAGTCTAACGTCGCAAGTCTAACGTCGTATGTTAACGTTACTTTTTACAGAGACCCACAAGGTAGTGCAGTAGATAATCCACTGGCCCAGTTCTGGCTCATTTTTTGTTATGGAATACTTCGAGAGTGAACCACTAACCCTGACATTACTGTCTGATCAGTTGTGGTTGAGATCTGTAGAGTGAATGTAGTGGAGGACTTTCTTGTTTCTCCAAAATCATAAATAATATTTCGAGACCTTCCTCGGCAAATTAAATCACTTTTAACGTCTCAACAAACTCGAATGATGACATGAAGGTAATGGTTCCTTACCTTCGGGGGCCCCCGGAAGGGCCCCAGAAGCCACTTTATTCCCATTGCTTAATAATTTTGGGTCTACTGTATGAGAAGGGGTTTTTAAAAATAAGAATATTAATATAGTTTAATTCATTACAAAATAATATTTAAAATAAAAATTAAAAGGATATTAAAGTATGATGTAGGCCTAGCACGGCTGGTTGTCATGGTGACCCTATAACAGTTCAAGTGAAACATTTGTAGACGATACTCCCCTCAAGGAAGGTTCCTTGATGTTGGTGAGGGGCTCTTGATTTAGGGAATTGGATCTGTGCTCCAGTTCCCCGAATTAAGCCTGAATGCCTTCCACATCCCCCCCCCCAGGCGCTGTATAATCTTCCGGGTTTAGCGCTTCCCCCTTGATTATAATAATAATAATAATAATGTAGACGATACTACCACAGACTGACCCTTGTGGAACGCCGCTCGTCACAGGCGCCCAATCTGACACCTCGTCACGTACCATCACTTGTTGCTTCCTTCCTTTCAGTTACGTATTCTCTGATCCATTGCAGTGCCTTTCCTGTTATTCCTACCTGCTCCTCAAGCTTTAACGCTAATCTCTTGTGCGGCACTGTGTCGACACCTTCTTACAGTCCAAAAAATGCAATCTACCCACTCCTCTCTCTCTCCTGCCCTACTGCTGTCGCCTTGTCGTAAAACTCCAGTAGGTTTGTGACGCAGGATTTCCCTTCCCTGAAACCGAGTTGACTATCGTGAATATGCTCATTCATTTCTAGGTGCTCCAACACTTTTCCTGATAAGCTTCTTTAAGACTTTGAATGCCATACAGGTCAGTGACACTGGTCTGTAGTTCAATGGTACCTGTCTCCTTTCTTAACAACTGGGACTGCATTTACTGTCTTCCATACTTCATGCAGCCATCCTGTTTCGATAGATATGTTGAACATTGTTGTTACTGGTACACAGGGCGCCTCTGCTTCCTTTGAGGTAGCTAGCTCACTTAGCAGCCTCTTCACCTCCTCCTCTGTTGTGTTTAGTGCGTCCAGCATTTGCTTATGTACCCTACCATCCCAGTTTGCTGAGGTCCTGTCTGTTTCCCCTGAAAATACTTCCTTCAATCTCGTGTTGAACTCTTCACAAATTTCTCGGTCCGTCCTCAGTTTGATTACCTGGTCTTTGACTGTTGTTTTCCTCCTGATGTGGTTGTACAACAGTTTTGGGTCAAATTTGGCTTTCGATGCTATGTCTTTCTCGTATTGCCGCCAAGTTTCCCTCCTTATCCACACACATGCGTTTCTGGCACTTCGGCTAATCTCCTCGTTTTCCTGGGTCCTTTGTTTTCTATACTTTTTCCATTCTCTAGCACACTTAGTTTTGGCCTCTTTACACTTTTGGCTGAACCAAGAGCTCATTCTGGTGTATGTCTGTGTGTGTACTCACCTAACTGTACTCACCAAATTGTGGTTTCAGGGGTTGGGTCCACTCTCTCCCTGCTCCATGACCTTATCATACCTCTTCTTAATGCTATGTATGGATTCTGCCTCCACTACATCACATTCCAGACTATTCCACTTCCTGGCAACTCTGTGACTGAAGAAATACTTCCTAACATCCCTGTGATTTATCTGAGTTTTCAACTTTCAACTGTGACCCCTTGTTGCTGGAGTTTACCTGGAGTTTACCTGGAGAGAGTTCCGGGGGTCAACGCCCCCGCGGTCCGGTCTGTGGCCAGGCCTCCTGGTGGATCAGAGCCTGATCAACCAGGCTGTTACTGCTGGCTACACGCAAACCAACGTACGAGCCACAGCCAGGCTGGTCAGGAGCAGACTTTAGGTGCTTGTCCAGTGCCAGGGGTCTGTTGGTAATCCCCCTTATGTATGCTAGGAGGCAGTTGAGCAGTCTCGGGCCCCTGACACTTATTGTATGGTCTCTTAATGTGCTAGTGACACCCCTGCTTTTCATTGGGGGGATGTTGTATCGTCTGCCAAGTCTTTTGCTTTCGTAGTGAGTGATTTTCGTGTGCAAGTTCGGTACTAGTCCCTCTAGGATTTTCCAGGTGTATATAATCATGTATCTCTCCTGCCTGCGTTCCAGGGAATACAGGTTCAGGAACCTCAAGCGCTCCCAGTAATTTAGGTGTTTTATCTCCGTTATGCGCGCCGTGAAGGTTCTCTGTACATTTTCTAAGTCAGCAATTTCACCTGCCTTGAAAGGTGCTGTTAGTGTTCAGCAATATTCCAGCCTAGATAAAACAAGTGACCTGAAGAGTGTCATCATGGGCTTGGCATCCCTAGTTTTGAAGGTTCTCATTATCCATCCTGTCATTTTTCTAGCAGATGCGATTGATACAATGTCATGGTCCTTGAAGGTAAGATCCTCCGACATGATCACTCCCAGGTCTTTGATGCTGGTGTTTCGCTCTATTTTGTGGCCAGAATTTGTTTTGTACTCTGATGAAGATTTAATTTCCTCGTGTTTACCATATCTGAGTAATTGAAATTTCTCATCGTTGAACTTCATATTGTTTTCTGCAGCCCACTGAAAGATTTGGTTGATGTCCGCCTGGAGCTTTGCAGTGTCTGCAATGGAAGACACTGTCATGCAGATTCGGGTGTCATCTGCAAAGGAAGACACGGTGCTGTGGCTGACATCCTTGTCTATGAGGATGAGGAACAAGATGGGAGCGAGTACTGTGCCTTGTGGAACAGAGCTTTTCACCGTAGCTGCCTCGGACTTTACTCTGTTGACTACTACTCTCTGTGTTCTGTTAGTGAGGAAATTATAGATCCATCGACCGACTTTTCCTATTATTCCTTTAGCACGCATTTTGTGCGCTATTACGCCATGGTCACACTTGTCGAAGGCTTTTGCAAAGTCTGTATATATTACATCTGCATTCTTTTTGTCTTCTAGTGCATCTAGGACCTTGTCGTAGTGATCCAATAGTTGAGACAAACAGGAGCGACCTGTTCTAAACCCATGTTGCCCTGGGTTGTGTAATTTATGGGTATCTAGATGGGTGGTGATCTTGCTTCTTAGGACCCTTTCAAAGATTTTTATGATATAGGTCTTTAGTTCTTTGCTATTGCTTTACTGCCCCTTTTTTGGAGTGGGGCTATGTCTGTTGTTTTTAGTACCTGTGGGACGACCCCCGTGTCCATGCTCCGTCTCCATAGGATGGTAAAAGCTTGCAGTTCTTGATGAACACGGAGTTCCATGAGTCTGGCCCTGGGCAGAGTGCATGGGCATGTCATTTATCGCCTGTTCGAAGTCATTTGGCATCAGGATAACATCAGATAGGCTTGTGTTAACCAAATTCTGTGGCTCTCTCATAAGAATTTCATTTTGATCTTCGACTCTCAGTCTGGTTAGCGGCTTGCTAAAAACTGAGTCATATTGGGACTTGAGTAGCTCACTCATTTCCTTGCTGTCATCTGTGTAGGACCCATCTTGTTTAAGTAGGGGCCCAATACTGGACGTTGTTCTCGACTTTGATTTGGCATAGGAGAAGAAATACTTTCGGTTTCTTTCGATTTCATTTGTGGCTTTTAGTTCTTCCCGCGATTCCTGACTCCTATAAGATTCCTTTAGCTTAAGTTCGATGCTTGCTATTTCTGTGACCAGTGACTCCCTACGCATTTCAGATATATTGACCTCTTTTAGCCGCTCTGTTATTCTTTTCCGTCGCCTGTAAAGGGAGCGCCTGTCTCTTTCTATTTTACATCTGCTCCTCCTTTTTCTTAGAGGAATAAGCCTTGTGCATACATCGAGTGCCACCGAGTTAATCTGTTCTAGGCATAAGTTGGGGTCTGTGTTGCTTAGTATACCTTCCCAGCTTATATCGGTTAGGACTTGGTTTACTTGGTCCCACTTTATGTTTTTGTTATTGAAGTTGAATTTGGTGAATGCTCCCTCGTGACTGATCTCATTATGTCGGTCTGGGGCTCCGCGCATACATGTCTGAACCTCAATTATGTTGTGATCTGAGTATATTGTTTTTGATATGGTGACATTTCGTATCAGATCATCATTGTTAGTGAAGATGAGGTCTAGTGTATTCTCCAGTCTAGTAGGCTCTATTATTTGCTGGGTTAAATTGAATTTTGTGCAGAGATTTAAAAGCTCGTGTGAGTGTGAGTTTTCATCAGAGCTGCTCCTGGTGTTATTACTGCAACAATATTATTTGTTATATTCCTCCATTTTAGGTGCCTTAAGTTGAAATCCCCCAGGAGCAACATGTTGGGTGCAGAAGCTGGCAGATTTTCCAGACAGTGGTCAATTTTTAACAGCTGTTCCTGGAATTGCTGGGATGTTGCATCCGGAGGCTTGTAGACTACCACAGTGACTAGGTTTTGGTTCTCGACCTTTACTGCTAAAATTTCCACTACATCATTTGAGGCATTAAGCAGTTCTGTGCAAACAAGTGACTCTGCAAAGTACAGGCCAACCCCCCCCCCTTTTGCCTGTTCACTCTGTCGCATCTGTATAGGTTGTAACCTGCGATCCATATTTCGTTGTCCAAGTGATCCTTTATCTGGGTCTCAGTGAAAGCCGCGAACATTGCCTTTGCGTCTGCAAGCAGTCCACGGATGAAAGGTATTTCGTTGTTTGTTGCTGGCTTTAGACCCTGTATATTTGCAAAGAAGAATGTCATCGGACTGGCGGTATTGTTGGTACTGGGGGGGATTTTTTTCCGGCATTAGTATCTGTATCTGTTGGTATCGACTGTGGTTCCACTCCAGGAATGACTGGATTTGGTGTACGATTTCTGCCATTTCCTGCCAGTTTTTTTCCTTCCTGGCACTAAGAAAACGTCTCCCTCTTGGGTGGCTGTGGCTACCCAGGTTTTCCCATGGCCTGGATGTTTTGTATATTTTTGTTCCCTTTAGATGATGTGCCTGGCAATTTAAGTTATAGCACAGTCTTTCCTGTACTGAAGAGGTACACATTTCAGGGTGAAAAAGCTTACAGGAAGGGAGTTTGCATTTTCCTGTTGTCATATGGGCACGGCATTTTCAAGGGTGGTCATAGTTGCACGTCCCATCTGTTTTTCCAGATTTCCCATGCCTGCAGATACCAAGAGCATAGTATGTGCATAGGCTTGGTTTCCGTTTGCCTTGGGTTTCTGTGACTGTATTCCCTGTTGGTGCATGTTTACCTGTCTTATTCCTATCCTCCCTAGCACCAACAATGGAGCTCGCACCAGTTGTTTCTGGTAATATATCTCACTATTGCTAGTGGAGTCCTCTTGTTTGCTATTTCCTGTGTATTTCTAGTTTGCAATATTGGTTTTATCTTTGACTACTTGTTTTCCCTCTACGGCTCCTGTCTCCCATGAGGTCATTTATATGCATTCCTTCCTGCGTATAATTCCCGACTACCTGGAGAAAATCTCCAGCTTCACCATTACTGTCTCCCAGGACAGCACCTCCAGCTTCACCATTACTGTCTCCCAGGACAGCACCTCCAGCTTCACCATTACTGTCTACCAGGACAGCACTATCAGCCCCACATTTACTGACTACCAGGACATCACCTCCAGCCTTACAGTTTCTGACTACATGGCCAGTATCAAGGGCAGTACCATCCAGCCCAGACTTTTTATGTTCCCATCTGTTGTAGAAAGCTTCCAGGTTGTCTATGAAAGCAGCTTTGATGTTATCCTCTTTTAATACCAATGTGATTTTAGTCCACAGATTTATCTCATTTGGGCATACCCAAAATCACTTCCCTGTGTCCCATCTCTGGAACATCCTGTCTCTGTCCACCTTGTCGATTCCTCTCAGTATTTCATATGTCATTATCATATCCCCCCTATCTCTCCTGTCCTCCAGCATCGTCAGGTTGATTTCCTTTAACCTCTCCTCGTAGGCATGCCCCTTAGCTCCGAGACTAGTCTTGTTGCAAACCTTTGCACTTTCTCTAATTTCCTTACATGCTTAGCTAGGTGCAGGTTCCAAACTGGTGCTGCATACGCCAATATAGGCCTAACGCACACGGTGTGCAGGGTCCTGAACGACTCCTCATTGAGATGTCGGAATGCTGTTCTTAGGTTTGCCAGGCGCCTATATGCTGCAGCAGTTATTTGGTTGATGTGCGCCTCAGGAGATGTGTCTGGTGTTATACTCACCCCGAGATCATTTTCCTTGAGTGAGGTTTGTAGTCTCTGGCCCCCTAGACTATACTTCTTTGCCCTTCCCCAATCTTCATGATTTTGCATTTAGTAGGGTTGAATTCCAGGAGCCAGTTGCTGGACCAGGCTTGCAGCCTGTCCAGATCCCTATGTAGTTCTGCCTGGTCCTCGTTCGATTGAATTCTTCTCATTAACTTCACATCATATGCAAACAGGGACACTTCTGAGTCTATTCCTTCCATCATGTCATTCGCAAATACCAGAAACAGCGCCGGTCCAAGGACTGACCTCTGTGGAACCCCGCTCGTTACAGGCACCCATTCTGACACCTCTCCACGCACACCATTACTAGCTCTTGTCTTCCTGACAGGTATTCCCTGATCCATTGCACTGCCTTCCTTGTTATCCCTGCCTGATCTTCGAGCTTTTGCACTAATCTCGTGTGTGGAACTGTGTCAGACGCCTTCTTATAGTCCAAGAAAATGCAATCTACCCACCCATCTCTTTCTTGTCATGCTGCCGTCACCCTGTCATAGAACTCCAGTAGGTTTGTGACACAGGATTTTCCTTCCCTGAAACCATGCTGGCTGTCATTCATAAGCTAGTTCCTTTGTAGGTGCTCCACCACTCTTCTGATAATCTTCTCCATGACTTTGCATACTATACATGTCAGTGACACTGGTCTGTAGTTCAGTGCTTCGTGTCTGTCTCCTTTTTTAAAAATTGGGACTACATTTGTTGTCTTCCATGCCTCAGGTAGTCGGAGAGGAGGAGAGGGAGTGGGTAGGAGGGGAGGAGGGGAGGAGGGGGTAGGAAGTGTAGGAGAGGGAAGGAGGGGGTAGGAGGGGTTAGGAAAGGTTAGGAAGGGCAGGAGGGGGTAGGAGGGGTTAGGAAAGGTTAGGAAGGGTAGGAGGGGTTAGGAGGGGTTAGGGAGGGGTAGGAGGGGAAGGAGGGGGTAGGAGAGGGTAGGAGGGGAAGGAGGGGTAGGAAGGGGTAGGAGGAGAAGGAAGGGGTAGGAGGGGTTAGGAGGAGGAAGAAGGGGTAAGTGGGGTTAGAAAGGGTAGAAGGGGGTAGGAGGGGAAAGGAAGGGGTATGAGGGGGTAGGAGGGAGTAGGAAGGGGAAGGAAGGGGTAGGAGTGGGTAGGATGGGATACCACGGGGTAAGAGGGGGTAAAATGGGGTAGGAAGAGGAAGGAGGGGGTAGGACGGGGAAGAATGGGGTGGGAGGGAAGCAGGATGACGGTAGGATGGGGCAGGAGGGAGGCAGGATGGGGATTGAAAGGGGCAAGAAGGCTTGATGGGGTAGGAGGGGCGGGAGTGGGTGGGCGGGAGGCAGGGAGGCAGGGAGGCAGACTGAGGGTAGGAGGGGACAGAAAGGGTAGGAGACAGGCAGGATGAGGGTAGGAGGCAGGATGAGGGTAGAAGGCAGAAAAAGGCAAGAGGGGGAGAGAGGGGGCAGGACTAGGTAGGAGAGAGGCTGGAGAGGGCTGGAGGGAAGCAGGAAGAGGCTGTAGGGAGGAAGGAGGAGGGTAGGACGGGGTAGGAGGGAAGTAGGATGAGGGGAAGGGAGGGACGCAAGACAGAACAGGAGAAGGAACGGGGGGACGGAGGGAAGCTGGAGAGCAGCAGAAGAGGGCAAGAGGGGGGAAGAGTAAGGAATTTATAGTAGTGGGCAGTAGTTACCACAGTGATGGGGAAGTACAGGCTAATTACGGGTGAGGGGCAAGCAAACGTTAATTAGGGGTAAGAAGCAATCTAGGAGGAGAAATTTTTCTATATATCAAAATCTAGAACACCAGAAGTGTGTTGCTACACTATTCTATATGATAGTTAAACAGTGGTAACACCAGCAATGTTACTACACTATTCTATATGACAGTTACACAGTAGTAACACCAGTAGTGTGTTGCTACACTATTCTGTAAGATAAGATAAGATAAGATTTCGTTCGGATTTTTAACCCCGGAGGGTTAGCCACCCAGGATAACCCAAGAAAGTCAGTGCGTCATCGAGGACTGTCTAACTTATTTCCATTGGGGTCCTTAATCTTGTCCCCCAGGATGCGACCCACACCAGTCGACTAACACCCAGGTACCTATTTGCTGCTAGGTGAACAGGACAACAGGTGTAAGGAAACGTGTCGGAAATGTTTCCACCCGCCGGGAATCGAACCCGGGCCCTCCGTGTGTGAAGCGGGAGTTTTAGCCACCAGACCACCGGGCCACCTGTATGACAGTTACACAGTGGTAACAACAGTAGTGTGTAGCTACACTATTCTATATGACAACTACACAGTGGTAACAACAGCAATGTGTTGCTACACTATTCTATATGACAGTTACACAGTAGTAACACCAGTAGCGTGTTGCTACACTATTCTATATGACAGTTATACAGTGGTAACACCAGTAGTGTGTAGCTACACTATTCTATATGACAACTACACAGTGGTAACAACAGCAATGTGTTGCTACACTATTCTGCATGGTAGTTACACATTGGTAACACCATTTGTGTGTTGCTACACTATTCTATATAATAGTTACACAGTGGTAACACCAGCAGTGTGTTGCTACACTATTCTATATGATAGTTATACAGTGGTAACACCAGTAGTGTGTTGCTACACAATTCTGTATGATAGTTACAGAGTGGTAACCCCAGTAGTGTGTTGCTACATTATTATAAATGACAGTTACACAGTGGTAACGCAAACAGTGTGTTGCTTCACTATTCTGCATTATAGTTACACAGTGGGAACATCAGCAGTGTGCTGCTACACTGTTCTGTTTGATAGTTACACAGTGGTAACACCATCAGTGTGCTGCTACACTATTCTATTTAATAGTTACACAGTGGCAACACAAGTAGTGTATTGCTTCACTATTCTATACAATAGTTACACAGTGGGAACACCAACAGTGTGTTGCTACAGTACTTAATAACATAGTTACACAGTTGTAACACCAGCAGTGTATTCCTGCACTTTTTTGAATCATAAACACACAGTGATTCCACCATCACTGTGTTGCCGCACTATTCGATAGTTACACAGTGGTAACAGCAGCAGAGTGTTTCTACACTATTCTCCATTATAGTTACACAGTGGTAACACGGCAGGTTATTGCTACACTATTATAAATGGTAGTTACACAGTGTGAACAACTGCAGTGTGTTGCTACACTATTCTATATGATAGTTACATAGTGGTAACACCAGCAGTGTGTTGCTACACTATTCTATATGATAGTTACACAGTGGTAACACCAGCAGTGCGTTGCTACACTGTTCTGTATGATAGTTACACAGTGGTAATACCAACAGTGTGTTGCTACACTGTTCTGTATGATAGTTACACAGTGGTAACACCAGCAGTGTGTTGCTACACTGTTCTGTATGATAGTTACACAGTGGTAACACCAGCAGTGTGTTGCTACACTGTCTGTATGATAGTTACACAGTGGTAAGACCAGCAGTGCGTTGCTACACTATTCTATATGATAGTTATAGAGTGGTAACAACACTAGCGCGTTGATACACTATTCTACATGACAGTTACGCAGTAGTAACAACAGCAGTGTGTTACTACACTTTTCAGTAGGATAGTTATACAGTGGTATTTCCAGCACTGTGTTGCTACACTATTTTATATTGGAGTTACACAGTGGTAACACCAGCAGTGTGTTGCTACAAAATTCTTTATGATAGTTTCACAGTGGTAACAAAAGCAATGTGTCGCTACGCTATTCTCCATAATAGTTACACAGTGGGAACCCCGGCAGTGTGTTGCTACACTATTATTTATGATGCTACTCAGTAGTAACAGCCGGAGAGTGTTGCTGCACTATTTTGTATGAGAGTTACACAGTGATAACACCAACAGAGTGTTGCTTCACTATTCTGCATTGTAGTTAAACAGTGGTAACACCATCAGTGTGTTGCTGCACTATTCTATATGATAATTACACAGTTGTAACACCAGCAGTATGTTGCTTCACTATTTTGTATAATAATTGCCCAGTGTAACACCAGCAGTGTGTGGCTACACAATTATATGTGATATTTACACAGTGGTAAGACCAGTAGTGCGATGGTACACTATTCTATATGGTATTTACACAGTGGTAACTGCAGCATTGTGCTGGTACAATTTTCTTGGTAACATCTGCGGTGTGTTGCTTCACTATTCTGCATGATAGATACATAATAGTAACACCAGCAGTGTGTTGCTTCACTATTCTGCTTTATAGTTACACAGTGTTAACACCAGCAGTGTGTTGCTACACTCTTCGGCATTGTAATTACACAGTGGTAACACTAGCAGTGTGTTGCTTCACTATTCTGCATTATAGTTACACAGTGGGAATATCAGGAGTGTGCTCCTGCACTGTTCTGTATGATAGTCACACAGTTGTAGCACCAGTAGTATGTTACTACACTATTATGTATGATAGTTTCACAATGGTAACACAAGCAGTGTGTTGCTACACTATTCTGTATGATAGTTTCACAGTGGTAACACAAGCAGTGTGTTGCTACACTATTCTGTATGATAGTTTCACAGTGGTAACACAAGCAGTGTGTTGCTACACTATTCTGTATGATAGTTTCACAGTGGTAACACAAGCAGTGTGTTGCTACACTATTCTGTATGATAGTTCCACATTGGTAACATCAGGAGTGTGTTGCCACACTATTCTAAAGAACAGTTTCACAGTGGTAACACCAGCAGTGTGTTGCTACACTATTCTAAATTATAGTTACACAGTAGTAACACCAGCAGTGTGTTGCTACACTATTCTAAATTATAGTTACACAGTAGTAACACCAGCAGTGTGTTGCTACACAATTTCGCATAATAATTACACAACGGGAACACCAGCAATGTGTTGCTATACTACTCCCGATGATAGTTACACATTGATAACATTAGCAGTGTGTTGCTACACTCTTCTGTATGATAATTAAACAGTGGTAAAATCAGAAGTGCGATGGTACAGTTCTATATGGTAGTTACACAGTGGTAACACCAGAAGTGTGTTGCTACACTCTTCGGCATTTCAGTTACGCAGTGGTAACACTAGCAGTGTGTTGCTTCACAATTTTGTATTATAGTTATATATTGAGATCATCAGCAGTGTGCTGTTACACTGTTCTGAATGATAGTCACAGAGTTGTAACACCATCAGTGTGTTTCTACACTATTCTATGTGATAGCTACACAGTGGTAACACCATCATTGTGTTGCTATACTGGTCTATATAATAGTTACACAGTGATAACACAAGCAGTGAGTCACTACATTATTCTGTATGATAGTTACACAGTGGTAATACCAGCAGTGTGTTGCTACAGTATTCTGTATTATAGTTACTTAGTGGAAAGACCGCCAGTGTGCAACTGCAATTTTCAATTGATAATTACACAGTGGGAACACCAGCAGTTTGTTGCTACACTACTGTATATGACAGTTTCTCAGTGGGAACAGAAGCAGTGTGTTGCTATACTATTCTATTGATAAGCACCGGTAGTGTGTTGCTACAGTATTCTGTTGACATTTACACAGTGGTACCACCAGCAATGAGTTGCTGCACTACTCTATGTTATAGTTACACAGTGGGAATACCAACAGTGTGTTGCTAGACTATTCTGTATGGTAGTTACAAAGTGTTAACTCCTGCAGTGTATTGCTACTCTTTTCTATATGATAGTTACACATTGGTAACAAAAGCAGTGTGTTGCTATACTATTCTCTATGATAGTTAAGCAGTAGTAACACCAGCAGTGTGTTGCTATACTATTCTCTATGACAGTTAAGCAGTAGTAACACCAGCAGTGTGTTGCTATACTATTCTCTATGACAGTTAAGCAGTAGTAACACCAGCAGTGTGTTGCTACACAATTTCGCATGATAGTTACACAGTGGTCACACTAGCAGTGTGCTGCTACACTATTGTATATGACAGTTTCACAGTGGGAACCGAAGCAGTGTATTGCTATACTATTCTGTTGACAGTTACACAGTGGTAACGCCAGCAATATGTTGGTACACTATTCTATGTGATAGTTTCACAATGGAAACACCAATAGTGTGTTGCTACCCTATTCTATATGATAGTGACAAAGTGGTAACACCTGCTGTGTGTTGCTACACTATTCTATACGATAGTTGCACAGTGGCAACACCAGTAGTGTGTTGCTGCACTATTCTATATGATAGTTACACAGTGGTAACACCAGTATTGTGTTGCTACACTATTCTGCATCATAGTTAGTTAGTTGTAACACCAGCAGTGTGTTGCTGCACTATTCTGCATTATTCTTACACAGTGGTAGCACCAGCAGTGTGTTGCTACACTACTCTGCATTATAGTTACACAGTGGTAACACCAGCAGTGTGTTGCTACACTATTCTGCATGATAGTTACACAGTGGTAACATCATCAGTGTCTTGCTACACTGTTCTGGATTATAGTTACACAGTGGTAACACCAACAGTGTGTTGCTACATTATTCTGCATGATAGTTACACAGTGGTAACACCAGCAGTGTCTTGCTACACTGTTCTGGATTATAGTTACACAGTGGTAACACCAACAGTGTGTTGCTACATTATTCTGCATGATAGTTACACAGTGGTAACACCAGCAGTGTGTTGCTACACTATTCTGCTTTATTGTTACTCATTGGTAACACCTGCAGTGTATTGCTACAATATTCTGCTTTATACTTACACAGTGGGAACACCAGCATTGTGTTACTACAGTATTCTATATGATAGTTACACAATGGTATCACCAGCAGTGTGTTGCTGCTGGTGTAACCATTGTTACGCACTGGTAACACGAGCATTGTGTTGTTACACGATTCTATATGATAGTTACATAGTGGTAACACGAGCATTGTGTTGCTACACTATTCTATATGATAGTTACACAGTGGTAACACCAGCAGTGTGTTGCTACACTAATTTTTATGACAGTTACACAGTGGGAACACCAGCAGTGTGTTGCTACACTATTTTTTATGACAGTTACACAGTGGGAACTCTAGCATTATGTTGCTACACTATTCTGTTGATAATTACAAAGTGGGAACATCAGCAGTGGAAGAGGAAATGAATGATTTGGAAATGAGTAACGCCAGGCTGGAGTATGCCTGGACTGATCTGACCAACCTGGCTGTTACCATTGTTCGTACGCAGTCGATCGTACGAGCTATAGCCAAGTTGGTCACAATCTGACGCTATGAACCTCTCCGGTTTCCTGGTAAAGGCAGCCAGGGGTCTATTTAATTATTCTTTCGTGTAAGATGGGAGGCTGCTGTAGTCTCGGGCCCCTTACATTTACTGTGTACGCTCTCAGTATACTCATAGCACCTCCCCTGAGGGAGACACAGAATGGAAAGGAAAGGGAAATTTGAATTAAAAGGGGCGGAAGTACAAATTAAAGAAGAGAGGAAGCAGAAGAATTCGCATTAGATGGAAGACGAGAGTGAAAAAGAATGAGAAATTACACATAATGGATGAAAATAAGGGAGAGAAGAGAGGGAGAGAGAAAGAGAAGGAACGGAGAAAGAAATGGGCAAGGGTAGTTTAAAAGAATGGAGAAAGAGTGAGAAAAGAAGCGATAAATGGAGGGAATATGAAGAGAATGAGAGGACGTAGAGAGAAAAGATGAGAATGAAAGGAAAATGAGAGAAAGAAGACGAGAAAAGAAAATGAGACAAAAATAGAAGAAATGAAGAATAAAGAGTAAGATGGTAATGAAGAAGGAAGATGAGAGGATGGAAGATAAGGGAAATTAAAATGATGGTAGAAGACGCGAGGGAAGGAAGGAAGGAAGGGAGGGAGTGTGGGAGGGGAGGGAGGGAGGGAGAGAAGGGAGGGAAGGGAGGGAAGGGAGGGAGGGGATAGAGGGAGAGGGTGAAAGTATTTCAAATTTGGCCACAACACAATAAAAAACTTATATACTAAATTGGCTCCGGTACAGCGACACCCAGGAGGTACACCTGAGTGTGGGGAGGGGGAGGGGAGGGGGGAGAAGAGGGGGGGGGGGAGGGGATGAGGGGAGTGTGGAGAGATGGGTGAGTGATGGTAGGGGTGAGAGGAGGAGAGGAGGAGGAGGAGGGAGGCATGTGTGTGTGTGTGTGTGTGTGTTTTGTGTGTGTGTGTGTGTGTGTGTGTGTACTCACCTAGTACTCACCTAGTTGAGGTTGCAGGGGTCGAGTCCAAGCTCCTGGCCTGGTGTGTGTGTGTGTGTGTGTATGTGTGAGGTAAGAGGTGTGTGGGGAGGGGAGTGTGGGTGGGATGGGTGGAGGGAGAGACAGGGGGACGGAGGGGGTGTGAGGGGGGATGACTGGAGGTGTGGGGGAAATAGAGGGAGAAGGGGTGTGGGGAGACAGGGGGAAGAAGGGGTATGTGTGTGTGGGGGGGGAAGACAGGTGTGGGGGAGGTACGGGCGGGGGGACAGAGGGGGAGGGAGGTTAGGGAGGTGGGGGGAGGGAGCTTGATGACTAAGATGTCAACCAATGATTGATGCGCCAATACTGGGATAAATATACATGTGTACGTTCTTCCCTTCACTGCTACATATATAAATATACACCCAAAGTTACACATACACGCACATTTAACACATACCTACACACACACACACACACACACACACACACACACACACACACACACACACACACACACACACACGTGAGAAAAGAGAAGGATGCCACAGAAGAGGTAGATAAATAGAGAATGAGACAGCAGGTGATACCTCAGCACTCCGGAGGATCACTGTCTACTATCTCCAGAAACAAGAAGACACCATTGTCAGAAAACCCTGAGAGTGCGGTACCAAGTGTGTAACAACTGTGATGAAAGAAAGGATAGGAGAGGAGGACCCGGGTGTTATAGCTATTACAGAGATGAAAAATTAAACACCTCTGCAATATCTGGGTACCTTTATTTGTAGACATTTCGCCATCCAGTGGCTTTATCAATACATTACTGGACATTGAAGAAATGGTATGGTGATACCGACAAGATGTGGAAAAAGACACTTATGTACAGTTCAGGACATTTATTAAAGGAAACGTTTCGCCACGAGTGGCTTCTTCAGTCCAATTAGGACTGAAGAAGCCACTCGTGGCGAAACGTTTCCTTTAATAAATGTCCTGAACTGTACATAAGTGTCTTTTTCCACATTACTGGACATAATATTATGCCCATGTAATGTGTTGATAAAGCCACTGGATGGCGAAACGTCTACAAGTAATGATACCCAGATGTTACACTAGTGTCTAATTCTTCATTCAGTCAGTGTTGAATACCACTGATATATACAGCTATTATACAGATAAAGCTTTAGGGTATAACAGATGAATCTCCCGTCAGCGCGGCTGTGGTCATGCTGGCGGGAGATTCATCTGTAAAAACATACATTTCTGGTCACAGTGGTGGCCCATGTTAACTTCCCTATGGTGAATAGAAACATACCTAGTTGGATGAATCTTATTGTAGCCAGCTGGCCCAGTGGCTTACGCACTAGCCTGGAGTTTCACGACTTACTTGCCTGCACATAATGCATAGGCTTCACCTATGCCGATCGTTTGTGGCCCAAGTCCAGACCAGCTCCGCAGTAGCGAATCATGCAGTCACGCAGTCAGCACAGCCTACAACCTTTTCCACTCTACTCTGCTACCAACGCCATACGGCTGGGTCTAGCCCCGGCTCTTTCTAGATAAGATTTCGTTCAGATTTTTAACCCCGGAAGTCAGTGCGTCATCGAGGACTGTCTAACTTATTTCCATTGGGGTCCTTAATCTTGTCCCCCAGGATGCGACCCACACCAGTCGACTAACACCCAGGTACCTATTTGCCGCTAGGTGAACAGGACAACAGGTGTAAGGAAATGTGTCGAAATGTTTCCACCCGTCGGGAATCGAACCCGGGCCCTCAGTGTATGAAGCGGGAGCTTTAGCCACCAGGCCACTGGGCCTGGTGGCCAATCTCAAATCCTTTCCCCTCCCTCACTACTCTTCCACTACCCAAACCTTCTTTTCACCCACATGGGTCTTACCTGGGAGATTCCTACTACTACTGCCATAGGTTCAGTCCCAACCATTTTCGTGATTTTTTCTTACCTAATCCTAATCCTGATTTCTAGTGTGAAAGGCTGGGACCTGTGACCTCAGCTAGTTTCTCTGTCAAGACGCTCGAGTTGTTCCCATCTACTTGGTTTTGTGAAGCACGAGTCTCCTCCCCTAAAAATAAAACACCAGCCTCGGCTAATTGTTGAGTACCCCCTCCAGTGTGCTCTTTCTAAAGAGAAACCTGACGTAAACAAGCCAGTGAGAGAGTCTCATCCATCTCTCACATTATGACGGATGCTTCGCTCCCAAGCGTTAAGCAAGATATGTGAATCAAGAATAAAATTAAAAGTTATATTACAAGTACACTGTTGGTGTAGTTTCTTGAATTGTCGTGTAAATATTTTTTTGTTTTGTTTTAGTCGTATTAAGTCGAAATTTATCCAGAGACACAAAGTAAGTACTTGTTGTTTTATTATCGCTGATAAGTGTAGCAGTTCTTGGAAAATAGACAGTAGATAATTAAGACAAGATAAGATAAGATAAGATTTCGTTCGGATTTTTAACCCCGGAGGGTTAGCCACCCAGGATAACCCAAGAAAGTCAGTGCGTCATCGAGGACTGTCTAACTTATTTCCATTGGGGTTAACCTTAATCTTGTCCCCAGGATGCGACCCACACCAGTCGACTAACACCCAGGTACCTATTTGCTGCTAGGTGAACAGGACAACAGGTGTAAGGAAACGTGTCGAAATGTTTCCACCCGCCGGGAATCGAACCCGGGCCCTCCGTGTGTGAAGCGGGAGCTTTAGCCACCAGGCCACCGGGCCACCAGACAATATCTATCAGTTGACTACACAAATACCCTGCACTTGTAGGGTTAGGTTAGGTAAGGTCTTAGTCAGATGATGACTCACCATTGGAGCTTTTGGTCATCTGACCGAGGCCTTCCGCTAGCTTACCGGTCCACCTCTTTTAATATTATGGTCATAATTATAACCATTTGTAGTTGATTAAAGATGTTGAAAAACTTGTAAATATTACAAGTCGGACCGAAACGTCGTGGTAAATTCCTCTCTACTATGTGCGGGTTATTTGTGTATTGTTCCAGTCACGGTATTGTTCCAGCCACGGTATTGTTCCAGTCACGGTATCGTTCCAGTCACGGTATTGTTCCAGTCACGGTATTGTTCCAGTCACGGTATTGTTCCAGTCACGGTACTGTTCCAGTCACGGTACTGTTCCAGTCACGGTATTGTTCCAGTCACGGTATTCTGTGGCTCATAAAAAAATAATTTTGATCTTCGACACTTAGTCTGGTTAGCGGCTTGCTAAAAACTGAGTCATATTGAGACTTGAGTAGCTCACTCATTTCCTTGCTGTCATCTGTGTAGGACTAATCTTGTTTAAGTAGCGGCCCAATACTGGACGTTGTTCTCGACTTTGATTTGGCATAGGAAAAGAAATACTTTGGGTTTCTTTCGATTTCATTTATGGATTTTAGTTCTTCCCGCGATTCCTGATTCCTATAAGATTCCTTTAGCTTAAGTTCGATGCTTGCTATTTCTCTGACCAGTGTCTCCCTACGCATTTCAGATATATTGACCTCTTTCAGCCGCTCTGTTATTCTTTTCCGTTGCCTGTAAAGGGAGCGCCTGTCTCTTTCTATTTTACATCTACTCCTCCTTTTTCTTAGAGGAATAAGCTTTGTGCATACATCGAGTGCCACCGAGTTAATCTGTTCTAGGCATAAGTTTGGGTCTGTGTTGCTTAGTATATCTTCCCAGCTTATATCGGTTAGGACTTGGTTTACTTGGTCCCACTTTATGTTTTTGTTATTGAAGTTGAATTTGGTGAATGCTCCCTCGTGACTAATCTCATTATGTCGGTCTGGGACTCCGCGCATACATGTCTGAACCTCAATTATGTTGTGATCTGAGTATATTGTTTTTGATATGGCGACATTTCTTATCAGATCATCATTGTTAGTGAAGATGAGGTCTAGTGTATTCTCCAGTCTAGTAGGCTCTATTATTTTGCTGGTTTAAATTGAATTTTGTGCAGAGATTTAAAAGCTCGTGTGAGTGTGAGTTTTCATCAGAGCTGCCTCCTGGTGTTATTACTGCAACAATATTATTTGCTATATTCCTCCATTTTAGGTGCCTTAAGTTGAAATCCCCCAGGAGCAAGATGTTGGGTGCAGGAGCTGGAAGATTTTCCAGACAGTGGTCAATTTTTAACAGCTGTTCCTGGAATTGCTGGGATGTTGCATCCGGAGGCTTGTAGACTACCACAATGACTAGGTTTTGGTTCTCGACCTTTACTGCTAAAACTTCCACTACATCATTTGAGGCATTAAGCAGTTCTGTGCAAACAAGTGACTCTGCAATGTACAGGCCAACCCCCCCCCCCCCCTTTGCCTGTTCACTCTGTCACATCTGTATAGGTTGTAACCAGGGATACATATTTCGTTGTCCAAGTGATCCTTTATGTGGGTCTCAGTGAAAGCCGCGAACATTGCCTTTGCCTCTGCAAGCAGTCACGGTACTGTTCCAGTCACGGTATTGTTTCAGTCACAGTATTGTTTCAGTAACGGTATTGTTCCAGTCACGGTATTGTTCCAGTCACGGTATTGTTCCAGTCACGGTATTGTTCCAGTCACGGTATTGTTCCAGTCACGGTATTGTTCCAGTCACGGTACTGTTCCTTGTTCTTCAACCAGTTCATGTGTTTAATTATTACACGAACATCTTAGTTCACTATGAGGATAGTGGTGTGAAGATGTCTACGAAGATGTCAAGTGGTGGTGTGATGTCTACGAAGATGTCAAGTGGTGGTGTGATGTCTACGAAGATGTCAAGTGGTGGTGTGATGTCTACGAAGATGTCAAGTGGTGGTGTGATGTCTACGAAGATGTCAAGTGGTGGTGTGATGTCTACGAAGATGTAAAGTGGTGGTATGATGTCTACGAAGATGTCAAGTGGTGGTGTGATGTCTACGAAGATGTCAAGTGGTGGTTTTGATGTCTACGAAGATGTCAGTGGTGGTGTGAAGATGTCAACGAAGATGTCAAGTGGTGGTGTGAAGATGTCTACGAAGATGTCAAGTGGTGGTGTAAAGATGTCTACGAAGATGCCAAGTGGTGGCGTGAAGATGTCTACGAAGATGTCAAGTGGTGATGTAAAGATGTCTACGAAGATGTCAAGTGGTGGTGTAAAGATGTCTACGAAGATGTCAAGTGGTGGTGTGATGTCTACGAAGATGTCAAGTGGTGGTGTGATGTCTCGAAGATGTCAAGTGGTGGTGTGATGTCTACGAAGATGTAAAGTGGTGGTATGATGTCTACGAAGATGTCAAGTGGTGGTGTGATGTCTACGAAGATGTCAAGTGGTGGTATGATGTCTACGAAGATGTCAAGTGGTGGTGTGAAGATGTCAACGAAGATGTCAAGTGGTGGTGTGAAGATGTCTACGAAGATGTCAAGTGGTGGTGTAAAGATGTCTACGAAGATGCCAAGTGGTGGCGTGAAGATGTCTACGAAGATGTCAAGTGGTGATGTAAAGATGTCTACGAAGATGTCAAGTGGTGGTGTAAAGATGTCTACGAAGATGTCAAGTGGTGGTGTAAAGATGTCGACAAAGATGTCAAGTGGTGGCGTAAAGATGTCTACGAAGATGTCAAGTGGTGGTGTAAAGATGTCTACGAAGATGTCAAGTGATGGTGTGATGTCTACGAAGATGTCAAGTGGTGGTATGATGTCTACGAAGATGTCAAGTGGTGGTGTGATGTCTACGAAGATGTCAAGTGGTGGTATGATGTCTACGAAAATGTCAAGTGGAGGTGTGAAGATGTCAACGAAGATGTCGAGTGGTGGTGTGAAGATGTCTACAAAGATGTCAAGTGGTGGTGTAAAGATGTCTACGAAGATGTCAAGTGGTGGTGTAAAGATGTCTACGAAGATGTCAAGTGGTGGTGTAAAGATGTCTACGAAGATGTCAAGTAATGAGCGAAATGAAAAAGTTTTGGGAACCCAAAATTTATATTATTATGATATGTTAACCCCCCTCCCCCCCCACCCAGCACTCAACAAGTGGGGTGATCTAGAGAGGCAGCACTCAACAAGTGGGGTGATCTAGAGAGGCAGCACTTAACAAGTGGGGTGATCTAGAGAGGCAGCACTTAACAAGTGGGGTGATCTAGAGAGGCAGCACTCAACAAGTGGGGTGATCTAGAGAAACAGCACTTAACAAGTGGGGTGATCTAGAGAGGCAGCACTTAACAAGTGGGGGTGATCTGAGAGGCAGCACTTAACAGTGGGGTGATCTAGAGAGGCAAGCACTTACAAGTGGGGTGATCTAAAGAGGCAGCACTTAACAAGTGGGGTGATCTAGAGAGGCAGCACTCAACAAGTGGGGTGATCTAGAGAAACAGCACTTAACAAGTGGGGTGATCTAGAGAGGCAGCACTTAACAAGTGGGGTGATCTAGAGAGGCAGCACTCAACAAGTGGAGTGATCTAGAGAGGCAGCACTCAACAAGTGGAGTTTATCTAGAGGGCAGCACTCCCAACAAGTGGGGTGATCTAAGAGGCAGCACTTAACAAGTGGGGTGATCTAGAGAGGCAGCACTCAACAAGTGGGGTGATCTAGAGAGGCAGCACTTAACAAGTGGGGTGATCTAGAGAGGCAGCACTTAACAAGTGGGGTGATCTAGAGAGGCAGCACTCAACAAGTGGGGTGATCTAGAGAGGGAAACACTTAACAAGTGGGGTGATCTAGAGAGGCAGCACTCAACAAGTGGGGTGATCTAGAGAGGCAGCACTCAACAAGTGTAGTGATCTAGAGAGGCAGCACTCAACAAGTGGGGTGATCTAGAGAGGCAGCACTCAACAAGTGTAGTGAATTAGAGAGGCAGCACTCAACAAGTGGAGTGAATTAGAGAGGCAGCACTCAACAAGTGTAGTGAATTAGAGAGGCAGCACTCAACAAGTGGAGTGAATTAGAGAGGCAGCACTCAACAAGTGGAGTGAATTAGAGAGGCAGCACTCAACAAGTGTAGTGAATTAGAGAGGCAGCACTCAACAAGTGGAGTGAATTAGAGAGGCAGCACTCAACAAGTGTAGTGAATTAGAGAGGCAGCACTCAACAAGTGGAGTGAATTAGAGGGCAGCACTCAACAGTGGAGTGATCAGAGAGGCAGCACTCAAAAAGTGGAGTGATCTAGAGAGGCAGCACTCAACAAGTGGAAATGAATTAGAGAGGCAGCACTCAACAAGTGGAGTGAATTAGAGAGGCAGCACTCAACAGTGGAAATGAATTAGAGAGGCAGCACTCAACAAGTGTAGTGAATTAGAGAGGCAGCACTCAACAAGTGGAGTGAATTAGAGAGGCAGCACTCAACAAGTGTAGTGAATTAGAGAGGCAGCACTCAACAAGTGGAGTGATCTAGAGAGGCAGCACTCAACAAGTGGAAATGATCTAGAGAGGCAGCACTCAAAAAGTGAGTGACTAGAGAGAGCAGCACTCAACAAGTGTAGTGATTAGAGAGGCAGCACTCAACAAGTATAGTGAATTAGAGAGACAGCACTCAACAAGTGGAGTGATCTAGAGAGGCAGCACTCAACAAGTGGAGTGATCTAGAGAGGCAGCACTCAACAAGTGGAGTGATCTAGAGAGGCAGCACTCAACAAGTGTAGTGAATTAGAGAGGCAGCACTCAACAAGTGGAGTGATCTAGAGAGGCAGCACTCAACAAGTGGAGTGAATTAGAGAGGCAGCACTCAACAAGTGGAGTGAATTAGAGAGGCAGCACTCAACAAGTGTAGTGAATTAGAGAGGCAGCACTCAACAAGTGTAGTGAATTAGAGAGGCAACACCCCAACAAGTGGAGTGAATTAGAGAGGCAGCCCCTCAACAAGTGGAGTGAATTAGACAGGCAGCCCCAATCAACAAGTGGAGTGAATTAGAGAGGCAGCACTCAACAAGTGTAGTGAATTAGAGAGGCAGCACTCAACAAGTGGAGTGAATTAGAGAGGCAGCACCAAAAATGGAGTGATCTAGAGAGGCAGCACTCAAGAAGTGGGGGTGATTTAGAGAGGCAGCACTCAACAAGTGGAGTGATTCTAGAGAGGCAGCACTCAACAAGTGGAGTGATCTAGAGAGGGAGCACTCAACAATGGTGAAATTAGAGAGGCAGCACCAACAAATGTAGTGAATTAGAGAGGCAGCACTCAACAAGTGGAGTGATCTAAGAGAGGCAGCACTCAACAAGTGAGTGATTTTAGAGAGGCACACTCAACAAGTTTGGGCGGATCTAAGAGGCAGCACTCAACAAGGTTTGGGGTGAATTAGAGAGGCTGCAATCAACAATGAGTGATCTAGAGAGGCAAGATCAACAGTGGAGTGAATTAGAGAGGCAGCACTCAACAAGTGGAGAGATTTTAGAGAGGCAGCACCAACAAGTGGAGTGAATTTGAGAGGCAGCACTCACAAGTGTAGTGATTAAGAGGCAGCACTCAACAAGTGGAGTGGGAAATTTGAGAGGCAGCACTCAAAAAAGTGGAGTGAATTAAGAGGCGCACTCCCAAAAAGTGGGGTGAAATTAGAGAGGCAGCACTCAACGAGTGGAGTGAAATTTGAGAGGCAGCACTCAACAATGGTAGTGAATTAGAAGGCAGCACTCAACAAGTGGAGTGAATTAGAGAGCAGCACTCAACAAGTGGAGTGAATTAGAGAGGCAGCACTCAACAAGTGTAGTGAATTAGAGAGGCAAACACTCAACAAGTGGGGTGAATTAGAGAGGCAGCACTCAACAAGTGATGTGAATTAAAAGAGGGCAGCACTCAACAAGTGGAGTGAATTAGAGAGGCAGCACTCAACAAGTGGAGTGAATTAGAGAGGCAGCACTCAACAAGTGGGGTGATCTAGAGAGGCAGCACTCAACAAGTGGAGTGATCTAGAGAGGCAGCACTCAACAAGTGGAGTGAATTAGAGAGGCAGCACTCAACAAGTGGGGTGATCTAGAGAGGCAGTACTCAACAAGTGGAGTGATCTAGAGAGGCAGCACTCAACAAGTGGAGTGAATTAGAGAGGCAGCACTCAACAAGTGGGGTGATCTGAGAGGCAGACTCAACAAGTGGGGTGATTAGAGAGGCAGCAAAATCAACAAGTGGGTGATCTAGAGAGCCAGCCTCAACAAGTGGGGTGATCTAGAGAGGCAGCACTCAACAAGTGGAGTGATCTAGAGAGGCAGCACTCAACAAGTGGAGTGATCTAGAGAGGCAGCACTCAACAAGTGGAGTGATCTAGAGAGACAGCAAATCAACAAGTGGGGTGAAACTAGAGAGGCAGCACTCAACAAGTGGGGTGATCTAGAGAGGCAGCACTCAACCAAGTGGGGGGTGATCTAGAGAGGCAGCACTTAACAAGTGGGGTGATTAGAGAGGCAGCACACAACAAGTGGGGTGATCTAGAGAGGCAGCACTCAAAAAGTGGGGTGATCTAGAGAGGCAGCACTCAACAATGGAGTGAATTAGAGAGGGACACTCAACAAGTGGATTTATCTAGAGAGGCAGCACTCAACAAGTGGGTGAATTAGAGAGGCAGCACTCAACAAGTGTAGTGAATTAGAGAGGCAGCACTCAACAAGTGGAGTGATCTAGAGAGGCAGCACTCAACAAGTGGAGTGATCTAGAGAGGCAGCACTCAACAAGTGGAGTGATCTAGAGAGGCAGCACTCAACAAGTGGAGTGAATTAGAGAGGCAGCACTCAACAAGTGGAGTGATCTAGAGAGGCAGCACTCAACAAGTGGAGTGAATTAGAGAGGCAGCACTCAACAAGTGGAAATGAATCTAGAGAGGCAGCACTCAACAAGTGGAGTGAAATTTGAGAGGCAGCCACTCAACAAGTGGTAGTGAATTAGAGAGGCAGCACTCAACAAGTGGAGTGAAATTTGAGAGGGAGCACTCAACAAGTGGAGTGAATTAGAGAGGCAGCACTCAACAAGTGGAGTGAATTAGAGAGGCAGCACTCAACAAGTGGAGTGAATTAGAGAGGCAGCACTCAACAAGTGGAGTGAATTAGAGAGGCAGCACTCAACAAGTGTAGTGAATTAGAGAGGCAGCACTCCAACAAATGTAGTGAATTAGAGAGGCAGCACTCAACAAGTGGGGTGAATTAAAAGGGCAGCACTCAACAAGTGTAGTGAATTAGAGAGGCAGCACTCAACAAGTGGAGTGAATTAGAGAGGCAGCACTCAACAATGGGTTGTAGTGAATTAGAGAGGCAGCACTCAACAAGTGGAGTGAATTAGAGAGGCAGCACTCAACAAGTGTAGTGAATTAGAGAGGCAGCACTCAACAAGTGGAGTGAATTAGAGGCAGCACTCAACAAGTGTAGTGAATTAGAGAGGCAGCACTCAAACAAGTGGAGTGAATTAGAGAGGCAGCACTCAACAAGTGTAGTGAATTAGAGAGGCAGCACTCAACAAGTGGAGTGAATTAGAGAGGCAGCACTCAACAAGTGTAGTGAATTAGAGAGGCAGCACTCAACAAGTGGAGTGAATTAGAGAGGCAGCACTCAACAAGTGGAGTGAATTAGAGAGGGAGCACTCAACAAGTGGGGTGATCTAGAGAGGCAGCACTCAACAAGTGGAGTGATCTAGAGAGGCAGCACTCAACAAGTGGAGTGAATTAGAGAGGCAGGCACTCAAAAAAGTGGGGTGATTAGAGAGGCAGCACTCAACAAGTGGAGTGATCTAGAGAGGCAGCACTCAACAAGTGGAGTGAATTAGAGAGGCAGCACTCAACAAGTGGGGTGATCTAGAGAGGCAGCACTCAACAAGTGGAGTGATCTAGAGAGGCAGCACTCAACAAGTGGGGTGATCTAGAGAGGCAGCACTCAACAAGTGGGGTGATCTAGGAGGGCAGCACTCAACAAATTTGGGGTGATCTAGAGAGGCAGCACTCAACAAGTGGAGGATTTTAAAAGAGGCAGCACTCAACAAGTGGAGTGATCTAGAGAGGCAGCACTCAACAAGTGGGGTGATCTAGAGAGGCAGCACTCAACAAGTGGGGTGATCCCAGAAAAGGCAGCATCACCAAATGGGGTGATCTAGAGAGGCAGCACTAACAAGTGGGTGATCTAGAGAGGCAAGCACTCAACAAGTGTAGTTGAATTAGAGAGGCAGCACTCAACAAGTGGAGTGAATTAGAGAGGGGCACACTCAACAGTGGGTGATCTAAGAAGGCAGCCCCTCAACAAGTGGGTGAAATTTGAGAGGGAGCACTCAACAAGTGGTGAAATTAGAGAGGCAGCACTTAACAGTGGAGGGGATCTAGAGAGGCAGCACTCAAAAAAGTGAAGTGAATTAGAGAGGCAGCACTCAACAAGTGTAGTGAATTAGAGAGGCAGCACTCAACAAGTGGAGTGATCTAGAGAGGCAGCACTCAACAAGTGAGTGAATTAGAGAGGCAAACACTCAAAAAGTGTAGTGAATTAAGAGGCAGCACTCAACAAGTGAGTGATCTAGAGAGGGAGCACTCAACAAGTGGAGTGAATTAGGAGGCAGCACTCAACAATTTTGGGGAAACTAGAGAGGCAGCACTCAACAAGTGAGTGATCTAGAGAGGGAGCACTCAACAAGTGAGTGATCTAGAGAGGCAGCACTCAGAACAAGTTGGAGTGAAATTTGAGAGGCAGCACTCAACAAGTGTAGTGAATTAGAGAGGCAGCACTCAACAAGTGGAGTGATCTAGAGAGGCAGCACTCAACAAGTGGAGTGATCTAGAGAGGCAGCACCAACAAGTGGAGTGAAACTAGAGAGGCAGCACTCAAAAAAGTGAGTGATTAGAGAGGCAGCACTCAACAAGTGGAGTGATCTAGAAGGCAGCACTCAACAAGTGTAGTGATTAGAGAGGCAGCACTCAACAAGTGAGTGATCTAGAGAGGCAGCCACTCAACAAGGGGTAGTGATCTAGAGAGGCAGCACTCAACAAGTGGAGTGATCTAGAGAGGCAGCACTCAACAAGTGGAGTGATCTAGAGAGGCAGCACTCAACAAGTGGAGTGATCTAGAGAGGCAGCACTCAACAAGTGTTGGGTCATTTTCACAATACCTTCGTGTTTTTAAGACAGTCCTCCAACAATTTTTATTAAAGCGTCGTAAAAATCCTCGAACACATAAAAAAAGGGTAGAAAATCCCCCCTTTGATCGGGGAGGCCCCCAAATAATCTTTGAGAGGACCTGCCTCACGGTATTACCAATATTTATCAGGATTTCAAATGGTTGTCCTAAAAAGGGCCAACAAGTGAAGTATTTGCATGGTAGCCAGATGTCAGATCCCGCATCAACATGTGAGGAGGACCGCCATAACAATGGTGATCCCGTTTAGGTTGTAAACTCTCAAGGGAGAGAATTGGATCCACGTCAACAAGGAGATCGAGTGTCAGTCCTCTCAGTTTTAACAGACCTCCCAAATTTTGATTCCCTGTAAAACTCGGCAAATTTCTGCACGATTGTATCACTGCGGTCCACTGAGAACTCCTCTTTGTGGATTTGGAGCCCCTGTTTCCCCCATTTTAATTTCGAATGGTTAGTTGTTTTCATTAAAATCAAAATAATAAATTTAAAATTAATCGAATTCCTGCTAAACTCGAAAGGGAGCTTCAATACCCGGAGTTGAAGTTTTCTGAACAGCGTCAATCTTTCTTGATTGATACGTGTTTTGAAATGGTTCAAAAGTAATGGGGCTAAAATTGTGTTGGTAAAAATTTCTCACATTTACTGACGTATTAACAAACTTTTAATTCTTAGAGTCGGTGCAATAACCGGAAAATGACTCTTCTGGTCGGCTTCAAACTTTTGTGTGTGTGTGTGTGTGTGTGTATGTGTGTGTGCTGTTGTGTATTTCTCAACTTAAAAATAATTGAATCAAAACTTACAACGACCACATTTTGTTTAAGACAGACGACTCTTAAACCATTACACTCGGGGAATATATTAATGTAAAAAAAATCGACCATTAGAGAACTGGATTCTACATCACATGGCAGTGTGAAACTGCAGGATCGAATTCTTTGTCAAAACAAAAGAACGCGGCCAGCTACAAGAGGAAGATTTCTCAAGTTAGATCGAAAAGTTCAGGAAATTCAATAAACAATTAAATAAATCGATAAAGTCAAGAAATATACCAGACGAGTTTTGTCAGTCTGAACAAAAGAGCAGAGGAAAGTAAAGGATTCGATCAACTTAAAGAAGATTGTTGCTAAATAGGTGATCAGATTCTTTATTATGAGAGAGAGAGAGAGAGAGAGAGAGAGAGAGAAAGAGAGAGAGAGAGAGTCTGGAACACATTCGTACAGCACTGTAATGTCAACGATCAAATGAAAATGCTGGCCCACAGATGGCTCCAACGTCATCCTGTTCCCTACTTGTATGTCTCATAACAATAAAAATGCTTTCAAATGAGCTGATGTAGGTAACAGCTCTTAGCTTGCCAATGAAGTTAGGAATCCTTAACCTGTAAATAGCTGTCAATAAAGCTAGGGATCCTTAACCTAACTTTGTCAAACCCTGTGTAAAAGAGAGAGAGAGAGAGAGAGAGAGAGAGAGAGAGAGAGAGAGAGAGAGAGAGAGAGAGAGAGAGAGAGAGAGAGAGAGAGAGAGAGAGAGAGAGAGAGAGACAGACAGACAGACAGACAGACAGACAGAGACAGAGAGAGAGACAGACAGAGACAGAGAGAGAGACAGTCAGACAGAGAGAGAGAGAGAGAGAGAGAAAGCTGGGACTCACCTAGGACAGTCATGGGAGCGTTGGAAGTCTCAGTACGGAAGCTGGGATGTTCAGCAATCACTTCACAACGATAGTCTCCCGAGGCTGACACTGTCAGTCTTGTCAGTGACAACATCACCCGGTGCTCGTTACGGAACACCTCCTGCAAGGGGCAGACAACACACTCATGTTAGGAAGGGAGAAACTCACAGTATGGGTCAACACATGTTATGGGGGGAGAAACAGTATAAGTCAACACACTCGTTATGACGGGAGAAACTCACAGTATGGGTCAACATACTCATGTTATGAGGGAAATAATAATAATAATAATAATAATAATAATAATAATAATAATAATAATAATAATAATAATAACACTGGTCAAAAAGAAAATCGTTGTCAAAGATATTTGAAGGTATTTAGGGTATTTTGGGGTTACTAAATTTGGAAAAGCCAGTAGGTTTTTCAAATTGACTCTATTTATTTATTTATTAATTTATGTCTTTGCAAATAGTACATTGAGATTTTTTATTTACAATGATGGGTTGCAATGCAAAGACAGCCTCTATTATTGCATACTTACCCTCAATTATCAGGGAACTTAGCAATAACTCGTGTACCTGATTATGTAGTTACACTTTATATATACAGATAGTTTTAATAAATATTAGAATTATATTTTTAAATGGTTTAATATTTAACAGGAGGATTTGTATCAAGAACGACTACGTGACAATATTGGAACCTTTATTTTGGTATTTTTTCAAGATTAACATGAGTTCTTCACGAAGAGCCTGCTTAAATAAACCCAGTGCAATTTGCTACATTTGTGGCTTGCAGAACAAGACAGGTCTTGGTCTCCCCATACGGTTGGCAAAACGTGTGTAGAATGCTGACGACAGTGGAAAAATAGGCCAAGGAAAAGTTTATGTTTAGGTTCAGCATTGAAACCTGTGTCACACAGTGAAGACGTTACCATACCAGTGTTTACAACACTACCTGACCTTCCTTCGTCAGATGTTGAAGAAACTCAGGGTTTAGGATGTAACACAGGTGACAGCAGTGGAAGTGAATATGAAGTAAGCATTTCAACATCCCAGCAGTTCTACCAAGAAGAACTCTGTGATCTCATACGTGACCTCAGTCTGTCAAAGCAAACTTCTGAACTATTAGCATCCAGAATAACAAAAAACTGAATATACCAAGAAGTTTAAATAACAGCTTATCGGACAAGAGAGATTGAACTCCTCCTTTACTTCAGCCAAGATGAAGAACTTGTATACTGCAGTAATATCCCTAGACTTCTTCAAATGGTACTTGAATATCGACCAGAAGATGGCGGCTGCTTGTAGACAGCTCCATTAGAAGCCTGAAATGTTTCTTATTGCACAATAGTAACCAATATGCATCTCTTCCAATTGTTCAGTCAACAAAACTTAAAGAAGAATACGAAATATGAAAATGATATCGCAGAAGCATTGCTATCATGAGAACAAGATGTCTATCTGTGTTGATCTGAAGATGGTAAACTTTTTGCTTGGGCAACAGAGTGGATATACAACGTACCATTATTTCATCTGTTGTGGAACAGTAGGTTGAAGGCAGATCATTGGACAAAAGTGACATGACCTTTTAGAGAAAAATGACTATAGGTGCAGCAAACATCATTAACGAGCCATTGGTTGACTGGGATAACATTATTCTAACACTACTCAACATTAAGTTAGTGCTAATGAAGCAATTAGTTAAGGCCTTGGACATTACTTCAAATTTATTAGAATATCGTTCCCTAGACTTAGTATAGAAAAAATGAAAACTGGAGTCTTTGATGGCCCTCAAATTCGAAAGTATATCAAGGATTCAAATTTCACAAAATGTATGAAAGGTGTTAAAGTTTGTGCATGGTGCAGTTATGTGTCAGTTGTCAAGAACTTCTTGGTTAATCACAAAAAGGACAATTATGAAAAACAAGTGCAAAACTTGCTGACAAAGCTTTAAGAACTTAAGTACTAATATGAACATAAAGGTTCACTTTCTCCAACGCCACCTAGACAAATTTCCACACAATCTTGGTGAGGTCAGTGAGGAACAAGAGATGTTCCAGCAAGATCTGAAAGTGATGGAGGAAAGGTATCAAGGCAGATGAGACACACACACATGATGGCAGACTATTACTGGAGCCTCCAACAGGACTCTGCTGCCCACTAATATAGGAGAAAATCGTAAAAACAACGTTTGTGTATGCAGTAAGTAGTGGTATCTGAATTATCTTCCTACGTTAATCTGTTATCATATAGAATGAAGTGTTAGTATATATTAAAAGATTTGATTTTTGCATGATCTAAAAAATAATCCCAGTGCGATTTGTATGTTAAATCCACCTGATCAATATAATTTAACATCTCTTATGTTTTTCGGTGAGATGTAAAATTTGTCAAAACCAGAGCAATCAAGCAAAACCGATGAAATATGTGGAATCAGCGCCACAAACCCTAAAATCAGTAACATCATTGATCAGAAAATGGGTGTTGACGAGTGAATCTTTATTTCTACAAGTACTTACACAGACATAGCTGACATCAGTGACGTCCTATGTAGAAAACTCCTTGTTATGCAGAGGATTTCGGCCAAATTAGGTTAATATTGTCCGTCACCATCTGGAAAAGGCCCGGACCGGGACAACACCGACGAACCTACTACAGTACTGTCCCCAGGATGCGACCCACACCAGTCGACTAACACCCATGTACCTACCTACTGATAAGTGAACAGGGACAGCACTTATCTTAAGGAAACACGGTCTAATGTTTCCATCCGTACAGGGATCGTCCCCTGGACCTTAATGTGTGAGCTGAGTGTGTTACCAACTGTTGGTCAGCACACTTATGTTATGGGAAGAAACTCACAGTATGAGTCAACACACTCATGCTACGAGGGGATACGCACAGTATGGGTCAACATCCTCATGAGGAGATACAGTACGGGTTAACACACTCATGAGGGGATACAGTATGTGTCAACACACTCATGAGGGGATACAGTATGGGTCAACACACTCATGCTACGAGCGGATACTCACAGTATGGGTCAACACACTCATGCTACTAGGGAATATTCAGAGTATGAGTCAACACACTCATGAGAGGATACTCATAGTATGGGTCAACATACTCATGAGGGGATACTTTCAGAATGGGTCAACACACTTGTGAGGGGATACTTACAGTATGGGTCAACACACTCATGAGGGATACTCACAGTATGGGTCAACACCCTCATGAGGGGATACTCACAGTATGGGTCAACACCTTCATGAGGGGATACTCACAGTATGGGTCAACACACTCATGAGGGGATACTCAGTATGGGTCAACACTCATGAGAGGATACTCACAGCATGGGTCAACACACTCATGACGTGATACTCACAGTATGGATCAACACAATCGTGAGGAGATACAATATCGGTCAACACACTCATGAGAGGATACTCACAGTATGGGTCAACACACTCATGAGAAGATACTCACAGTATGGGTCAACGTACTCATGAGGGGATACTCACAGTATGAGTCAACACACTCAAGAATGATGTGCACAGTATGGGTCAACACACTCATGAGAGGATACTCACAGAATGGGTTAACACACTCATGACGGATACTCACAGTATGGGTCAACACACTCATGAGGGATACTCACGGTATGGGTCAACACACTTATGAGAGGATACAGTATGGGTCAACACTCATGAGGGATACTCACAGTATGGGTCAACACACTCAAGAGGGATACTCACAGTATGGGTCAACACACTCATGAGGGATACTCACAGTATGGGTCAACACACTCATGAGGGATGCTCACAGTATGGGTCAACACACTCACGAGGGATACTCATAGTATGGGCCAACACACTCATGAGGGATATTCACAGTATGGGTCAACACATTCATGAAGGATATTCACAGTATGGGTCAACACATTCATGAGAGGATACTCACAGTATGGGTCAAGACACTCATGAGGGATACTCACAGTATGGGTCAACACATTCATGAGGGATGCTCACAGTATGGGTCAAGACACTCATGAGGGATATTCACAGTATGGGTCAACACACTCATGAGGGATACTCACAGTATGCGTCAACACACTCATGAGAGATACTCACAGTATGGGTCAACACACTCTTGAAGGATACTCACAATATGGGTCAAGACACTAATGAGGGATACTCACAGTATGGGTCAACACATTCATAAGAGATACTCACAGTATGGGTCAACACACTCATGAGGGATACTCACAGTATGGGTCAAGACACTCATGAGGGATACTCACAGTATGGGTCAAGACACTCATGAGGGATACTCACAGTATGGGTCAACTCACTCATGAGGTATACTTACAGTATGGGTCAACACACTCATGAGGGATACTCACAGTATGGGTCAAGACACTCATGAGGGATACTCACAGTATGGGTCAACACACTCATGACGGATACTCACAGTATGGGTCAACACACTCATGAGGAATACGCACAGTATGGGTCAACACACTAATGAGAGGATACTCACAGTATGGGTCAACACACTCATGAGAGGATACTCACAGTATGGGACAACACACTCATGGGAGGATACTCACAGTATGGGTCAACATACTCATGAGGGATACTCAGAGTATGGGTCAACACACTCGTGATAGGATACTCACAGTATGGGTCAACACACTCATGAGGGATACTCATAGTGTGGGTCAACACACTCATGAGGGATACTCACAGTATGGGTCAACACACTCATGAGGGATACCCAGAGTATGGGTCAACACACTCGTGATAGGATACTCACAGTATGGGTCAACACACTCATGAGGGATACTCATAGTGTGGGTCAACATACTCATGAGGGATACTCACAGTATGGGTCAACACACTCATGAGAGGATACTCACAGTATGGGTCAACACACTCATGAGGGATACTCACAGTATAGGTCAACACACTCATGAGGGATACTCACAGTATGGGTCAACACACTCATGAGGGATACTCACAGTATGGTCAACACACTCATGAGGGATATTCACAGTATGGATCAACACACTCATGATAGGATACTCAGAGTATGGGTCAACACACTCATGAGGGATACTCACAGTATGGATCAACACACTCATGAGGGATACTCACAGTATGGGTCAACACACTCATGAGAGGATACTCACAGTAAGGGTCAACACATTCATGGGAGGATACTCACAGTATGGGTCAACACACTCATGGGGATACTCACAGTATGGGTCAACATACTCATGATAGGATACTCACAGTATGGGTCAACACACTCATGAGGGATACTCAGTATGGGTCAACACACTCATGAGGGGATACTCACAGTATGGGTCAACACACTCATGAGAGGATACTCAGAGTATGGGTCAACACACTCATGAGGTGATACTCACAGTATGGGTCAAGACACTCATGAGGGATACTCACAGTTTGGGTCAACACATTCATGAGGGATACTCGCAGTATGGGTCAACACACTCATGAGAGATACAGTATGGGTCAAGACACTCATGAGGAATACTCACAGTATGCGTCAACACACTCATGAGGAATACTCACAGTATGGGTCAAAACACTCATGAGGGATACTCACAGTATGGGTCAACACACTCATGACAGATACTCACAGTATGGGTCAACTCACTCATGAGAGCATACTCACAGTATGGGTCAACACACTCATGAGTGATATGCACAGTATGGGTCAACACACTCATGAGAGGATACTCACAGTATGGGTCAACACACTCATGAGTGATGTGCACAGTATGGGTCAACACACTCATGAGAGGATACTCACAGTATGGATCAACACACTCATGGGAGAATACTCACAGTATGGGTCAACACACTCATGAGGGATACTCACAGAATGGGTAACACACTAATGAGAGGATACTCACAGTATGGGTCAACACACTCATGGGAGGATACTCACTGTATGGGTCAACACACTCACGAGGTATACTCACAGTTTGGGTCAACACACTCATGAAAGGATACTCACAGTAAGGGTCAACACACTCATGAGAGATACTCACAGTATGGGTCAACACACTCATCAGGGATACTCACAGTATGGGTCAACACACTCATGAGGGGATACTCACAGTATGGGTCAACACGCTCATGAGAGGATACTCACAGTATGGGCCAACACACTCATGAGGGGATACTCACAGTATGGGTCAAGACACTCATTAGGGATACTCACAGTTTGGGTCAACACATTCATGAGGGACGCTCGCAGTATGGGTCAACACACTCATGACAGATACTCACAGTATGGGTCAAGACACTCATGAGGGATAGTCACAGTATGCGTCAACACACTCATGAGGGATACTCACAGTATGGGTCAAAACACTCATGAGGGATACTCACAGTATGGGTAAAGACACTCATGAGGGATACTCACAGTATGGGTCAACACACTCATGAGGGATACTCACAATATGGGCCAACACACGCATGAGAGGATACTCACAGTATGGGTCAACACATTCATGAGAGGATACTCACAGTATGGGTCAACACACTCATGAGGGATATGCACAGTATGGGTCAACACACTCATGAGAGGATACTCACAGTATGGGTCAACACACTCATGAGGGATACTCACAGTATGGGTCAAAACACTCATGAGGGATACTCACAGTATGGGTCAAGACACTCATGAGGGATACTCACAGTATGGGTCAACACACTCATGAGGGATACTCACAGTATGGGTCAACACACTCATGAGGGATATGCACAGTATGGGTCAACACACTCATGAGAGGATACTCACAGTACGGGTCAACACACTCATGAGAGGATACTCACGGCATGGGTCAACACACTCATGGGAGGATACTCACAGTATGGGTCAACACACTCATGAGGGATACTCACAGTATGGGTCAACACACTCATGATAGGATACTCACAGTTTGGGTCAACACACTCATGAGGGATACTCACAGTATAGGTCAACACACTCTTGAGAGATACAGTATGAGTCAACACACTCATGATAGGATACTCACAGTATGGGTTAATACACTCAAGAGGGATACTCGCAGTATGGGTCAAAACACTCATGAGAGGATACTCACAGTATGGGTCAACACACTCATGAGAGGATGCTCACAGTATGGGTCAACACACTCATGAGAGGATACTCACAGTATGGGTCAACACACTCATGAGGGATACTCACAGTATGGGTCACACACTCATGAGGGATACTCACAGTATGGGTCACACACTCATGAGGGATACTCACAGTATGGGTCAACACACTCATGAGGGATACTCACAATATGGGTCAACACACTCATGAGAGGATACTCACAGTATGGGTCAACACACTCACGGGAGGATACTCACAGTATGGGTCAACACACTCATGAGGGATACTCACAGTATGGGTCAACACACTCATGAGGGATACTCACAGTATGGGTCAACACACTCATGAGGGGATACTCACAGTATGGGTCAAGACACCCATGAGGTATATTCACAGTTTGGGTCAACACATTCATGAGGGATACTCGCAGTATGGGTCAACACACTCACGAGGGATACTCACAGTATATGTCAAAACACTCATGAGGGATACTCACAGTATGGGTCAAGACGCTCATGAGGGATACTCACAGTATGGGTCAACACACTCAAGAGGTATACTCACAGTATGGGTCAACACACTCATGAGGGATATGCACAGTATGGGTCAACACACTCACGAGGGATACTCACAGTATGGGTCAACACACTCACGAGGGATACTCACAATATGGGTCAACACACTCACGAGGGATACTCATAGTATGGGTCAACACACTCACGAGGGATACTCACAGTATGGGTCAACACACTCATGAGGGATAGTCACAGTATGTGTCAACACACTCATGAGGGATACTCACAGTATGGGTCAAAACACTCATGAGGGATACTCACAGTATGGGTAAAGACACTCATGAGGGATACTCACAGTATGGGTCAACACACTCATGAGGGATACTCACAGTATGGGCCAACACACGCATGAGAGGATACTCACAGTATGGGTCAACACATTCATGAGAGGATACTCACAGTATGGGTCAACACACTCATGAGGGATATGCACAGTATGGGTCAACACACTCATGAGAGGATACTCACAGTATGGGTCAACACACTCATGAGGGATACTCACAGTATGGGTCAAAACACTCATGAGGGATACTCACAGTATGGGTCAAGACACTCATGAGGGATACTCACAGTATGGGTCAACACACTCATGAGGGATACTCACAGTATGGGTCAACACACTCATGAGGGATATGCACAGTATGGGTCAACACACTCATGAGAGGATACTCACAGTACGGGTCAACACACTCATGAGAGGATACTCACGGCATGGGTCAACACACTCATGGGAGGATACTCACAGTATGGGGCAACACACTCATGAGGGATACTCACAGTATGGGTCAACACACTCATGATAGGATACTCACAGTATGGGTCAATACACTCAAGAGGGATACTCGCAGTATGGGTCAACACACTCATGAGAGGATACTCACAGTATGGGTCAACACACTCATGAGAGGATGCTCACAGTATGGGTCAACACACTCATGAGAGGATACTCACAGTATGGGTCAACACACTCATGAGGGATACTCACAGTATGGGTCAACACACTCATGAGGGATACTCACAGTATGGGTCACACACTCATGAGGGATACTCACAGTATGTGTCAACACACTCATGAGGGATACTCGCAATATGGGTCAACACACTCATGAGAGGATACTCACAGTATGGGTCAACACACTCATGGGAGGATACTCACAGTATGGGTCAACACACTCATGAGGGATACTCACAGTATGGGTCAACACACTCATGAGGGATACTCACAGTATGGGTCAACACACTCATGAGGGGATACTCACAGTATGGGTCAAGACACCCATGAGGTATACTCACAGTTTGGGTCAACACATTCATGAGGGATACTCGCAGTATGGGTCAACACACTCATGAGGGATACTCACAGTATGGGTCAAAACACTCATGAGGGATACTCACAGTATGAGTCAAGACGCTCATGAGGGATACTCACAGCATGGGTCAACACACTCAAGAGGTATACTCACAGTATGGGTCAACACACTCATGAGGGATATTCACAGTATGGGTCAACACACTCACGAGGGATACTCACAGTATGGGTCAACACACTCACGAGGGATACTCACAATATGGGTCAACACACTCACGAGGGATACTCATAGTATGGGTCAACACACTCACGAGGGATACTCACAGTATGGGTCAACACACTCACGAGGGATACTCACAGTATGGGTCAACACACTCACGAGGGATACTCGCAGTATGGGTCAACACTCTCACGAGGGATACTCACAGTATGGGTCAACACACTCACGAGGGATACCCACAGTATGGGTCAACACACTCACGAGGGATACTCACAGTATGGGTCAACACACTCACGTGGGATACTCACAGTATGGGTCAACACACTCACGAGGGATATTCACAGTATGGGTCAACACACTCACGAGGGATACTCACAGTATGGGTCAACACACTCACGAGGGATACTCACAGTATGGGTCAACACACTCGCGAGGGATACTCACAGTATGGGTCAACACACTCACGAGGGATACTCACAGTATGGGTCAACACACTCACGAGGGATACTCACAGTATGGGTCAACACACTCACGAGGGATACTCACAGTATGGGTCAACACACTCACGAGGGATACTCACAGTATGGGTCAACACACTCACGAGGGAAGTCACTCACGACACGAGGTAAACACAAGTTTCCCACAACTTAATAATATATTTTAAACTGTATATCAACATTCCAGTATTTATATCAACGAGGAGGATCTAAATCCTGATGTTGTGCTTGAAGACTACGTGAAGGGGGTTTCCTGGGGTCAATGCCCCCGGAAACATTCAAAATACCTTGAGTATCAAAGGCTGATCAACCAGACTGTTAATGCTGGCCGCACGCAGTTCACCGGTCTAATCACAGTTCTTCTGGTCAAGAAATTAATTAAGGAAGACATCAAGTTCTTCCTTGAAGACGACCAGAGGTTTATTGACAATTCTCTTAATTTACGAAGGGAGGACGTTGAAAAGTCGGGGACCTCTGACACTTGTTCAGTTCTCTGCACTTTCTGCCAAGTTTCTTAGTTTCACAGAGAGTGATTTGGTGTCCAAATTTGGAATCAGTAACACCATGATTGTTCAGATGTAAATTATGACGTACCTTTCTCGCATGTGTTCCAGAGAATGCATCTGAAGAAAGTTTTTCCATTATTTTAGAAGTTTGAGTGTACATTGAGAGTGAAAGTTCTCTTTACGTTTTCTATAAGTCAGCAGTCTGGTCTGTCTTAAAGTAAACTGCTGGTATACAGCAGCAGTAAGTCAGCAGTCTGGTCTGTCTTAAAGTAAACTGCTGGTGTACAGCAGCAGTAAGTCAGCAGTCTGGTCTGTCTTAAAGTAAACTGCTGGTGTACAGCAGCAGTAAGTCAGCAGTCTGGTCTGTCTTAAAGTAAACTGCTGGTGTACAGCAGCAGTAAGTCAGCAGTCTGGTCTGTCTTAAAGTAAACTGCTGGTATACAGCAGCAGTAAGTCAGCAGTCTGGTCTGTCTTAAAGTAAACTGCTGGTATACAGCAGCAGTAAGTCAGCAGTCTGGTCTGTCTTAAAGTAAACTGCTGGTGTACAGCAGCAGTAAGTCAGCAGTCTGGTCTGTCTTAAAGTAAACTGCTGGTATACAGCAGCAGTAAGTCAGCAGTCTGGTCTGTCTTAAAGTAAACTGCTGGTATACAGCAGCAGTAAGTCAGCAGTCTGGTCTGTCTTAAAGTAAACTGCTGGTGTACAGCAGCAGTAAAGTCAGCAGTCTGGTCTGTCTTAAAGTAAACTGCTGGTGTACAGCAGCAGTAAGTCAGCAGTCTGGTCTGTCTTAAAGTAAACTGCTGGTATACAGCAGCAGTAAGTCAGCAGTCTGGTCTGTCTTAAAGTAAACTGCTGGTATACAGCAGCAGTAAGTCAGCAGTCTGGTCTGTCTTAAAGTAAACTGCTGGTGTACAGCAGCAGTAAGTCAGCAGTCTGGTCTGTCTTAAAGTAAACTGCTGGTATACAGCAGCAGTAAGTCAGCAGTCTGGTCTGTCTTAAAGTAAACTGCTGGTGTACAGCAGCAGTAAGTCAGCAGTCTGGTCTGTCTTAAAGTAAACTGCTGGTATACAGCAGCAGTAAGTCAGCAGTCTGGTCTGTCTTAAAGTAAACTGCTGGTATACAGCAGCAGTAAGTCAGCAGTCTGGTCTGTCTTAAAGTAAACTGCTGGTGTACAGCAGCAGTAAGTCAGCAGTCTGGTCTGTCTTAAAGTAAACTGCTGGTATACAGCAGCAGTAAGTCAGCAGTCTGGTCTGTCTTAAAGTAAACTGCTGGTATACAGCAGCAGTAAGTCAGCAGTCTGGTCTGTCTTAAAGTAAACTGCTGGTATACAGCAGCAGTAAGTCAGCAGTCTGGTCTGTCTTAAAGTAAACTGCTGGTATACAGCAGCAGTAAGTCAGCAGTCTGGTCTGTCTTAAAGTAAACTGCTGGTGTACAGCAGCAGTAAGTCAGCAGTCTGGTCTGTCTTAAAGTAAACTGCTGGTATACAGCAGCAGTAAGTCAGCAGTCTGGTCTGTCTTAAAGTAAACTGCTGGTGTACAGCAGCAGTAAGTCAGCAGTCTGGTCTGTCTTAAAGTAAACTGCTGGTATACAGCAGCAGTAAGTCAGCAGTCTGGTCTGTCTTAAAGTAAACTGCTGGTATACAGCAGCAGTAAGTCAGCAGTCTGGTCTGTCTTAAAGTAAACTGCTGGTGTACAGCAGCAGTAAGTCAGCAGTCTGGTCTGTCTTAAAGTAAACTGCTGGTATACAGCAGCAGTAAGTCAGCAGTCTGGTCTGTCTTAAAGTAAAACTGCTGGTATACAGCAGCAGTAAGTCAGCAGTCTGGTCTGTCTTAAAGTAAACTGCTGGTATACAGCAGCAGTAAGTCAGCAGTCTGGTCTGTCTTAAAGTAAACTGCTGGTATACAGCAGCAGTAAGTCAGCAGTCTGGTCTGTCTTAAAGTAAACTGCTGGTATACAGCAGCAGTAAGTCAGCAGTCTGGTCTGTCTTAAAGTAAACTGCTGGTATACAGCAGCAGTAAGTCAGCAGTCTGGTCTGTCTTAAAGTAAACTGCTGGTGTACAGCAGCAGTAAGTCAGCAGTCTGGTCTGTCTTAAAGTAAACTGCTGGTGTACAGCAGCAGTAAGTCAGCAGTCTGGTCTGTCTTAAAGTAAACTGCTGGTATACAGCAAGCAGTAAGTCAGCAGTCTGGTCTGTCTTAAAGTAAACTGCTGGTATACAGCAGGAGTAAGTCAGCAGTCTGGTCTGTCTTAAAGTAAACTGCTGGTATACAGCAGCAGTAAGTCAGCAGTCTGGTCTGTCTTAAAGTAAACTGCTGGTGTACAGCAGCAGTAAGTCAGCAGTCTGGTCTGTCTTAAAGTAAACTGCTGGTATACAGCAGCAGTAAGTCAGCAGTCTGGTCTGTCTTAAAGTAAACTGCTGGTGTACAGCAGCAGTAAGTCAGCAGTCTGGTCTGTCTTAAAGTAAACTGCTGGTGTACAGCAGCAGTAAGTCAGCAGTCTGGTCTGTCTTAAAGTAAACTGCTGGTATACAGCAGCAGTAAGTCAGCAGTCTGGTCTGTCTTAAAGTAAACTGCTGGTATACAGCAGCAGTAAGTCAGCAGTCTGGTCTGTCTTAAAGTAAACTGCTGGTATACAGCAGCAGTAAGTCAGCAGTCCTGGTCTGTCTTAAAGTAAACTGCTGGTATACAGCAGCAGTAAGTCAGCAGTCTGGTCTGTCTTAAAGTAAACTGCTGGTGTACAGCAGCAGTAAGTCAGCAGTCTGGTCTGTCTTAAAGTAAACTGCTGGTATACAGCAGCAGTAAGTCAGCAGTCTGGTCTGTCTTAAAGTAAACTGCTGGTATACAGCAGCAGTAAGTCAGCAGTCTGGTCTGTCTTAAAGTAAACTGCTGGTATACAGCAGCAGTAAGTCAGCAGTCTGGTCTGTCTTAAAGTAAACTGCTGGTATACAGCAGCAGTAAGTCAGCAGTCTGGTCTGTCTTAAAGTAAACTGCTGGTGTACAGCAGCAGTATTCCAACTTGGAGAGAACAAGTGTCTTTAACAACATCATCTGTGGTTGTGACACTTGAATGTCAGATATTCTGACATCACTAATTCCTCGGATTAAGAGCCCTTTATCAGCATAACGGCAAGCTTATTAAAGGGCCAGAGAGGTGTGAGAGTATATATCTTGTTGTATCCCTTCTTGGTGTATACCTTCTTGATGTATCCCTTGATGTATCCCTTCTTGATGTATCCCTTGATGTATCCCTTCTTGATGTATCCCTTGATGTATCCTCTTGATGATCCTGATGTATCCCTTCTTGATGTATCCCTTGATGTTTCCCTTCTTAATGTATCCCTTCTTGATGAATTCCTTGATGTATCCCTTCTTGATGTATCCCTTGATATATCCCTTCTTGATGTATCCCTTGATATATCCCTTCTTGATGTATCCCTTCTTAATGTATCCCTTCTTGATGTATCCCTTGATGTATCCCTTCTTAATGTATCCCTTCTTGATGTATCCCTTCTTGATGTATCCCTTCTTGATGTATCCCTTCTTAATGTATCCCTTCTTGATGTATCCCTTTCTTCATGTATCCATTGATATATCCCTTCTAAATGTATCCCTTCTTGATGTATCCCTTTCTTCATGTATCCATTGATATATCCCTTCTAAATGTATCCCTTCTTGATGTATCCCTTGACGTATCCCTTCTTGATGTATCCGTTCTTGATGTATCCGTTTGATGATTCAATCCCTTCTTGATGAGTATCCCTTCTTGATGTATCCCTTCTTGATGTATCCCTTCTTGATGTATCCCTTATCGATGCATCCCTTCTTCATGTATCCCTTCTTCATGTATCCCTTCTTGATGTATCCCTTGATGTATCCCTTAATTTATCCCTTCTTGATGTATTCCTTCTTGATGTATCCCTTCTTGATGTATCCCTTCTTGATGTATCCCTTGATGTATCCCTTAATTTATCCCTTCTTGATGTATCCCTTGATGTATCCCTTAATTTATCCCTTCTTGATGTATTCCTTCTTGATGTATCTCTTCTTGATGTATCCCTTCTTGATGTATCCCTTGATGTATCCCTTCTTGATGTATCCCTTCTTGATGTATCCGTTCTTGATGTATCCCATGATGTATCCCTTAATTTATCCCTTCTTGATGTATTCCTTCTTGATGTATCCCTTCTTGATGTATCTCTTCTTGATGTATCCCTTCTTGATGTATCCCTTCTTGATATATACCTTCTTGATGTATCCCTTCTTGATGTATCTCTTCTTGATGCGTCCCTTCTTGATGTATCCCTTCTTGATGTATCCCTTCTTGATGTATCCCTTCTTGATGTATCCCTTCTTGATGCATCCCTTCTTGATGTATCCCTTCTTGATGTATCCCTTCTTGATGTATCCCTTCTTGATGTATCCCTTCTTGATGTATCCCTTCTTGATGTATCCCTTCTTGATGCATCCCTTCTTGATGTATCCCTTCTTGATGTATCCCTTCTTGATGTATCCCTTCTTGATGTATCCCTTCTTGATGTATCCCTTCTTGATGTATCCCTTCTTGATGTATCCCTTCTTGATGCATCCCTTCTTGATGTATCCCTTCTTGATATATCCCTTCTTGATGTATCCTTTCTTGATGTATCCCTTCTTGATGTATCCCTTCTTGATGTATCCCTTCTTGATGTATCCCTTCTTGATGTATCCCTGTGCTCTGTAGGATAAAAGGACTGAAACCGAGTACTGGACAAACTTAACTCGTCCAACAGAAGCAACGATGCACGTGGGAGACTGAAGTGCGGATGATGTCAGAATATCTTATATTCAAGTGTCGCAACGAAGTTAGTGTTGGTATCACAAGGAAAATGATAGATTTGATAACTAGAACTTTCAAGACAAGAGATGCTGAGTCACTGATGATGTTGTTAAAGACACTTGTTCTCTCCAAGGTTGGAATACTGCTGCTGTATACCAGCAGCTTCCTGACTGCTGAATTAGCAAACGTACAGAGAACTTTCACTGTCAATATACACTCAAACTTCTAAAGTAATGGGAACACATGGAGTGCCTTCAACTGTATTCTCTGGAACTTAGACGAGAAAGGTACATCATAATTTACACCTGGAAAATCCTGGAGTGACTGGTGCGATACTTGCACTCTTAAATTACTCCATGTGAAACCGAGGAGACTCGGTAGACGGTGCAGAGATCTTGACGAGTGTCAGAGGTCCCCGTACTTAAGACTCAAGTTAGTTCCTGACCAGCCAGGCTGTGGTGCACACATTGGACGGCATTCACTCAGCAGCAACAGCCTGGTTGATTACGCCTTAATCCCCGTAAACACCCTTCAGGTACCTTTCAGATAGTGTTCGTGAAGAGCTCTTAATTCAAGGAATTGGAGCTAGCTTCCGCTTCCTTGGATCACACCTGATTGTTTGTCGTTCTTTAGTCAACCACTTGTCAATCATCCATCAAGCCTTGCCAGGGAGACACTTTCACCCATCACTACACCTGTTTCACCCATCACTGCATATGTTTCACCCATCACTGTACATGTTTCATCCATCACTACACCTGTTTCACCCATCACTGCACATGTTTCGCCCATCACTACACGTGTTTCACCCATCACTACACATGTTTCATCCATCACTATACATGTTTCACCCATCACTACTCATGTTTCACCCATCACTACACATGTTTCACCCATCACTACACATGTTTCACCCATCACTACACCTGTTTCACCCATCACTACACTTGTTTCACCCATCACTACACATGTTTCAACCATCACTACACATGTTTCACCCATTACTACACCTGTTTCACCCATCACTACACATGTTTCACCTATCATTACACATGTTTCACCCATCGCTACACATGTTTCACCCAACACTACACCTGTGTCACCCATCACTACACTTGTTTCACCCATCACTACATTTGTTTCATCCATCACTACACATGTTTCACCCATCACTACACCTGTTTTCACCATCACTACACCTGTTTTAACCATCACTACACATGTTTCACCCAACACTACACCTGTTTCACCCATCACTACACTTGTTTCACCCATCACTACACTTGTTTCACCCAGCACTAAACATGTTTCACCCATCACTACACATGTTTCACCCAACACTACACCTGTTTCACCCATCACTACACTTGTTTCACCCATCACTACACTTGTTTCACCCAGCACTACACATGTTTCACCCATCACTACACATGTTTCACCAAACACTACACCTGTTTCACCCATCACTACACTTGTTTCACCCATCACTACACGTGTTTCACCCATCACTGCACGTGTTTCACCCATCACTACACCTGTTTCACCCACCAGCACACCTGTTTCACCCATCACTACACTTGTTTCACCCATCACTACACCTGTTTCATCCATCACTGCACCTGTTTCACCCATCACTTCAGCTGTTTCATCCATCACTACACTTGTTTCACCTATCACTGCACGTGTTTCATCCATCACTACACCTGTTTCATCCATCAGTACACCTGTTTCACACATCACTACACCTGTTTCACCCATCACTACACCTGTTTCATCCACCACTACACTTGTTTTAGCTATCACTACACCTGTTTCACCCATCACTACACCTGTTTCACCCATCACTACATCTGTTTCACCCAACACTACACCTGTTTCATCCACCACTACACCTGTTTCACCCATCACTAAACCTATCTCACCCATCACTTTAGCTGTTTCACCCATCACTAGAGTTGTTTCAGCTATCACTACACCTGCTTCACCCATCACTACACCTGTTTCACCAATCACTACACCTGTTTCACCCATCACTACACATGTTTCACCCATCGCTACACCTGTTTCACCCATCACTACAGTTGTTTCAGTTATCACTACACCTGTTTCACCCATCACTACACCTGTTTCACCAATCACTACACTTGTTTCGCCCATCACTACACATGTTTCATCCATAACTACACTTGTTTCACTCATCACTACACATGTTTCACCCATCACTACACTTGTTTCACCCATCAGTACACATGTTTCAGCTATCACTACACTTTTTCACCCATCACTACGTGTGTTTCACCCACCCGTACAGCTGTTTCATCCATCACTACACGTGTTTTACCCATCACTTCTTGTGTTTCACCCACCAGTACAACTGTTTCACCCATCACTACACACGTGTTTCACCCATCACTGCACGTGTTTCACCCATCACTACACACGTGTTTCACCCATCACTGCACGTGTTTCACCCATCACTACACACGTGTTTCACCCATCACTACACGTGTTTCACCCATCACTACACGTGTTTCACCCATCAGTACAACTGTTTAACCCATCACTACACCTGTTTCACCCAGCACTTCACCTGTTTCAACCAGCATTACACTTGCTTTACCCATCACTACACATGTTTCACCCATCACTACACTTTTTCACCCATCACTACGTGTGTTTCACCCACCCGTAAAGCTGTTTCATCCACCACTACACGTGTTTTACCCATCACTACTTGTGTTTCACCCACCAGTACAACTGTTTCACCCATCACTACACACGTGTTTCACCCATCACTGCACGTGTTTCACCCATCACTACACACGTGTTTCACCCATCACTGCACGTGTTTCACCCATCACTACACACGTGTTTCACCCATCACTACACACGTGTTTCACGTATCACTACACGTGTTTCACCCACCAGTACAGCTGTTTCACCCATCACTACACGTGTTTCACTCATCGCTACATGTGTTTCCCCCACCAGTACAACTGTTTCACCCATCACTACACACGTGTTTCACCCGTCACTGCACGTGTTTCAACCACCAGTACAACTGTTTCAACCATCACTGCACCTGTTTCACTTATCATTCCAGCTGTTTCATCTATCACTAAACCTATTTCACCCATCACTACACCTGTTTCACCCATCACTACACCTGTTTCATCCATCGCTACACCTGTTTCATCCATCGCTACCCC
>NC_069438.1:17711339-17728768 GCF_026875155.1 Cherax quadricarinatus
ATTTAAAATTTTTAAGAAAAAAGAAGGGGATATAAACTGTAGAGACGCCCCCTATCCCGGCGAATTGAAGAATCACAGGCTGCGATAGGGGCCATTGTATAAACGTAAAGGAGGTACGGGGTCAGAGAAATAGCAAAATATCGAATTTTAAAAATTAAAGGATTCATACATGAGACAGAAATGTGGAAAATACTGTATTATTTTCCAGAAATTCAGTATTTATATGTAAATAGAGGGCCAACTTATTTAATAATATTTTATGTCATAGAAAAGGGAAACCCTGCGTCGGTGCAGGGAGACCCCCCCTTTGGGTTTTGAATTGGATAAAAACTTTAACGTAATGGGAAGGAATTTTCGTGTCTAGGGGTTTAAAAAATTTGGGTGACACCTCTCAAATAGGAGGCAAAATTTGAGGCAGCTTTCCTGATAATTTGGATATAACGACGGACAAGCCCAGCCCAGGAACCTCAGATAACTCTTAGAGTTGTGTAAAATTTTATGGCCATGTTTTCAAAAAATTTAGTTAGGGGGGTTTTTCTGAGTTGATACAATTTTAATATCCATCAAATTGGTGAGTATTAAGAATTTTCCTTCGTTATGTAATTGTGTATATATAAACCTTTTATTATTTTTAATATACGTCCACAAATTTATATATTTACCAGTTTTTCCTGGGTAGTATTTTTCATTAAAAATTAAATAGTCCAAGAAAACTTGGGGATATGACAGTGGTGGGTACCGGGGGGGACATTTTTGTGACCTAGATGTCCCAAATTCCTACTTGTCTATGAAATTTGATAAATAAAAATTATCTTTACTTTTTTGTTATGTTATAATGGTTACATTCAATAAATGCAATTTTCCACAAAAACACGGGAAAACTTAAAGCCAAAATGAAACAAAAAAACCTACATACTTGTTTTATGACAAATTAGGACAAAACCACTTCTTTTGGGAACCCGTGCTTGAAAGATGGGACGGCACATAGAATAGCGAAAAAAAAACATTTGCAGCTGTCAAATTTCCCCTGATGGGGGCACAAAGAATGATATCATTGTACTGTAAGGGGGAGAGAGGGGGGGGGAAGTATTCAGTAGGGGGGGGATTTTAAAGGGACAAATTCCAGTGGAAAATGGGGGGGGGGTGGGGGGAAAGGGGGGGGTCGGAGGAGAGGTAGAAAAAGTCAACCGTTTGTAAACGTTAACTGACCCCCAGGGCCACCACTCCCTCCCCCCCACCCCAAAAAGGAGCCTTTTTCTCTCTCTTTTTCAGGGCCCCCTTTCCACCATCCCCCAACAGAGACGACGTTTTCCTTTAAACAATTTTCCAACTTTCACCAAAAGGGGGCGCAATTTTATTTAGGGGGGGAGGGGCCAAGAGTTTAATAAAAGAACATTATTCCCTAAATTTCCAATTTTCAATTTATATTTGCTTTTAGCAATTAAAAAGTTTTTTTTTTAGCATATTTTCCCCGCTTGATGGGTAAAAGGATTCAAAAACGATAAATTTTGCTTCTTAATGTTTATTTTTTGTAGGTTAGGGGGCTTAATAAACATTTCCAGATGGGGCTGTTTTGGGAACCCCTGTGAGTCAGCCTTGTCCAAGTTTTTTCACTTTTTTTCTGGTTATTTAGAATAGGCTACCTGGAGTTTGTTTCCTGGAAGGGTTTCGGGGGTAAAACCCCGTCGTGGCCCCGGTCTGAGACCAGGCCTCATGGTGGATCGGGGTCTGTCAACCGGGCTGTTACTGCTGGCCGCACCAAATGACTACAAACCCCCCCCCCCCACAGCCTGGTTTGGCGATACTGACTTTAGGTGCCTACCCCAGTCCCTTCTTGAAGCACCAGGGTCTATTGGAAACCCCCCAAGCACCTGGGAGGCATTGAACAGTTTTGGGCCCCCTGACATTTATTGGGGTCTCTCAATGACTGGGCGATTTTTTTAATTATCAAATTCAACATTTTTTTAACGCCATTAAGTGCAACAGAATAAACACTTAAAGGTAAACATAACACAGGGAGAGAATTTAAAAAAATGTTAGTTAGGAGTGGTCGCTCTTCTTCCTGTACTTTCTTTCACCCAAAAATGTCCACCCCCTCGGCCCTCCAGAAGCAGTGTTACAACATCGGTGCCCTGCATCCCTTTAAAAAGGGGGACCAGGAGGCACAGCCCCCACAGGACAAACAATGTACTCGATACCCAACCCCGGGGATTTTTTAGGGGGCGGGAAACGAAAAAAAAAAAGGGAAAGGGAAATAACAAAAAAGTCCACCCCTTGGAGCCTTTTTGGACTGGAGGCCGCAGTGGCCCCCCCATGGCCCTCCAGAATTACAACTACTGATGCCAAAAAAAACCCCCCCAACACAAAATAAAACCCTGTTCATATTTGCTAATATACAGGGCCTAACCCATCCCCCAAACAAAAAAATACCTTTTATCAGTGGACTTCTAGTGGAGTCTAATGAAATGTTTGCACCCTTCCAGAGACTCACACAAAAACATTTTGACAGTGAAATATGGAAAATGGTTAAAACCCCTTTTTGATGCGACAAAAAAAAAACAGGCAACAAGGGGGGGGTTGGCCTGTTTTGTCAAAGAGCCCCTTATCTGCACGGAGTTGCAAACACCAAAAAAATGAGGTAGTTAAAGTTTATCAATAAAGACGGAACCAAAACCAAATCATTGTGGTTTTATCAAGCCACCAATCAACCTCCCAAAAAATTCAAGGAACAGCTACTGAAAATCGTTATGTTTGGGAAAACCTTTTCCCCTCCACCCCAAAATCTTACTGCTTGGGGTTTCAACCCAAGGCATACAAAATGGAAAAATTAGCAAAAATGTTAAGCGAAACAAAACCCCGGAGGTACGCAGATGAAAGGTCAACACACACGAGCTACTAAAAACCTGCGAAAAACACACCTTTAAACCAGCAGATAGTGGAGCCCAAAAAGACTGAAAAAAACACTTGACCTTATCTTCACAAATAATGAGGACCTGATAAAACAAAAGAATTTCAAAAAAAAACTAATTCCGATACAAATTAATCGAAGTCCAGACAACATGCATAGGGGGCCGAACAGCAGAATGCATGTACCGGTGAAGTGTTTTTCACAAAATCAATTTCAACAACAAAACTCAACGGGACCAGGTAAACCATGTCCTAAACGAAACTGTTGGGAAATTCTTAAAAGACTGGCCCAAACCGTGCCTTGAAAGGATCAACTTCCTGGTACCGAACATGTTTTAGATTTCCCCTAAGAAAGGGAAAAAGAGCAGGGTAAACTGGAGAGAAAAAGCGCTCCCTCTCAGAAGACGACGAAGAGTCACTGACTCCTCAGGATGTAGAAACGAACACGAAAGGAGGCCTGACCAGGGGGAAATGGAAAATATCGAATTAAGCTAAATGACTCTTCAGGAACCAGGAGGGCAAGGAGCTTAAAATATTATGAAATTGAAAGAAAAACCCCAAAAATTTCTTTTTATAGCCAAAAAAAAGGGAATACCAATTAGTACGGGGCCCTTACTCAACAGGGTGGGGACTTTTTCACAGACACAACAAGGAAATAGTGAAAAATGAAATCCCAGTACGACTCTGTTTTAGTGAACCACAATCGGTTTTTGAGGGTCGAAAAGACCCCAAAAAATTTCTTCATGAATGAGCCCCAAAACTCCAAAAGTATCCAGATTTTCCCACATTACCCTAATCCCATTTGATTTCGAAAAAAACCATTTACAACATGCCTATCCCAGCCCCGGGCCCAGACTCGTGGAACTCTGTTTTCATTAAGAACTGCAAGAAACCCCTCTCGGTGCCTAAGTACACTATGGAGGGGAGCTTGGACATGGGTGAAATTCCACAGTCACTTTAAAAAAACGGATAAAGCCCCGTCCATAAAGGTGGCAGCAAACATTAGCTAAGAACAAAAGACCAATAAACTCTGACGTCCATATCATAAAAATCTTTGAAAAAAAGTGCAAAAAAAGCAGGTTGCAAATCACCTGGGTTCCCAAAATTGCACAATCCAGGGGAACATGGGTTCAGGGCAGGTCCCCTCCTGCCTCTCATAATACTGGATCACTTGACATGGCCTGGTGCACTGGGAAAAAAAATCAAAGCAGTTAATATACCAGACTTTGCAAAACATTTGAAAATGCGTCATGGGTAATAGCCCCTAAAATACTTCTAAAAAGAAAAAACTGGGAAAGTGGGGGGTGGGGTCTTCAACTTTCCCAACAAAACGAACACAAAGAGAGGGTCAACAGAGTTTTAAAACGGAGGTGCCTAGTAAAGGCTCTGTTCCACAAGGACATACTCGCCCCCCCTCTTTTTTCCTTTTCCTCATATCAGACAAAAAGAGATAACCCAGCAGTATCATCCTTTTTGGGGTGATCTGGACTCATGGGCTGTCTCTGCGAGGACGCGGTTTTAACCTCCAAAAAGATTAAACAAAGTTTTCCTTGGGGAACGGTAAACAATATGAGTGCAATGAGACAAATTCCAACTACTCCGTTATGGAAAAATGGAGGAGATAATAACTAGAACAGAGTATACTACTGACCAGCCAACAATAGAGCGGAAAAATAATGTAAGGGACCTGGGAGAGGAAATGTCTGAGGTCTCACTTTCAAGGGGTCACAACAGTGCCCGATGCACGTGCAAAGAAAAGAAGGTGGGTAATGAGAACTTTCAAAACGAGAGATGCCAAACCCGATGATCCTTTTAAATCACTTTTCTCTTAGGTGGGGAATTGCTGAAAAAAACATCTCCTACAAACAGGGGAAATCGCAGATTAGAGAGTGTAAAGAGATCCCCTTTTCTGCACTATAAGTTCTGTCAAGCCCTTAATATTTGGGAAAGTTGAAAGCATTGACTTGTACCGTTGGAACGCAGGAGGGAAGAATATCATAATTACACTTGGAAAAACTTGGGAAAGGGAAAGGTCCCAAAACTGCACACAGAAATCACCCCTACAAAATAAAAGACTGGGGGGGCGATGCAAAAACCCCAAAAAAAGTAGGGGCGCCATTGGACACTAAGAAAAAACACCATATTTCCGGGGCCCAAAATGTTCAACACCTCCCATCAAGCATTAGGGAATTGCCAATAAACCCCGGGCCCCTTCAAGAGAGAGCGGGACAGTACCTAAAGTCAGTGCCGGATCACCCGGGTGTGCTCGTACGTCGGACTGCGTGGGGCCAGCAGTAACACCCTATTTGATCAGGCCCTGACCCATCGGGGGGGGCGGGTCGTGGCCCGGGCCGCGGGGGGCGTTGATCCCCGGAATAACCTCCGGGTAACCTCCGGGTAACCAATAGCAACTAACATTACACAAAAAATTTGATTATTATTGACCAGCTTCGAAGGATTTTTTTATACTCTCCCATTTCGTGGGGTTTTCCGCCTTTAACGGGCCTGAGGCCAGACTATCTGCTCGTAAACCCGGGCCCCCCACCAGGCTGTTGGTGCAGCAATCCGCGACCCACAGCCACAAAACCCTATCTGATTAGGTACATGGAGGGGAAAATTAGTAAACATGTAGTGTATAAAACATAGTAATTATGACAGCTTCAACCTTACTCAGTTCTATGCAACTACTGCAGAAGAAATTATCTAAACATAACACGCGCAACACGAGTAAAGGCGTATCATGGTAATGGTGTCATTGGCAGTGAATGGGTTCAGGTGGTAGGAAGTGATTACTCTACAGTGACGAGGGGGATGATATCATCGGCGGATCTCTCTCTCTCCCCCCCCACAACTATAAGACGAAAATTAAACCCAAGGTGGGTAACCCAGGGTTACCCAAGCCCAAACTTTGCTGCTTATTTTCCCCTGGGATTCTTAATTACTTTCCCAGGATGCCAACCAAACAGTCAGCTAATCTTTAACTCTCATAACAAATGGAATGCGAGATATGGGGAAAAAGTTCAAAATAAACCCTAAGAGCAAGGGGCCGTGGGCACAAAAAGGAAAAAACATATCAAAATTCGTGGGCCCAACTATTCAACATTTTACCCAAACTATCAGAAACCTCTGGAAAAAGTGCAAAGTCTTCAAAAGGGGACTGGACAAGTAACAAAGATGACTGAAACATGCTCAAAGTTTCATTTCTTATCGGGAACGAACCCGTGTCCTTCAGCTGAAAGAGGAAGGCGCTACTCAAGCAAAAAGCCCAACTATAAAGTTACTGAAAGAGAACGCATTCAAGTCCGCTTTACAATGAGAAACTCGCAGGACCTCCAAACCGGATGAAAGTTGCAGAGAGGAGGGACCATCGGATGATGTATATCAGGTTTTGTACCGTGTTAAATAAAATATATGCTGAAAACTGATCTCACTAATTTTAACAAAATATTTATAAGCTCTCTCCTCAGGCTATAAACTAAACCACTTAGAATCCCTAGCTTTCAAATAAACACTAATTATCGCGTTCAAAATTGTTTTCAGGATGCTCTTTAAGAGTATCATACGATATACTATGTAGTGAGTTATTTTTTAAACGAGTTGTGTGACCTAGCTGGGGTAGGCCATTTAACGGTAAACTATCATATGGGTCATCAACCCTGACAACCGTATCAGAAGTTAGTTTCAAGACTAATAAAACATCAGCACTATAGTTGTGTGCCTCGAAGCAAGCAGAGCCCGTGTCACACCCACTTTCTCATTTCTTGTATACAACTTCAGATCTGCATTACGTGCTCTGGGAACAACGAAACCTTTAGTGAGAAACGAGAGGTAATAAAGGCTGATGCAAGGAAGAGGGTACTTCCAATTTCTTGGATGAAAAGCCATTTACCAGCATTAAGTCACCTCCTGGAAGAATACGCATTACCTGACGAGTTTTTACTAGTTATCCCTTGAAAGGGGATACCTTGAAGATATCAATGTGATACCTCGAGAATGTCTCTTCTGATCGGGTTCACGAATACCTAGAAGGAAGGAAAGATCGGATTACTGACTGTAGTTAATTTGCTAATTAATTAATTCTCAGCAGTAAGCTAAGAATGCCTCTCACATTTCATGCAGAAATTGGATGATGTCTCACCTGATGAGCTTCAAACTTTGAGCAAAGGTTCATTTTCCCGATAAAAGGGAATTTCCCTTTATTTCGGGGACTTTTTGCGGCCCCCAATCTGCCGGGTTTATACTGAGAAAATTATGATACGGGGTTTTCCCTGTGACATTTTAGTTCTTTTTTATTAAGTGTACCCCTCAGCCCTCGGTCAAAAAATCACGTGACGGGGAAATTACAAATGCGGCGTATTTTAAAAAATAAGTTTTGGTGCCAACCGAAGAGGAAACAAAAACAAGCTTCAAAGATTAATACCCCAGTTTCAAATAAAAATTTAAAAATTAGGACAGTTCAAATTCAATTTAAACCTTTTTTTTAAAACCCCAAACTTTAAACCGACAAGCTAAAAAAACCCTTTTTTTTTTTCTTTTGACCAAAGGCCCAAATAAAAACGAAAAAAATTTAGTATGAAGAAAAGATTTTAAATTATCAGGAAACCATTTTTTCGGGTTTCCCTTTTTTTTTTTACACAAAAAAAAGAAAAGGGAAAACCTAAAAAAGGCCAAATCTTCAAAATTTTCTAAAACTGAACATTTTTAAAAAGGGAAACAATTATTTTCCCCTTTTAAAAATTAATGAAAAATTTTTTCCAAAAATTTACAGTAGTTTTTTAAATGAAAAAATAAAGGGTTTTAAATTTGTTTTAATAATTTTTTGTCATAGAAAACGGAAACCCTTTGCTTTGGGGCGGGGGAAACCCCCTTTTTGGGTTTTGAATTTTGAAACTTTGGGTTTAAAATAAAAAATTTTTTTCGGCCCCTAGGGGTTAAAATTGTTTTGGGAAAACCTTTCAAATGGGGAGGCAAAATTGGTGCATGTGCTTTCCCCTGCAAAACTTGAGATATCAGACGACGGACAAAAAGCCCCCAGGGAACCTCAGATAAGTTTCTCTAGTTTTGTGGAAATTTCTGGCCAGCATTATTTTCTAGTTTTTGTTAGAGTAAATTTTTTGAGTAAGAACACTTTAATCCCCGCCCAAATTGGTGAGTGATTTTAAAGAAAAAATTCTCTTCTGTTGTAAAAATGTGTATATATGTGAAATAAAATCATTTATTTTTAATATACACCCAAAAATTAATATATTTACCAGTTTTCCCCGGGTGTATTTTAATTTTTCATTAAATTAATAGGCCCAAAGGAAAAAACTTGTGGTTTGACAGGGGGGAAACGAAGGGGACTTTTTTTTTGCGACCTAGGTGTCCCAAATTCCTATTTTGTCTAGAAACCCTTGATAAAAAAAAATTTAAATTTTTTGTTTTTCTTTTTACTTTTAAATTTTACATAATTAGTTAAAAAATTCCCACAAAATGAAATTTTACATCTCTATGAAAAAAAACAAACTAGCTTCGACACACCCCAAATTAAACCAAAAACACCATTTTTAGGTTTTTGAAGCCAAACGAAAAAAAGGGCCCTTTTTTTTGTTTGGGAAAACCCAAATTAATAAATTCTGAATCTAAAAATTCACATTACCCCAAAGAAAAATTTTCAGAAAAGTATCAACAAAAGTGGGAATTTTTTAAAACACAATTTTAATAACTACTCTAAAGGCCAAAAAAAGGGTTTAACAATTTCTTTAAAAACTCCAAATTTTAAACCTACATCAGTATCAGCAAAAAATGTTCTAATTTTATAAAACGGGGAAGTCTTCATTATAAAACAAGATGAATATGACCAAAATTTTAGAGGAAAAAGGGGAAGTTGTAACCGATAAAAATGTAAATTTTTGCTTATGAAAATCGCCACTCCTTTTTGCAGGATTTGGTATAGGAAAAGTATCCCTCCTGGTTTTTTTTTTGGGCCACAGTGGCAAGGTAATAAAATTTGGCCCAGAAAACAAACAAAATTGGAAAATTCCCAGGGGACACAGGAACCAAGAACCAACAACCCGTTTTCAGGACAAAACAGAAATTGTAGGTGGAGCTAGGGAAATGGAAAACCCAATTTTCTTGGAATAGTTCTCACTGGCGCCCACAGTAAAGCCCCCTCGGAAAAATTCGTCCTAAAAGCAGGAACCAACTCATTCTTAAAGGGAAATTTCGCCAAGGCCAACCTGGCTCAACATTCCCCCCACCCCACCCCCAACCAAGACTTGTCAGATCCCTTCCCAAAGAAGGGAAGGGAAAAGCAGTCAGCCTCTCTTACTGAAAAAACACAAAAAAAATATTTTTTTTCTACTTTTCAAGGTAAAAAAGGTCCAAAGCTGATAAAATAACATACTACAATACAGAAACCCGGCTTGTTTTTTGCAAGCATTTCCGAAATTTACGTCATTTTCGGCCCAGGATGGACCCCACCAGTCGACTAACCCCCTTTCCCCTTTAAATCACTGAGGGGGTAAAAGAAAACCCGGTGAAAAGGAAACACCCCAATGTTTCCCCCTTTGGGGGGGGAAATCGCCCCGGATCCCTAAACCGTGTGAAGCGAGAGTTTTTGCCACCGGGGCCAGGGGTCAAAACCAGAAGACGGACCTGTATCAGGTGCCAAACGGCCTAGGAAGCCTTCACAATGAGAAAAGGACCCCCCCCTTCAAAAAAAAACTGTGGCACAAGCCGGTTCCCGGGAGTTTCCCAAAATTTCAATATGTAGTTTACACAACCCCCCCTCACAAGATAAGGGAAAGACAGGCAGTCCCGTTAAAGAAACCCCTTTTCCCCTGGGTAGTTAACCCCCCGGGGGGTAAAAAATCCGAACAAAAATTCTCTTTAATTTTAAAAAGCTGGACCCCCCGGGTGAGAAAAAGGTTCAGCAAGAACCCCCAATAAAACAGCGGCTGGGGGTATATCTAACACCGTACTCCAGCCGGGAAAAGGAAAAGGCCCCCCTACAAAAGGAAAGAAATTGAACCCCGATCCTCTCCCCATGTTGAAAGAAAAAAAGTTTCTGCCAAAAACATCCCCGGTAAAAATGATCAAAATTATAGTCTGTACATGAAAAAATCAGTTTGTCGAACCCGGGGTTTGGGAAAAAATGAGCTCCCTCCCTTTAAAGACTGGAAAACTGGTAGTAAAGAGAACAGTCCATCCCTTTGGTTTTATTCGTGCACCAAAAATTTGAAATTTCCCACCTCAGAAGTAAAATGCTATTCAATTAACCAAAAAGCCCACATACAAGGATAATGTAAAAACGCTGGAGGGGGGTTTCAACTGGGATTTCTTTGCAAAAGCAACAAGCGAGGCCGCCACCCGGGTCGTTCTAAAAGAAAAACCCCCCTTGCGGCCCCAGCCTTCCCGGCCTCTCGGTGGATCAGGGCTTCATCAACTGGGCCGTAGTTTGGGCCGAAACATAATCCAAATACAACCACCCCCGGGTGATGGGGCAAGGGCCCAATAAAAAAACCCCTTTTTGGACATGTGGCCCCCCCTGCATGTAGAATGAAGAAGATGGCTGACGGGTGTAAATTCTCCCCCCAGTCCTAAGTCAATAAAGTTCAAACTGAAGTTCTTTTGTAGTATTGTTTCAAACTGCTGACTGAAAAGCCAAAATTTGAAAACCCAAATTTTCCTAGAAAGAAATAAAACCCTTAAACCCAAATTTCCCACATTCTATCTCAAAATTGGTCTTCAGATGTGTTTTAAAAAGGGAATGAACTGGCTAATTTATATGTTTTTAGCATTTTTGGGAAAGGGACTGCGAAAAGAACTTAAAATTTGAATTTTATTGACTTAAGACTGGGGGGGGATTGACACCAGCCCATTTTCCATTTATATAAATTCTATCATGAAGGAAAAGCCCCCATGTCTACGGGGGCACCCAAAACAAAAAAAAGTAAACCCCTTGGATGTCCCCTACCCCCCCCCGGGGCCCCAGGAGGTATTTTTGGGGGTTAAAGGGTTTCTTTTCCCTTGGGTTTAAAAGGGTGACCTTTACCCTCCCCCTATACCCAAAACAGGAAAGGGGGAAAGTGGGGCCGGTGAACATGGACGTGCCACGCCCCCCAAACCAGGGGGGCAGGGGGTTTGGGACATCTCCCCTCCCCACCCCAAACCCCTTATCACGGGGCAGAAACCTTTTTAGATTCTAAAAAAAAGTTTCAGTGGGGTTTGATTTTTAGAATTAGAATGATGTTTTTAAAAATTTTTCCCAAACCAAGAGGGCCCCCCCCTAAATAATTCTTAAATTTTTCGTAAAAACCGGAGAGTTTTTTAAAGGGGGTCAACGCCCCCAGCGGCCGGTCTGGGGACCGGGTTTCGCGGAGTTTCCCTTGTTGGATCAAAACCCTCGGGCCCAGTGTCGGTTTGCAGCAGTGTTTCCGGACAGGCTGTCAAAGTTATTTTTTGGGTTGGGGCTAGCTTTTTCACAGTTGAAATGTATCAACTCTCATAGGGGTTTAAATGTACCCCATCCAACCCTTTACCCAGCATTCATGGTATTTTTGGGGTTTTCAGTGTTTTTGAATCTATCAAAAAAATTTAATTGCCTCCCCCTTAAATTCGTATAAAGGTTGCACGCTTTTTCTAGCAAAACAAAAAAATCATTTTCTGCAAAATTTTTCCCCCCCCCCAAAATTCATGGAGATCTTGGGGAACGAGCAGGGATCTGCTGCGCAGTTTGGTTTTACTTTTGCCGAAATTTCTTTTTTCACCTTCACAACCATTGCAAACTGTGGTCTGATTGATTCAAAAAATTTTTTCTATCAAGCCATGTTTGGGGATTCGGTATTCATCATTGTTTTCCCTTTTGTGGGGGGACCCCCATTTTCCAGTTTTTCGATGGGCAAACACTTTTTACTCTGGGCTATTTTAATTAAAAAATTAATATCTATTCCTAAAAAAGACTTCCAAGGTTAACGGGGCCTGCTGCATCAATGACATACTATATATATAAGCAGCTCGTTTTTGGCAGAGCATTTCGGGAAAATTAGGTCAGTTTTGCCCCAGGCCCAGCCCGGACTAACCCCCAAGTCCCCCATTTTATATGGGGTGAAAAAGGACAGCGGGTGCCCTTTGGGGAAAAACCCCCCCCCCTAGTGTTACCCAAACCATCCCGGGGAAATTCAAAACTCCAGACCGGGGGGGTTTCTAGCGATCGAGCCCCGGAGAGGGCCCATTTCCACCTGAGAATTTTTCGGGTTTTCTAATTTCATTTGCCATATTTTTTAGACTGCCTATTTTCTGCAAGCGGCCCCACCTTTGACACAGAAATGACTTTTTGACAGCGACAGATTTTTTTTCAAAAAACCCGTTTTTAAAATTCATTTAGCACTCCTCACCGCCCTCGCAAATCTACCTCTCTTTTATTTCCCGCTATCTCTGATCAAGCATATTAAAAACCCTTTTGCACACCCTTTCCAAAAGCACTGTATAACCCTTTTTAAGTTTTTCACTTAGCTAAAATAGTAATTTTGGAAGGGGTAAGGTGGTGCAAAAAATGGGAAAAAAGTTACATGGGCAAGGAAATCAGGGGAAAAAATATCAGTGTCCCGGGTTTTAAATTTTCCCCCGGACCAATCTGTCCCGCAACCCAAATTTGGTTAAAAAAAAAATTAAAAAATGGTTAAATGTAAAAAAGTAAACGTATTTGAGCAGAAATATGGAGGGGAGAGGGGCAGATAATCTTTTTTTAAAATTTATTAATTTTGCAGACCTTTTTTTTATATGTAATACGGGGGTCACCCTGAAGTTTGTCCACCAAAACTTTTGTCCCCAGGGTTTTTTTTTTTCCCAGAAGGTTTTAGGTATACAGTATTCCAAAATTTTAATTACTTTTGGGGTATACCCGGGGAGGATTTCCCGGGGGCAAACCCCCGCGGCCCCGGTTTGTGACCAGGGCTCTCGGATCAGGGCCTGATCAACCAGGCCCTTATGCTGGCTGCACCAAAACCCACGTTTCGAACTACACCTGGTTTATCGGTATTGGGCTTTTGGGAAACCCTTCCCAAAAGCCTTCTTGAAGACAAAAGGGATTTTATTGTAATTCCCCCAAACTATGATGGGGGGAGTTGAACAGTCCCTTTGGGGGCCCGAAAAAATTAGTGTTTTCTCGTGTAAAGTGGGGCCCCCGCTTTTAATTTGGGGGGGTGTTGCCCCCCCCCTTTCGAAATTACTTTGTAGGGGGGTGAAATTTTGTGTGTAAATTTTGGGATAATTCCTCTAGGATTTTTTTAGGTGTTTTTTACCATTATTTTTCCGCCTTTCAATTTTCCCGGGGAAAACAAAATTAAGGGATTTCCCAAACCCTTTTTCCCGTAATTAGGTGTTTTTTTCGTAATTGTTTGCCGTGAATTTCGGAAGGAAGACCTAAAAAGGGCCCAAAAACGGGGAAAAAAAGGGGAGGGGAGGATTGGGGGTATAGGGGGAAGGGTGGGGAAAGGAGGGGTGGGAATGAAAGGGAAATGAAAAGAGGGTGAGGGGGGGGGGGGATTTTTTTTTTGGGCGGAGGAAGAAGAGTGAAAGGTTCCAAAATTTCCCCTTGCGAAAAGGAGTCCCCCTTGAAGAGGGTTTTTTTATAATTAGTTCTCTTATTGGAGGTTCTACTTTAACTTTGGGGGCGACAAACCCCCCTTTTAGGTGTTGCGACGGGGCCTTTACAACCCCTGTGCTTTTCCACCCCCTGGGCCTGGGCATCCTACCTTTTAGGGTTTGGGGGGGGGCTGAAAAACCCCTGTGGGTTGTTCCCCCCACTGGTTTCCACATCCTACCTTTTAGGGTTGCGACGGGGCTGCAACCCCTGTGCTTGTTTCCAAACCCCTGGTCCGACATCCCCACCTTTTGGTTTGGAAAGGCCTGACAAACCCCCCGTGCTTTTTTCCACCACTGGCCCTGACATCCCCACCTTTTAGGGGGTTTCGACGGGACTGACACCCCTGTGCTTTTTCCACCAATGGTCCGACAAACCCCCCCTTTTAGGTGTTGGGCGGCGTGACATCCCCTGTGCTTTTTCCACCCTGGTTGACATCCCCCTTTTAGGGGTTGCGACGGGGCCCGACAACCCCCGTTCTTGTTCCACCCCTGGGCCTGACAACCTACCTTTTAGGTGTTTGCAAAAAGGCCTGACTTTCCCCTGTGCTTGTTCCACCAAATGGTCCTGACACCTACCTTTTTGGGGTTTTCAAAGGGACTGAATCCCCCGTGTTGTTCCACCACTGGTCCTGAATCCTACCCTTTTTGTGTTTGCAAAGGCACTGACATCCCCTGTGCTTGTTCCACCACTGGGCCTGGGCATCCTTCCTTTTAGGGGGTTTCGACGGCGCGGACATCCCCCCGGGGCTTTTTTCCAAACCCCTGGTCCTGACATCCACCCTTTTTGGTGGCAACGGCCCCTGACATCCCCTTGCTTGTTCCACCCCTGGGTCCGACATCCTACCTTTTTGGTGTTGGCAACGGCACTGACCATCCCCTGTGCTTGTTCCACCACTGGTCCTGACATCCTACCTTTTAGGTGTTGCGACGGCACTGACATCCCCTGTGCTTGTTCCACCACTGGTCCTGACATCCTACCTTTTAGGTGTTGCAACGGCACTGACATCCCCTGTGCTTGTTCCACCCTGGGCCGGGCATCCTACCTTTTTTGGTGGTTTCGGGGGCGTGACATCCCCTTTGCTTGTTCCACCACTGGTCCTGACATCCTAACCTTTTTAGGTGTTGCAAAGGCACGACATCCCCTGTGCTTGTTCCCCCCACGGTTTCCCAAACCTACCTTTTAGGGTTGCAAAGGCGCTGACATCCCCCCGTGCTTGTTTTCCCCCATGGTCCTTACATCCTACCTTTTTTGGGGTTGCAAAGGCCCCTGACAACCCCGTTCTTGTTCCACCACTGGTCCTGACATCCACCTTTTTGGTGTTTTCGACGGCCTGACCCTCCCCTTTGCTTGTTCCCCCACTGGTCCTGACATCCTACCTTTTAAAGGGGTTGCGACGGCCTGACACCCCTGGCTTGTTCCCCCCACTGGGCCTGAAAATCCCCACCTTTTAGGTGTTGCGACGGCCTGACATCCCCCCTGCTTGTTTTTTCCACTGGTCCTGAAAAATCCCAACCCTTTTTGGTGTTCACGGCACCCGACATCCCCGTGCTTTTTTCCCCCACTGGTCCTGCACCCACCTTTTTTCGCGGTAAAAACCCCGGGGTTTTTTATTTTTTTTTTTTTTTTTTTTTTTTTTTTCCCCCGTTTTTTCCACTGGGCCGAACCTCCTTTTAAATTTAGGGATATTCCCTTCCTTGCCACCCATTTTTCCTCCCCTTTCCCCTTTTGGTGTTTTTTAACCGCTGCTAACCGTCTTTTCCCCCCACGGGTTACAACCTAACCAAAGGGTTTCCGGCCCGGTTGTTTTTTGGGGTTAAAACCCCATTCCTACACCTACCTTTAAAGGGTTTGGACCCCTCTCCCCTTGGGTTTTCCCCCAAAAAATTTGAAATTAAAAATTTTTTGGGGTTTCGGATAAAACCCCTTGGGGTTTTCCCAATTCCCGAATTTACCTTTCTTTTGGGAGGCCTAATTTTTTTTTTTTGCAAACATAATTTTGGTTTGGAAACGGGAAAAAACATTCCCTTCGTTTCCACCCCTGGCCGACACCTATTTTTTACCGCAAAAAAACCCCGTGCTTTTAATTTTCCATTTTTGGTGTTGGCCTTCATTCGTTCCCCGGCCTTAACCGGGTTTAAAACCAAAATTTCCCTTTTTTCTGGAAAAACAAGTTCTTTTTTTTATTTAACCTGAACCCTCGCGAGAGGGGCAAATTTTTGAATAAACAAGATTTTTGCCCCCAAAAGGTTTTTTAAACCCCAAAAGTTTGGTTTATAAAACAATTTTATTTTTTTCAAGGAAATTACTTTTGGGGGTTTGGGGGAAAAATTCAAAATTTCACAAGGTCCCCCTTCAATGATTGGTTTTTCCCTAAAATTAATTTAAAACCCCCTTGGGTTTTCGTTTTCTTTTAACCCTTTGTTTCCTTTGTTTATTTAATTTTTCCTTTTGGGGAAAAAGGCAGAATTCCCTTGGGAAAAGAAATTCGTAAAACAAATTCCGGGTTTGGGGGATTTTTTTTTTACTTTCCCTATAATTTTTAAATTTTTTTGGAAGAAAACTTACTTAATTTTCTTTGGCCCCCCTGCTTGGATGGTCCCGGGGTTTTTTTAAAGATATATATTACTATTAATTAAAAACAAATAACGTGGTTTAAAAGTTTCCTTTTTTTTAAAGAACCCCGGTTCTGTCCTTTTTTTGATTTTCCAAAACAAGTTTTGGGTTTCAAAGGGTTTTTAAAAGTGTTGCCGGTTTTTTTCCAAAAATTTTTTTTTATTAGGAATTTACTTAGTTTGTTACCCAATTTCCTTTGGAACAAACATGGAAAATATTTTTTATAAACAACATCAAGGGGTTTTCTTTTTTCTATTTTGCTTGTTTTTTTCCCAAAATTTAACCCTAATCCCCCTTTAATTTATGGGGTTGGAAAAATTTTTTTTCCCCAAATATATCAAAACCCGCTTGCCCGGAAGCAAAGGGGCGAACCCCCTTTTCCCGTAACAATTCAAATTTTGAAAAAACCCCCCCAACCCCCGGGGGGTTCCTTTTTAAAAAAATCGTTTTGCAAAAAACTTTTTGGGGTTTTTTGATTAACCATAATTTTTCCTTTTTGATAAAAAAACCGTTTGTTTTTAGGTTATAAACTTTTAGAAATTAGGGGTTTCCACAGGTGGAAATTTTATTAAATTAATTTTTATTTTTTTATCCCCAAAAAAAATTTAAATCCCTAAGGGTTTACCCTTCCTATTTTTTAATAAAAATTTTTTAACTTGGGAAAAGGGGGTCCCTTAAATCGGTGGGGTTTGCCCCAAATCAACCCTATATCCCAAACCGGTTGCCGGGAGGTAAAAGATCCCTGAGGCCCAAAACACCTCTGTTCCCTTTTAAAACCCTTTCCCGTAGAAATTCCTTTTAAATAAGGGGCGGGGGGTCCCGGGCCCTTTTTTTAATTCCGGGTTTTCCAAAGGGAATTTAATATGTAGTAAATTTTACTGTGTTTTACTTTTGAAATAAAATTAAATTATTATTGTATTAAAAATTATTAAAATTTTTATTATTTAAAAAAATTAAAAATAATTTATTCGGCCCGTCCCATTGGAAAGGGATGGGGGTGTGGCCTAGGATTAATTTAAAAGGGGTTTTCCCAATTGAACCCTAAATTAAAAATTAATTTTCCAAAACAACCCGCTTTGTTTCCCCTTATATAAATGGGCCAAAAAATTTTAAAACTGGGTTGGGGTCGAAAATTAAAAAATGCCCTAAAGGGGCCCCAAATTTCTGGAAAAATTTTTCCCAAAAGATGAAGGTCCCCTTTTGGAAAAAAATAATTAATTTTTACCAAAAAAAAAATCCAAAAATTTTCAATTTCAAGCCTAAAAAACTATGCTAAAACCTA
>NC_069438.1:17729268-17746768 GCF_026875155.1 Cherax quadricarinatus
ACCCAGGAAGACTGAAGAGTATCCTAGTGATCACCGGACAGTAACCCAGGAAGCACTGGACAGTATCCTAGTGATCACCGAACAGCGACCCAGGAAGCACTGGAGAGTATCCTAGTGATCACCGGACAGTGACTGAGGGATCACTGGACAGTATCGTAGGAAGCATTTTAATGACGGCTGATAAATAAAATGGACATTTTATTAGCTTTGTAAACACAACTGTGGTGATGATCGCCTGGCCCATATAATGAACTGATCACTTTAACATGGGAATAATGTCTCATGAGTCAGAGCTTCACTTAGTGTCAACATCAACTTGTGTACACCATCCAGCCACCATTTATCACTCCCTCACTTGCTATAAGTCAAGTAATTTCGGTAATATTTATCAATATACTTTTATGTGGAACTACTTTAGAATATTAATAATAATTTAGGGATGTTACGTAGGAATAACAAACTTATATTATTATAAAAATAAAATCTCTAATTCTTCTTGAAATAATAATGTAAATATGAAATTTAGACGAAGGAAACAATAGTTTATGCCATACAGAGAGTTAAAATAATATTTTCATCAGTAAAAACTGAGACTTGAAATATCCCTAAGCTCTTAGGAACTAACTGAACGGTAGTGAGTTTATTAAAAACTGACTTACATGTTCGGTCTCAGGAGTTAGGACACTAGAAGCAAACTGAACACTATTGATCTTTATGTTGCTTTTACTAGCAGCAAATGACAAAAAATATTTGTGTGCTGAGAACATGAAAGTTAATTCTGTTCTAAACTGTCAAATCAAATGTGAAGTATTACATATTTGAATAAGCTGACTTTTAATTCCTGGGTCTCTTAAGAAGGTCGAGTTTCAAAACGCAGTGAACTGAAAATCCAGAGCCTATGACAGTTTCCAGCTCTAGCTCAGTTGTGTCTTGAAAATGTTAGTCTATAGAAAATTGTAAAGTCGGCATTAGGCTGTAGTGTATGAACACGCTGCCTGAGAATCTTAATCCTTCTCAGTAGTAGTTTCGAATCCTGCTGACTGCGATCTTTCTGTGTATATACCTGCTTGTTTCTGCGTGATATAATGTTGCAGTTTAAAAACAGTAGTGTGAAGCACCCTTCTGGCAAGACAGTGATGGAGTGAATGATGGTGAAAGTTTTTCTTTTTTCGGGCCATCCTGCCTTGGTGGGAATCGGCCAGTGTGTTGTTAATAATATATATATATATATATATATATATATATATATATATATATATATATATATTATATATATATATATATATATATAGATATATATATATAGATATCATTTACCAAACTGCGACAGGCCATGGCTCGACCCTACGAACCTTGTACCGCCTCCAGAGAGAGAACAATGTATGCATCACCTTACCATTGCGCCACCGATCCTACAGGAATCACGCATGCAGATGAGCTACATATTTTCCTTGTGATCCGAGGACACTCGTGACAGTAATATCTCGAGGATAAATTTCAGCCTCCTCATGTTTGAATACCCACATCAACAAGCAGTCTATGTATAGCAATGAAATCACGAAATGAGTGATTTAAATCATTTACTAAACTGCAGCAGGCCAGGACTCGAACCTACGAACCATGTACTGCCTCCAGAGACAGTAGTTTGGTAAATGATTTAAAATCACTTGTTTCATGGTATATATACCAAAACTGTTGTCCAGAGGGCTGAGGAAGGGTTGTTGAGGTGGTTCGGACATGTAGAGAGAATGGAGCGAAACAGAATGACTTCAAGAGTGTATCAGTCTGTAGTGGAAGGAAGGCGGGGTAGGGGTCGGCCTAGGAAGGGTTGGAGGGAGGGGGTAAAGGAGGTTTTGTGTGCGAGGGGCTTGGACTTCCAGCAGGCATGCGTGAGCGTGTTTGATAGGAGTGAATGGAGACAAATGGTTTTTAATACTTGACGTGCTGTTGGAGTGTGAGCAAAGTAACATTTATGAAGGGATTCAGGGAAACCGGCAGGCCGGACTTGAGTCCTGGAGATGGGAAGTACAGTGCCTGCACTCTGAAGGAGGGGTGTTAATGTTGCAGTTTAAAACTGTAGTGTAAAGCACACTTTGGCAAGACAGTGATGGAGTGAATGATGGTGAAAGTTTTTCTTTTTCGGGCCACCCTGCCTTGGTGGGAATCGGCCGGTGTGATAATAAATAAAATATATATATATATATATATATATATATATATATATATATATATATATATATATATATATATATATATATATATATTATATATATATATATATATATATATAATATATATATATATATATATATATATATATATATATTTCTTTCAACGCACCAGCCGTATACCACTGAGGTGGGGTGGCTCAAAAATAAAAATGAAAGTTTTTCCTTTTAAATTTAGTACTATATACAGGAGAAGGGGTTACTAGCCCCTTGCTCTCGGCATTTTAGTCGCCTCTTCCGACACACATGGCTTACCGGGGAAGAATTCTGTTCCATTTCCCCATGGAGGTAAGAGGAAATAAACAAGAACAAGAACTAGTAAGAAAAAAAAGAAGAAAACATAAGAGTGGTGTGTATATATATGCTTGTACATGTATGTATAGTGTGACCTAAGTGTAAGTAGAAGTAGCAAGACGTACCTGAAACCTTGCATGTTTATGAGAAAGAAAAATAGACACCAGCAATCCTACCATCATGTAAAACAATTACAGGTTTCCGTTTTATACTCACTTGGCAGGACGGTAGTACCTCCCTGGGCGGTTGCTGTCTACCAACCTACTACCTAGAATATATATATATATATATATATATAATTATTATATATTATATATATTTATATATATATATATATATATATATATATATATATATATATATATATATATATATATATATACATATATATATATATATATTATATATATATATATATATATATATATTATATATATATATATATATTATATATATATTATATATATATATATATATATATATATATATATATACTCACACACACATCAATGAAATCACAAAACAAGTGATTTTAAATCATTTACCAAACTACAACAAGCCAGAACTCGAACCTACGCACCTCGTACCGCCTCCTGAGACAGCACAATTTATGCATCGCCTTACCACTTGAACCAGCGATCCTACAAGAGTCACGCATGTACATAAGCTACATGTTTTTCTCGTGATCCGAGGACACTCGTGGCAGTGGTATCTCGAGGATTAATTTCAGCCTCCTCCTGTTTGAATACCCACCTCAACAAGTAGTCTATATAGCAACGAAATCACAAAACAAGTGATTTTAAATCATATACCAAACGCAACAGCCAGGACTCGCCTACAACCTTATCCCGCTCCTGAGACAGGAGGGGGGTTTAAGGTGGGTATTCAAACGGGAGGAGGCTAAAATTTAAATCCTCGAGTACCACCCCATGAGTTCCTCGGATCACGAGAAAAACATGTAACTTTTTATGATCGCGGCCCAAAGTGGAAGGGGCGATGCGTACATTGTGCTGTCTCTTGGGCGTATAAAGTTGTAGGTCGAACCCTGGCCTGCCGCAGTTTGGTAAATAATATCAATTAACAGGGGATATCAGAATTGAAAAACAACCTTGTGGAAGAAAAAAAAAATTCCAAAGTTTTTCGGACTTATCACATTATCAATGAACTTTTTAAAAAAAAAAAGAAAAAAGGGCATAAAAAGGGTCAAGAAAAACCCCTCCCATCTGTCACTACAACAAGTACCCCTCACACGTTCGTGACAACCCCGGGCTCTGTGAAACACACCTAATTAAACCCAAAAGAATTAAAATTTTTATTTGTCTAAGTATTATTAAATTTTTCCCCATTTTATTATTATAAATGAACCAATTTATAAAAACCCAAAAGGAATTTTCATATTTTTTTAAAAACTGCTCTTTATAAGAATTTTTTTATTTTTAACACACTGGCATTCCCCCAAGGGCGGGTGGCCCGAAAAAAAAACCTTTCACCATCATTCATCCATCACTATCTTGCCAAAAGGGTGCTTTACACCACATTTTTAAACTGCAAAAATTAAACCCCTCCTTCAGAGTGCAGGCACGTATTCCCCCATCCCGGGATCAACCCGGCCCCCGGTTTTCCCCTAAACCCCTTCATAATGTTACTTTGAAAAACATCCAACGAGTCAAGTATTTAAAAAATTAATTGTCCCATTTACTCCCATCAAAAACCATTACCATGCCTGCTGGAAGTTCAAACCCCTCGCACACAAAAACCCCCTTTACCCCCTCCCTACAACCTTTCCTAGGCCGACCCCACCCCGTTCCCTTTTTTTCAGATTTATACACTCTTGAAGTCATTTGTTTCGCTCCCTTCTCCCTACATGTCCGAACCACCTCAACAAACCCCTTCCTCAGCCCTTGGGCAATATTATAAAATATATTTTTATATATATATATTATATTAATATATAATATATATATATATTATATATCTTCTTTCAACACCCGGCCTTATCCCACCGAGGCGGGGTGGCCCCAAAAGGGGAAAAAGAAAATTTTCCTTTTATATTTAGTAATATATACAGGAGAAGAGGTTTCTGCCCTTGATCCCGGATTTCATCGCCACTTACGACTTTGGCTTAGGAGGGAAAAATTCTGTTCCACTTCCCCATGAAGATAAGAGGAAAAAACAAAAAACTAGAAAGAAAAAAGAAAAAACCCGTGGGGGTGTTTTTAAAAAAGTTTTTTAATGTATGTGTAGTGTGACCTAAGTGTAAGTAAATGCAAGACGTACTGAATCTTTCATGTTTATGAGACAAAAAAGACACCAGCAATCCTACATCCGTTTAAAAAAATTTTCAGGCTTTTGTTTTACACTCACTTGGGGAGGGCGGTAGCACCCCCCGGGTGGTTGCTGTCTACCAACCCACTACTACGATTATATATATATATATATTATTTATATATATATATAATTAATATTATATATAATTATATAATATATCAACCCTGGTTGTTTAATGAATTTTTTGATGGGGTTGTAAAAGAAGTAAATGCGAGGGTCTTGGCAAAAGCGTGGAGTTAAAAGATAAGAATCACACACAAAATGGGATTGTCACAGCTGATCTTTGCTGATGACACTGTGCTCTTGGAGATTCTGAAGAGAAGTGCAGAATTGGGGATGAATTTGGTTTGGGTGTGCAAAAGAAGAAAATAAAGGTGAATACAGGAAAGAGTAAGGGTTTTTGAGGATAACAAAAGTTTTGGGGATGAAAAAATTAATTTCAGATTGGGGGGGAGGTATGGAGGAGGTAATGTATTCAGATATTAGGGAGTGAAGGTCAGCGGTGGGTATATGAAAGATGGGTGAATCATAGAATTAGAGGGGAAAAAAGGGGATCGTGCTTGATCAAGTGCGGGTTCCAACAGGTCCGCTATACTCCAGTATGGGCCTGACAACACTGTTGTACAGTTGTCTTGAACGATTCCTTATTAAGGTATTGGAATGCTGTTCTCAGGTTTGCCAGGCGTCCATATGCTGCAGCATTTATCTGGTTGATGTGTGCTTCCGGATACATGCTCGGTGTTATACTCACCCCAAGATCTTTCTCCTAGAGCGAGGTTTGCAGTCTTTAGTCACCTAGCCTATACTCCGTCTGCGGTCTTCTGTGCCCTTCCCCGATCTTCATGACTTTGCATTTGGTGGGGTTAAATCCGAGAAGGCAGTTGCTGGACCAGGTGTCCAGTCTGTCCAGGTTTCTTTGAAGTCCTGTGTGAAGACTGTGTTTATGTGTGTGTGTGAGTGTGTGTGTTTGTGGATAGAACGTCCAGTGGTGACATGACTGAAGTGCTCAAGTACTTGGAGGAAGTGTTGGTTGGTCAGGACAATTCTGTCTGAGAAGCCAGACTCAGTTACAGGAAAGCACAGTTGGAAGCAAAAATTGCATATAAATCACAAAATGACAGGAAATAGTTAAACTGATCAGAAAATGTAACGATCTAGACTGCAAAGTCGTACAGACAGGATACATACATAACTAATAATTATATGAGACGTGTCACGCAGGAAGGAGAGTGTGAACCCAAAAGCATACAGCGAAGAGATGGGGAAAAGAGTAGACACTAGCAATGTGGCCACAAAAACGGGTACATAATTAGGAGATTATTGCCTTAAAAGGCACTAGAGTGTCCGTGGAAGAATTGGACCGTGCCCTAGTCAGAAGTGGATAATTCCTTCGGCAAAACTGTTCTGTCTTCTAGGATGCAATAAATAGAGTTCATTATATAAACAGTGTCACTGAATGCACTGGAGAGTGTCCCAGAAACCACTGAAAGTGTTCAAGGAAAGAATGAACAGTATCCTAGTGATCACCGGACAGTGACCCAGGAAGCACTGGACAGTATCCTAGTGATCACCGGACAGTGACCCAGGAAGCACTGGACAGTATCCTAGTGATCACCGGACAGTGACCCAGGAAGCACTGGACAGTATCCTAGTGATCACCGGACAGTGACCCAGGAAAGCACTGCGACATTATCCTTAGTGATCACCGGACAGTTGACCCAGGAACACAGCACCAATGAGGACCCCATGCTATCCTAGTGAATCACGGACAGTGACCCAGGAAGACTGGACAGTATCCTAGTGATCACCGGACAGTGACTCAGGAAGCACTGGACAGTGTCCTAGTGATAACCGGACAGTGACCCAGGAAGCACTGGACAGTGTCCAAGTGATCACCGGACAGTGACTCAGGAAGCACTGGACAGTGTCCTAGTGATCACCGGACAGTGACCCAGGAAGCACTGGACAGTATCCTAGTGATCACCGGACAGTGACTCAGGAAGCACTGGACAGTGTCCTAGTGATCACCGGACAGTGACTCAGGAAGCACTGGACAGTGTCCTAGTGATCACCGGACAGTGACCCAGGAAGCACTGGACAGTATCCTAGTGATCACCGGACAGTGACCCAGGAAGCACTGGACAGTGTCCTAGTGATCACCGGACAGTGACCAAGGAAGCATGGACCACGTTATCCTGTGATCACCGGACAGTGACTCAGGACGGAAGCACTGGACAGTGTCCTAGTGATCACCGGACAGTGACCCAGGAAGCACTGGACAGTATCCTAGTGATCACCGGACAGTGACTCAGGAAGCACTGGACAGTGTCCTAGTGATCACCGGACAGTGACTCAGGAAGCACTGGACAGTGTCCTAGTGATCACCGGACAGTGACCCAGGAAGCACTGGACAGTATCCTAGTGATCACCGGACAGTGACCCAGGAAGCACTGGACAGTATCCTAGTGATCACCGGACAATGACTCAGGAAGCACTGGACAGTGTCCTAGTGATAACCGGACAGTGACCCAGGAAGCACTGGACAGTGTCCTAGTGATAACAGGAAAGTGACCCAGGAAACACTGGACAGTATCCTAGTGATCACCGGACAGTGACCCAGGAAGCACTAGACAGTATCCTAGTGATCACCGGACAGTGACTAGGAAGCACGGACAGGTGTCTATGATAACCGGACAGTGACCCAGGAAGCAAGGACAGTGTCCTAGTGATAACCGGACAGTGACCCAGGAAGCACTGGACAGAATCCTAGTGATCACCGGACAGTGACCCAAGAAGCACTGGACAGAATCCTAGTGATCACCGGACAGTGACCCAGGAAGCACTGGACAGATTCCATAGTGATCACGGACGTGACCCAGGAAGCATGGACAGTACTCCTGGTCGATCACGGACAGTGACTCAGGAAGACACTGGGACAGTGTCTATTGATAACCGGACAGTGACCAGGAAGCACTGGTTAGACACGTGTCCTAGTGCTAAACCGGACAGTGACCCCAGGAAGCACTGGACAGAATCATATGTGATCACCGGACAGTGACCCAAGAAGCACTTGGACAGTATCTATTGATCACCGGACATGTGACCCAGGAAGCACTTGGACAGTTTTGGTATAGGATCACCGGACAGTGACCCAGGAAGACACTGGACAGTATCCTAGTGATCACCGACAGTGACCCAGGAATCAATGGGACAGTATCTAGTGATCACCGGACAGTGACCCAGTGAAGACTGGTCAGTGTCCAAGTGATCACCGGGGACAGTGACTCAGGAAGCTCTGGGACATTATCATAGTGATCACGGACAGGACCCAAGGAAGCACTGGACAGTATCTAGTGATCACCGGACTGTGACCAGGAAGCAACTGGGACAGTCTTCCCAAATGATCACCCGGTACAGTGGACTCAGGAAGCACTGGACAGTATCTAGTTTGAAATCCACCGGACAGTGACCCAGGAAGCACGGGCAGATATACTAGTGTTTTCACGGCAGTGACTCAGGGAAGCAATGGACAGTATCTAGTGATCACCGGACAGTGACCAGGAGCACTGGACAGTATCCTAGTGATCACGGACAAGTGACCAGGAAGCCACTGGACTGTGTCCAGTGATCACCGGACAGTGACTCAGGAAGCACTGGACAGTATATAGTGATCACCGGACCTGTGACAGGAGCACTGGACAGTGTCCAAGTTGATACCGGACAGGTGACCAGGAAGCACTGGACAGTGTCCTAGTGATCACCGGACAGTGACCCAGGAAGCACTGGACAGTGTCCTAGTGATCACCGGACAGTGACCCAGGAAGCACTGGACAGTATCCTAGTGATCACCGGACAGTGACCCAGGAAGATGGAAGTTATCTAGTGATCACCGGACAGTGACTCAGGAAGCATGGACAGTGTCCTAGTGATTAAACGGACAGTGACCCAGGAAGACTGAGAGGACAGTGTCCTAGTGAATCAACCGGACAGTGACTCAGGAAGCACTGGACCAGTGTCCTAGTGATCACCGGACAGTGACACCAGGAAGCACTGGACAGTTATCTGTGATCACCGGACAGTGACCCAAGAAGCACTGGACAGAATCCTAATGGTCACCGGACAGTGACCCAGGAAGCACTGGACAGAATCCTAGTGATCACCGGACGGTGGCCCAGGAAGCAATGGACAGTATCCTGTGGATCACCGGGACAGTGGACTAGGAAGCAATCTGGTCAGTTGTCTTGTGATATCCGACAGTGACCCAGGAAGCACTTGGACTGTGTCCTGTGATTACCGGACAGTGACCCAGGAAGCCACTGGACAGAATCCTCAGTGCACGGACAGTGACCAAGAAGCTCACTGGACAGTATCCTAATTATAACCGGACAGGACCAGGTAAGCACTGGACAGTGTCCTTAGTGATCACCGCGACAGTGACCAAGGAAGCACTGGACAGAATCCTAGTGATCACCGGACAGTGACCCAGGAAGCACTGAACAGAATCCTAGTGATCACCGGACAGTGACCCAGGAAGCACTGAACAGTATCCTAGTGATCACCGAACAGTGACCAGGAAGCACCTGGACTGTATCTAGTGATCACCGAGACAGCGACCCAGGATAGACACTGGGACAGTATCTAGTGATCACCGAACAGTGACCCAGGAAGCACTGAAGAGTATCCTAGTGATCACCGGACAGTGACCCTGGAAGCACTGGACAGTATCCTAGTGATCACAGGACAGCGACCCAGGAAGCACTGGAGAGTATCCTAGTGATCACCGAACAGTGACCCAGGAAGCACTGAAGAGTATCCTAGTGATCACCGGACAGTAAACAGGAAGACTGGACAGTATCTAGTGATCACCGAACAGCCGACCCCCCCCCCCAGGAAGCACTGGAGAGTATACTAGTGATCACCGGACAGTGACTGAGGGATCACTGGACAGTATCGTAGGAAGCATTTTAATGACGGCTGATAAATAAAATGGACATTTTATTAGCTTGGTAAACACAACTGTGGTGATGATCGCTGGCCCCATATAATGAACTGATCACTTTAACAGTGGTCATAATGTCTCATGAGTCAGGCTTCACTTTGTGTCAACATCAACTTGTGTACAACCATCAGCCACCATTTATCACTCCCCTCACTTGCTATAAGTCAAGTAATTTTCGGTAATTTTATCCAATATACTTTTTGTGAACTACGTTAGAATTATTAATAATATTTAGGGATGTTACGTAGGAATAACAAACTTATAGTATTATAAAAATAAAATCTCTATTCTTCTTGAATTTATAATGTAAATATGAAAATTTAGACGAAGGAAACTATAGTCTTATGCCATTACAGAGAGTGAAATAATATTTTCATCAGTAAAAACTGAGACTTGGAAATATCCCTAAGCTCTTAGAAACTAAACTGAACGGTAGTGAGTGTATTTAAAATGACTTACATGTTCGGTCTCAGGAGTTAAGGACACTAGAAGCAACTGAACACTATTTGATCTTTATGTTGCTTTTACTAGCAGCAAATGACAAAAAATATTTGTGTGCTGAGAACATGAAAGTTAATTCTGTTCTAAACTGTCAAATCAAATGTGAAGTATTACATTATTTGAATAAGCGGACTTTTAATTCCTGGGTCCTCTTAAGAAGGTCGAAGTTTCAAAACGCACGTGAACTGTAAATCCAGAGCCTATGACAGTTTCCAGCTCCTAGCTCAGTTGTGTATTGAAAATGTAGTCTATAGAAAATTGATAAAGTCGGCATTAGGCTGTAGGTTATGAACAGCTGCCTTTGGGGGGAGAATCTTAATCCTTCTCGTAAGTAGTTTCGAATCCTGCTGACTGCGATCGTTTCTGTGTATATACCTGCTTGTTTCTGCGTGATATAATGTTGCAGTTAAAAACAGTAGTGTGGGAAGCACCCTTTATGGCAGACAGTGATGGAGTGAATGTTGGTGAAAGTTTTTCTTTTTTCGTGGCCATCCGCCTTGGTGGGAATCGGCCCAGTGTGTTGTTAATAATATTATATTATATATATATATATATTATATATATATATATTATATACTCTATATATAATACTATATATATATAATATATAGATATATATTTTAGATATCATTTACCAAACTGCGCAGGCATGGCTCGACCATACGAACCTTGTACCGCTCCAGAGAGAGAAACAATGTATTGCATCACATTTTACCATTGCGCCACCGATCCTTCAGGAATCACGCATGCAGATGAGCTACATATTTTCCTTGTTGATCCGAGGGGACACTGTGAGACAGTTATATCTCGATGGATAAAATTTTCGGCTTCCTCATGTTTGAATACAACAATCAACAAGCGCAGTTTATGTATAGCAATGAAATCACGAAATGTGTGATTTAATTCAATTTACTAAATGCTGCAGGCCAGGATCGAACCTACGGGAAACCATGTACTGCCTCCAGAGACAGGTAGTTTGGTCACAAAATGATGTAAAAACACTTGTTTCATGGTACATATATACCAAAAAACTGTTGTACAGAGGGCTGAGGAAGGGTTGTTGAGGTGGTTCGGACATTGTAGAGAGAATGGGCCGGAAACAGAATTGACTTCAAGAGTGTATCAGTCTGTAGTGGAAGGAAGGCGGGGTAGGGGTAGGCATAGGAAGGGTTGGAGGGAGGGGGTTAAAGGAGGTTTTGTGTGCGAGGGGCTTGGACTTCCAGCAGGCATGCAATCTGTGAGCGTGTTTGATAGGATGTGAATGGAGAACAAAAGGTTTTTAATACTTGACGTGCTGTTGGAGTGTTGAGCATAACGTAACATTTATGAAGGGATTCAGGGAAACCGGCAGGGCCGGACTTGAGTCCTGGAGATGGGAAGTACAGTGCCTGCACTCCTGAAGGGAGGGGGTGTCTAATGTTGCTGTTTAATAATGTAGTGTATAGCACGCACTTCTGAAAGACAGTGATGGAAGATGAATGATGGTGGAAGAGTTTTTCTTTTTAGAGGCACCCTGCTCTTGGTGGGTAATTCGGGCCGGTTCTGTGATAATAACATAAAATCATATTATAACTTAGTCATATAGATATATATATACTAATATATATATATATACTATCATATTTATAATTATATTATATAGATATATCATATATATATATATATATTATATATATTTATATAATATTTATATCAAGATATATACTATAATTATTATTTCTCTTACAACGCTCCACAGGCCGCTATACCACTGAGGTGGAGGGGTCTCAAAAATAAAATGAAAGTTTTTCCTTTAAATTTTCGTACTCTATATACAGGAGGGAAAGGGAGTTAGCCCCTTTGCTCTCGGCATTTTAGTCGCCTCTTCGACAACATGGTTACCGGGAAGAATTCTGTTCCAGTTTCCCATGGAAAAGGTAAGAGGAAATACACAAGAACAAGAACTAGTAAGAAAAAAAGAAGATAAAACATAAGAGTGAGTGTGTATATATATGCTTGTTACATGTATGTATAGTGTGACCTTAGTGTAACTAGAAGTGCAAGACGTACCTGAACCTTGCATGTTTATGAAAGAATAAAATAGACACCAGCAATCCTACCATCATGTCAAAACAATTTACAGGTTTTCCGTTTTATACTTCATTGGCTGGACGGTAGTACCTCCTGGGCGGTTGCTGTCTACCAAACTACTACCTAGATATATTATATATATTATATATTATATATATTTGTATATATATATATATATATATCATATATATATATATATAATTATATATATTTTATATATATATATATATATATATCATACATTTTATATATATATATATATATATATATATATTTATATATATATATTATATATATATATATATATATATATATATATATATATATATATATATTATATATATATATATATATATAATCACACACACATCAATGAAATCACCAAAACAAGTGATTTTAAATCATTTACCAAAAATACAACATGCCAGAACTCGAACTACGCACCTCGTACCGCTCCTGAGGACGCACATTTATGCATCGCCTTACCACTTGAACCAGCGATCTACAAGAGTCACGCTTATGTACATAAGCTACATGTCTTTTCTAGTGATCCGAGGACACTCGTGGCTGTGTATCTCGAGGATTAATTTCAGCCTCCTCTGTTTGAATACCCCACCTCATCAAGATAGTCTATATAGCAACGAATTCCAAAAACAATGTGATTTTTAAAATCATATACAAAACTGCCAAACAGGCCTCGATCGACCTTACGAACCTTATCCGCCTCCTGGAGGACAGGAAATGCGGTATAAGGGTGGGTATTCAAACAGGAGGAGGCTGAAATTAATCCTCGAGATACCACTGCCATGAGTGTCCTCGGATCACGAGAAAAACATGTAACTTGTATGATCGCTGGCTCAAGTGGTAAGGCGATGCGTACATTGTGCTGTCTCATTAGGCGGTATAAAAGTTCGTAGGTCGATTCCTGGCCGCCGCAAGTAGGTAAATGAATATATATACATATGTAAACAGGTGATATCAGAATATGCAAAACAACCTCTGTGGAAGAATAGAAAAATTCCAAGTGTTTCGTGACTTATCACATTATCAATGAACTATATAAAAAAAAAAGAAAAAAGGCATATAAAGGGTCAAGACAACACCTCACCATCATGTCACTACAACAAAGCTACACCTCACACGTTCGTGACAACACCCGGCTCTGTGAAAAAACACACTAAATACTCAACAAAGAATTAAAATTCATTATTTGTCTAATGTATTATTAAATTCTTCCCATATTATATTACTTATAAATGAATCCAATTTATATAAACCAAAGGAAATATTCATATTATTTTCAAAACTGCTCTTTATGAAGAATTTTTTTATTATTAACACACTGGCCGATTCCCACCAAGGCAGGGTGGTCCGAAAAAGAAAACCTTTAACCATATTCACTCATCACTATCTTGCCAGAGGAGTGCTCTATACACCACAGTTTTTAAAAACTGCATCATTAAAACCCCCTCCTTCAGAGTGCAGGCCCTGTATTCACCCCCTCCCAGGACTTTCAAGTCCGGCCTGCGGTTTCCACTGAAACCCCTTCATAAATGTTCTTGCTAACACTCCAACAGCTCTGTCAAGTATTAAAAATTAATTGTCTCCATTCACTCCTATCAAACACACTTACGCATGCCTGCTGGAAGTTCAAGCCCCTCGCACAACAAAACCTCTTTACCCCCTCCCTACAACTTTCCTAGGCCGACCCCTACACGACTTCCTTATTCTTAAGATTTATACACTCTTGAAGTCCATTCTGTTTCGCTCCAATTCTCTCACATGTCCGAACCACCTCAACAACCCTTCCTCAGCCCTTGGAGATAAACATATATTATATTATATATTATATTATATATATATATACATAATAATTTTTATTATATATATATATAGATCTTCTTTAACAACCGGCTTATCCCCACGAGGCGGGGTGGCCAAAAGGGGAAAATGAAAGTTTTCTTCCTTTAATATTATAGTAATACTATAAAGGAGGAAGAGGTTACTAGCCTCTTGATCCCGTCATTTCAGTACGCCACTTACGACTCGTATGGCTACGGTTGGAAGAAGTCTGTTCCACTTCCCCATGAAGTTAAATAAGAGGAAATAAACAAGAACTAGAAAGAAAATAGAAGAAGAAAACCCGAGGGTGTGTATAAATATGTTTGTACATGTTTGTGTAGTGTGACCTAAGTGTAGTAGAAGTTGACAAGACGTTATCTGAAACTCTTCATGATTTTTGAGACAGAAAAAGACACCAGCAATCCTACCATACTCGTATAAAACAATTACAGGCTTTAGTTTAAACTACTTGGCAGGACGGTGCACCGCCCTGAGTGGTTGCTGTCTACAAAACAACTACCTACGATTTATTTATATAGATATATATATTTATATATATATATATATTATATATATATTTATACATTAATATATATATATATTTTTTTCACCGTGGGTTGTTTATTGAATTTATTAAGATGGGGTTTGTAAGAGAAGTAAATGCCGAGGGTCTTGGCAAGAGGGTCGTGGAGTTAAAAGATAAGAATCACACACAAAGTGGGAAAGTTGTCACAGATGATCTTTGCTGATGACACTGTGCTCTTGGGAGATTCTGAAGAAGAAGTTTGCAGAGATTGTGGAGAATTTGGTTTGGGTGTGCAAAAGAGAAAAGTTAAAGGTGAATACAGGAAAGAGAAGGTTATGAGGTAACAAAAAAGATTTAGGTGATTGAATGATTGAATTTCAGTTTGGAGGGAGTGAGATGGACGGAGGTGAACTGTATTCAGATATTAGGGAGTTGAACGTGTCAGCGGTGGGTATTGAATGTTGAGGTGAATCATAGAATTGATGAGGGGAAAAAGAGTGAGTGGTGCACTTAGGTGTCTGTGGTGAGACAAAGAACTTTGTCCTTGGAGGCAAAGAGGGGAATGTATGAGAGTATAGTTTTACCAACGCTCTTATTTGGGTGTGAAAGCATGGGGGTATGAATGTTGCATGCGAGGAGATGGCTGGAGGCTGTGGAGATGTCATGTCTTGAGGGCAATGTGTGGTGTGAATATATGCAGAGAATTCGTAGTTTGAAGTTAGCGGAAAAGGAGGTGCCGGGATTACAAAAACTGTTGTCAGAGGGCTGAGGGAATGCGGTTGTTGAGGTGGATGGACATGTAGAGAGATGGAGCGAAACAGAATGACTTCAGAGTGTATCAGTCTGTAGTGGAGGAATGGCGGGGTAGGGGTCGGCTAGGAAAGGTTGGAGAGAGGGGGTAAAGGAGGTTTTGTGTGCGAGGCTTGGACTACCACTGGCATGGGTTGTGAGCCTCGTTTTGATAGGAGTGAATGGAGGACAAATGGTTTTTAATACTGGACGTGCCTTGTTGGAGTGTGAGGCAAAGTAACATTATGAATGGGGTTCAGGGAAACCGGCAGGCCGGACTTGAGTCCTGGAGATGGGAAGTACAGTGCATGCACTCTGTACGGGAGGGGTGTTAATTGATTGCGGTTTAAAAATGTAGTGTAAAAGCATCCCTTTGGCAAGACAGTTGATGGAGTGAATGATGGTGTTGTGTGATAGTTTTACTTTTCCGGGCCTTAGTCAGGAACTGACTATGGAACTGAACTTCTCCAGGCCGAGGGACTGACAACCTCATATTCTGCGAACTTCAAGGGTGTTGGATGATGACATAGTCTTCACATCTCTACTGTTCTGCCTACTGTCTGTATTCGACTGAAAGAAAGCACCTACTGTGTAGGCGAAACGTTTCGGATTAATGTTGCCTAAATGTTGCCTTTGTGTCTTACCTACCAACCTGTCGGTATTGTTATACCATTTTGATGTACATTATCATTGATGAACACAATATATCTTTAAACATATAGAGTAAATTTCAGAAGGACTTTATTTGTAATTGAGTTATTGCTATATTGACAAGTTGTTTATCATATTCGCAACGGACATTTTATGTATATGACCGCATATTTATAGTTATGATTGTTTTTTTGTTATAATTGTATACTTGTTATTGTTTGTTTACTATATATTATATATATATATATATTGTTATCTATATATATATATATTTATATATTTATATTATATATTATATATACTATATATATATATATATTATTTATATATAATTTATCTATTTACATATTAATTTATTTATTTTATTATCTCACTGGACGATTCCCACAAGGCAGGGTTGGCCGATATAGATCAAACTTTCACCATCATACAACTCCATTCACTGTTCTTGCCGAAGGGTCTGGTTACACTACGTTTTAAACTGCAACCATTAACAACCCTCTTCAGAGTGCAGGCACTGTACTTACCATCTCAGGACTCAAGTCCGCGGCCCTGCCGGTTTCCCTGAAACCCCTTCATAAATGTTACTTTGTCTCACACTCCAACAGCACAGTCAAGTATTAAAAACAATTTGTCTACTTCTTCACTCTTTCAAACACGACTCAACGCATGACTTCTAGGAGGTCCAAAGCCCCTCGCACACAAAACCTCTTTACAACCTACCTCCAAACCTTTACTAGGCCGACGCCTACCCCGCCTTCTTTCCACTACAGCTGAACCACTCTTGAAGTCACTCTGTTTCGCTCCATTCTCTATACATGTCCGAACCACTCATCAACCTTCTCACCTTGGGACAACAGTTTTGGTAATCCCCCGAACCTCCTCCCTAACTTCCAAAACTTTCGAATTCTATGCTTTATATTCACACCACACATTGAACCTCAGGATCATCGACATCTCCACTGCCTCCAGCACTTCTCTCGCTTGCCAACATTCATCACCCATGCTTCACACCCTGAGATGAGCGTTGGTTAAACTATTTACTCTCATGCCATTCACCCTCTTTGCCTACGAAGGACAAAGCTTCTTTGCTCTCCACAGACCATCCTAAGTGCACCAATCACCCTTTCACCTCATCAATTCTATAAATCACCTCATCCCTTTCATTGACCATCCGCTGACACATCACTCCCAAATATCTGAATATCATTCACCTCCTCCATACTCTCTCCCTCCAATCTTTTTCCAATCTTTCATCACCTAATCTTTTGT
>NC_069438.1:17754268-17772003 GCF_026875155.1 Cherax quadricarinatus
CCTAACCAAAACCTAACCTAACCTAACCAAACCCCAACCTAACCTAACTTATCCTAACCTAGCCTAACCAACCTAAACCTTACCTAAATTACCCTTTAACCTAACCAAACCTAGCCTAACCTAACCAAAACTTAAAACCAAAAACCTAACCTAACCAAACCCTACCCTAACCTAACCTTCCCAAAACCCCAAAACCTTTACCTAACCTAACCTAACCAAAATTTAAAACCTAACCCAACCAAACCCTAACCTAACCTACCCCAAACCCAAAAACCTTTAACCTAACCTAACCAAAAAACCAAACCCCTAACCTAACCTAACCTAACCTATTTTAAAAACCCCTTCCCTTTAACCAACCTACCCGAAAACCAAATCCAAACCCTTTAACCTAAAATAATTGGAACCCCTTCCCCCAAAATACATTAGAGAAACCCCCCAGAATTACTTTGAAACGACTCCTTTTTTTGGATTTTTCCCAAAAATTATTTTTGAAAATTTTTATCGAAAAATTTCAAACATTTTTTTTTTCTTTTTTGGGTAAAACACACCAAGGGTAGAAATTTTTTATTTCGATTTCCAAATAGAACACTGTCCTCGCCCCCTGAGAAAACCATTGGGGGGCCCACCCCAACACATGGGGAAAATGCGCTTCACACCCCAAGGTAAAACATAAACCCCCCCGCGTCAAAACCCCCAGGACAGACGGGCCCATGAAATCGGGAAACCCATCCAAAGGTAGAAAATCACTTTTTTCCAACCAATTTCCTATAAAAACCCTTTAACCTAACCTAAACCAAATTTCCCTAACCAAAAACCTAACCTCACCTAACCAAACCCCTAACCTAAAACCCATCAATCCCCTTCCTAACCAACCCCTAACCTAACCAAACCCCAAACCTAACCCATCAAAAAAACCCTACCCCAAACCCAAAACCAAACCCCTTCCTAACCCAAACCAAAACCCATAAAACCACTCGAAAATACTACCTAACTTAACCAAACCCAAACCCCTTAACCTAACCAAACCGAACCTAACCAAACCCTAACCAAACCTATCCTAACCTGTCCCAACCTAACCAACCTAACCTATCCTAACCTAACCTAAAAAAAACCAACCAACCCTTAAATCCAAAAGCAAAACCAAAAACCTAACTTATCCCTAACCAAACCTTTTCCTAACCTAACCAAAACCCACGGGACTAACTTGAACCAACTCTAAAAACCCATTTAAATTCTTCTTAAAAAAAAATTGTTTCGGGCACATCATTTAAAACACCTTAAAAAAAAAAAACCCATCAAACACCTCCGAATCCCTCCCAAAAAAAACACTACTGTTTACTCCCAAAATTTCACCCGGGAATACTCCCAATCACCGTAAAAAATCACCAGAAACTAATTTTAACCCCACCATCTAAAAACCCTTTTTTTATAAAAACCACCCCCCTCAAATCAAAATAAAACCAAGAACTCCCCCCCCTTTGGGGCGCATAAAAAAAAAGCATGAACACAACCTAAACGCAAACATTTAATACATGATCACCATCAACAAAACATATCTTAAATACAAAACACATAATATAAGACAATCACCAACTAAAAATCACCCATTTTCCCCTTACCTAAAAAAATCACTAATATCACAGAAAAAAATCATTTTTATAAACTTTTTCACAACACACCAAAAACCCCCAAAAAAAAAAAATTTCATATTTGCAAAATCTAACGCACTCCCCTTTCACTACCACCAAAAACCCGATTTCTAAAACCCACGGGACCGACGAGCTCACCCCATGACTCACACTCCCCATTGTTTTTTAACTTGGTGGTTGGAACATCAAAAACCCCCCCCCCCTTGTTTAAAATTTTTTTGTACCCTACTTTATTAAAACACTATATCCAAGACGTTTAAACCAAAATTTTTTTAAAAATGACCCCCCAACACCAAGATCCCCAGAAAACACACTTTTTTATAATTTTTTTCACAAAAAATCACGATAAACCAAATTTCCCATATCATGTTTACCGCATCTATAAACCCACTAATAAAACCAAAGATCCCCAAAAAAAAAAATTCAAATCATGCATCTCAAAACTACTATGATCACTGAAAACACTTTTTTTTAAAAACATTCCCCAACAAAAAAAGACATACACAAAAATACCACAAACTTCCACCAACATCTTAACTTTAACCCAGAGCCACTAAACATATCACTATCACAAAAAAAAATAATACACAAACCCCACATATTATACATTTTTCAATTGGAAATTTAAGACATAAAGACAACACACCAAATCAAACTTTTCACCTCCAACTAAAAACATACACTCACCCCCTAAAATTTTCCTTCCTTTTTCCCTTTCCGTAAAACCCCCAAGAGCTTTTTTAAAAAACCCCGAGGGTTTCCCAAATCACAAACGTGGGAGCCAGAGGAACCTTTCACCACCCCAACCCACCTACTACCCTCTTGGCTCCTACGTCGTAGGGAAACCCGGGCCCGGGGTTAAAACAGTCTAGGAGATATACGGAATGAAAAAGGGAAAGGGTTTTTGGGGGGTGATGTGAAATGTTTTAGTTGGGGGTGAATGTCTTAGTTTGGTGTTTTATGCCTCATGTTTTTAAATTTTCCCAATTGAAAATTTTAAAATATGTGGGTGTTTGTGTTTTTATTTTTTTTGTAAATAGGTTAATTTTTATAGTGCTCATTTTTATTTTTATAGATTTGGGGAAAAGTTTTGTGGTTTTTTTGTGTTTTTTCCTTATTTTTGTGCAAAATGTTTTAAAAATAATTTTTTTTCCCAGTAAATCATAGTATTTTTGAGTTTCATGATCTTAGTTTTTTTGGGTGATCTTGGTAAATTATTTTTGATAGATGAGGGGAAACATGATAGGGAAAATTGGTGATCGTTTTTTTGTGTGAATAATTAAAAAAAATGTGTTTTTCTGTGATCTTGGGGGTTGGGGATCATAAAATCTGGAAATCGTCTTGGTTTATGGGTTTTCTTAGATAATTAGGGTACAACAGGTTGAAAAAAGGGGGGGTTTAAAGGGGGAAAAGGTTTACCAACCACCAAGAAACACAATGGGAGTGTGCCCGCCCACTGGAGGTGAGCTCGTGGCCCCCTGTGGGGTTAGACATCGTGTGTTGGGGGTAGTGAGGTAGTCCCCCCCTTTTAGATATTGTCAAATATGATTTTTTTTTTTTTGGTGTGTTTTGTGTGAAATGTTTTTATAAAAATGATTTTTTTCTTGATATTGGGTGATTTTGGTGTAATTGCATGGGTGATTGTAGTTTGGGTGATTGTCTTATTTTAGGGTGGTGTATAAAATATGTTTTCATTTGAGGGTAAACCCGGGTACAAGTTTTGTTTTTATTAGGTATTTTTCATGCTTTTTTTTTATGCCCCAAAGGGGGAGGGAGTTTTTTGGGTTTTATAGTGATTTGAGGGGATTTCTATAAAAAGGATTTTAGTTTGGTGATGTTAAATTTATTTTTTCGGGTGTTTTTGACGGTAAATTGGTAGTATTCAGGGGTGATTTGGTAGTAATCAGTAGTTTTTTTTTTTGGGGAGTTTTCGGAGGTGTTTGAGGGTTTTTTTTTTTTTTTGAAGGTGTTCAAATAAATGGCAAGCATTTTTGAAAAAGGGAATTCGTGGGGTTCAATTTGGTTCAAATTTAGTCAGTTTTTAAAGGTTAGGTTGGGATATTTTAGGTTGGGATAATTTTAGGTTAGGTAGTTTTAGGTTTAATTAGGTTGGGTTAGGTTGGGTTTTGGGTTAGGATGGGTTAGGTTAGGTTAGGGGGGGAAACGGGTTTTAGGATGGGTTAGGTTGGGTTTTAGGTTGGGTTTTGGGAGGTTAGGAAAGGGGTTGGGTTTGGGTTTAATTGGGTTTGTATTCGAGGTTTTTGGGAGGGATTAGGTTGGGTTAGGATGGGTTTAGGTTAGGTTAGGTTAGAGGTGTTTGAGGGAGTTGGGTTTGGGGTTTTGGGTTAGGTTAGGTTGGGTTTGGGTTTTGGGGTGATTGATGGGGTTAGGGTTTTAGGTTCGGTTAGGAAAAGGTTGGGGTTGGGGTTGGGAAATTAGGTTGGGTTTAGGTTAGGTTGGGTTTAGACTTTGGGTTTCTGGAAAAAGAATTTCTCCCCTTGGGATTTACCCGCTTTAAAGGGCGCCTGTCGGGTCCTGAGTTTACGCAGGTTTTTAAGTTCAAACCTTGGGTGTGAAGCCCCTTACACCATGTTTGGGGTACCCACAATGAGTCCCCTCGGGAGCGAGGACAGTGCTTCTATTCGGGAAAACGAGTAAAAAAATTTTTTTACCCTTGAGTGTGTTTTTTAAAAACCCAAAAAGAAAAAAAATTTTTCGAAATTTTTCGATAAAGTTTTTTAAAACTAATTTAAATATCCAAAAATGGAGTTTGTTCAAAGTAAATTTTGGAGTACTCTAATGTATTTTGGGAAATGTTCCAAAATATTTTAGGTTAGGTTAGGATAGGTTCGGGTAGGTTGGTTAGGGAAGGTTAAGATAGGGGTTTGGTTAGGTTAAAAGGGTTTGGGTAAAGGGGGTTTGGTTTTGGTTAGGTTAAGTTAGGTTAGGCGGTTAGGGTTTGGTTTGGTTGGGTTAGGTTTTAAATTAGGTTAGGTTTGGTTAGGCTAAAGGGTTTGGTTAGGGGAAGGTTAGGGTTTTTGGGGGAGGTTTGGTTAGGGTTTTGGTTAAAGGTTTTAAATTAGGTTTTGGTTAGGGGTAGGTTTTGGTTAGGTTTTGGAAATTTAGGTAAAAGGGTTTGGTTAGGGTTTGGGTAGGTTTGGATAAGTTTTTGGTTAGGTTAGGGGAGGTTAGGGTTTGGTTTGGGTTTGGGTTTGGAAAGTTAGGTTAGGTTTTGGCTAGGGAGGGATGGGTGGGGTGTGTGTCTGTGTGTGTGTGTGGGGGAGTTTGGGAAAGGGGTGAAGTGGGATGTGGGGGTTGTTTTGGGCGAACTTGAGATACCGAAAAGACGTTATAAGTGGGGTTTTTTTTGTGACTTTTTCTGATGTAAATGGGGGGCCCCTTTTTAAATTTAATGAACTAAAAGGGTTTAAAAAGAAAAAAAATGGGGGGTGTGGGTGTTGGACCCCTTTCCCGATGAAAAATTTTGATAAAACGAAAAAAATTGTGGGGGTTTTTGGGTTGTGGGTTTGTGGGGTGTGGGGGGTTTTATCCTTAGTTTTTGGTGATTTTGGTGGTGTTTTGGGGTGGATTCAGTGGTGTTTTAGTATTCAGTTGGGGGTATTTGGGAGTAATCAAATGGTGTTTTTGGGAAATGTTTCCCTGTTTTTGAAAAGTTCAAAGGGTTCAAAGGGGTTTTTTAGTGTGTTCAAAGTTGTTTTTTTGAAGGTGATCAAAAGGGGGTTTAAGGGTGGGTTTTTTAAGGTGTTCGAAGGTTTTTGAGGTTATTCAAAGGGGGTTTTTGAGTGTGTTCAAATGATTATGAAGTGGGTTTTTAATGTGTTCAAAGGTGTTTTGAAAGGGGTTCAAAGTGTTTTTTTTAAGGGGTTGAAGGGTGTTTTTAGTGTTTTTCAAGGGGGTTTTTAAGGTGTTTAAGGGGGTTTTGATTGAATTCAGGGGGGTTTTTTGGGAGTAATTTAGTGGTTTTAATTGGGGGTACCCCAAAATTTTGGGTTTTTTTTTTGGGAAATGTTTCAGTGTTGATTGGAAATGTTTTAAAGGGGTTTTGAAGGTGCAAAGGGGGTTTTTTAAGGTGTTTAAAAGGGGGTTTTTAAGGTGTTGAAGGGTTTTTTGATTGAATTTTAGCCGGGGTTTTTTTTAGTAATTTAGTGGTGTAATTGGGAGTACTCAAATTTTGGGGGTTTTTTGGGAAATGTTTTTAGTGTTGTTGGAAATTTTCAAAAAGGGGTTTTTGAAAAGTGTTCAAGATGTTTTGAAGGTTTCCGGGTGTTTTGAAGGTGTTGAAGGGGGTTTTTATTGAATTCAGTTTGGGGTTTTAGTAGTAATCTGGTGTAATTGGGAAATACTCAAATATGTTTTGGAAATGTTTCGGGGGGGTTGTGGGGTGTGGGTGTTGTTTTTCAACTGAGATACCGAAAAAAGATGTTTTAAGTGGGTTTTTGTTGGGACTTTTTCTGAAAGTAGTGTGTCCCCTTATTAAAATTTAATGAACAAAAGGGGTTAAAAAGAAAAAATTGGGGGGTGTTGTGGGGGTGTGTGTGTGCCTTTTGTGTTAGGTGTCCCTAGAGTTTTTTTTTTTTTTTTGAAAATCTTGGTTTTCAGTGATGACATTAGTTTTTAAAAAGTGTAAAATTTGTTGGTAATTGATGAGGGGATTTTAGTCGAATTTAGAAGTTAAACCCAAAAAAATGATATAAGTGGGTTTTTGATGAAATTAGTTTAAAACGATATTCCCAAAAGGTTTTTTTGAAAAGGGGTTCAAGGGTGTTTTTGGAATTAAATTCAAATGATTTTGGAGGGACTTTGGGGGTTTCAAAGTAAAATTTTTGAGTTAGTTTTTTTTTGACTTTTTTCTGAGTATTGTGTTCCCCCAATAACTTTTAAAGAACTAAAAGGGGAAAAAAAGAGAAAATGCCCAGTCTGGAGACTGAAAAGGGGGTGAGTTGTAATTTAATGAAATGTGTAAGTGCAGATAAATTAAAAAGTCCAAAACTTATTTGGGGTACTCAAAAAGTGTTTTTGGGGAAAAGTTCAAAGGTGTTTTGAGTGGGTTTTAAATTTTTTTTTTGAGAGTGGGTTTTAAAGGGGGTTTTGAAGGTGATCAAGGGGTTTTTGAAGGGGTTTTAAAGGTGTTTTTGGGGGTTATTCAAAGGTGTTTTGAAGGTTTCAAGGGTGTTTTTGTGAGTAATTTAAAAGGGGTTTTTTTTTAAGGGGGTACAAATGATTAAGAGAGTACTTAAGAAGGTTTTTCAAATGATGTGCAAAAATACTTATGAAGGGGGTTTTTGGGGGTAATTTGAGGTGATTTTGGGGTGTTCGAAAAGATGTTTTTTTTTGGTATTCAAATTTTTTATAATGTTTTTTAAAAGGGTTTAAAGTAAAAATGCGTATTTTAAATTCCCCAATATTAAAATTGTGGGGGTTTGGAATTTAACAAAAGTGGGGTGTAAGCGATGTGGGGACTTTCTGATGCATGTTCCCCTTATTAACTTTAATGAACTAAAAGGGTTAAAACGAGAAAAATTGGGGTTATGATTTAAAAATTTTAGGTAGGTTTTGGGGTTGAGGGGTTTTGGGGGGTTACTTTGGGGGAGTGACCTTTAGATGAAATAGTTTAAAAAAAGTCTAGACTTGTGGGTTGTAAAGAAATTGTGGGTTTTTAAAAGAAAAAAAAAGTGTTTTCTGATGATGAAAAATGTTTTTTCCCCTATATGTAGGTACTATTTCCCCCTTTTTAACCCTTTAATGAACTAAAAAGGGTTTGACAAAGATTTAGCCTGTTTCTGGGCCCCTTTTTTTTTCATTTAAATTAATGAAAAGGGAAAACTGACGTCACTTTACATAGGGGGGAAAATCGACAAGATTCAACCTGTGTGTGGGGGGGGGTCATCGCGGTTTACGTCCTTTACCGTCGAGGGAAACACAAATTAAAAGAGTGGAATACCGGGCGTCACTGACCGCCGAGTAAACACGCTTTTTTTATTCATTTAAAAATTGTTTAGAAACCCGTTTTTAAGCATGCTTACCCCCAGAGGGGGGGATTCCCAAAAAATTTGATCCGAGGAAAATTTTGAAAAAACCCCCTAGGGGGGGAATTTCCCAAAAAAATTGATCCCAGGAGAAAATTTTGAAAACCCCAAAAGGGGGGGAATCCAAAAAAATTGATCCGAGGAGATGGGGTCATGGGGTTTTTCGAGAAAATTTGGGGGGTGGGGGGTGAAAAAGGGGGGGTACCCAAAAACTTGATCCGAGGAATTGGGGAATTTCGAAAACCCCATAGGGGGGGGAAAACCAAAAAAAAAAAAAATTTTATCCAAGGGGGAAAATTTTGAAAAACCCCCCGGGGGGGAAAACCCAAAAAAAAAAAATTGGGTCCGAGGAAAAAGTCAGGGGATTGGGCGAGAAAATTTGGGGGGAAAGGAGGAGTACCCAAAAAAATTTATCCCAGGAAAAGGGGGAAATCCAAAAAACTTGATTCGAGATCATAAGAAAAATTTGAAACCCCCTAGGGGGGGAAACCCAAAAAATTTGGGGTCCCAGGAGATTTATAAAATTTCGAAAAACCCCCTAGGGGGGAATCCAAAAAAAAATTAATTTCCCAGGAGATGGAGACTTTCGAAACCCCCATAGGGGGGGGAAACCAAAAAACCCTTGGAATATCGAGAAAAAATTTTTGGGGTGGGGGGGAAAGGAGAGGGGGGAAACCTCCAAAAAAATTTTATCTGAGGAGATGGAAAAGCAAAAAGAAAATGAAATTCAAAAAAAATTCGAAACCCCGAAGGGGGGGAAACCAAAAAACCCGGATCCAAGGAATCATAAGAAAAAAAAATTCGAGGCCCCGGGGGGGAAACCGGGCGAACCCGCAGAAGGCCAAACCCGAAAGGCGCGGGCGGGGGTCCCCGAAGGGGGCGGGCGGGCGGGGGGGAAGGGGGGGGGCGCGGGCGGGGGGGGGGGGGGCCCCGGGCGGGCGCCCCGGGGGGGGCCGGGGCGGACGCGACGGGGGGTCGCGAAAAGGGGGGGGGGGGCGTGGGCGGGGGGATTGGGTTTGGGGGGCAAGGGTGAGGTAGGGCTCGAGGGCGAGGTCATGGTCAAAAAAGGAAGTAAACCCCCTAGGGGTAAAAGGGAAACCCCCCAGCTGCTGGTCCTAGACCGGGAAAGGGGGCGCTCATGGAACGCCTAAACCGGAAGGGTGCGCTCTGGAGAAGGGCCCAAACCGGGAAAGGGGGCGCTCTGTAGAAATTATGACTACTTATATATATATATATAAATATATATATTTATATATATATATAAAACATTTATATATATATAATATATACACACCCCACAACATAATATAAATTTATATATATATATATATATATATATATATATATATATAAAATATATATATATATATATATATATATATATATAATATATATATATAATAAAGACGCAGTTTGTAATCCAAAGATGATAGCAAATTCATTTATTATGCTCCTTGCCAAATCGATAGTAGCTGAAAAGAAAGCAAATATCAACGGTTGGCAGCAGTATATTATGTAGCACAGACGAGCACAGTTGGGTCACTCTGGTGGAGATTGTTAATAGGTACAAATTTCGTCTACAATACTCGTGAGTACTGCAAAGTTTAATGAGGCATTTGTGTTGCATACTGAATACTCCTAATTTTTCATTTATAACATTATCCCCTATTAACGAGTAAAATCGCATTAGTCAATTATTTCTCATTTTCTGATATTTTTCAAATTCTGATATTATGATCCCTCATGCACGAGAGTTACTAGCTAATATGTTACTCCCTCATGCATCACAATTACTACCTAATATACTCATCCCTCATGCATGACAGTTACTAGCTAAAATATTCCTCAATCATGCATCACAGTTACTAGCTAATATGTTCTCCCTCATTTATGACAGTTACTAGCTAATATGTTTCTCCTTCATGCATTACAGTTACTAGCTAATATGTTTCTCCTTCATGCATAACAGTTACTAGCAAATACGTTGCTCCCTCATGCATGACAGTTACTAGCTAATGTGTTGCTCCTTTATGTTTGATAGACACTAGCTAATATGCTGCACCTTCATGCATGACAGTTAGTAGCTAATATGTTGCTCACTCATGCATGACAGTTACTAGCTAATATGTTGCTCGTTCATGCATGAGAGTTACTAGCTAATATATTGCTCTTTATGTTTGAGAGTTACTAGCTAATATCCTGCTCCCTCATGCATGACAGTTAGTAGTTAATATGCTGCTCCCTCATGCATGACAGTTACTAGCTAATAAGTTGCTCGCTAATACATGACAATTACTAACTAATATGATGCTCCCTCATGCATGGCTGTTATTACCTAACATGTTGCTCCCTTATGCATGACAGTTTCTAAGAAATATGTTGCTCCCTCATGCATGAGAGTTAATAGCTAATATGTTGTTCCTTTATGTTTGACAGTTACTATATAATATGTTGCTCCTTCATGCGTGGCAGTTACTAGCTAATATGTTGCTTCCTCATGCATGAGAGTTGCTAACTAATATGTTGCTCACTCATGCATGACAGTTACTAGCTAATATGTTGCTCCCTCATGAATGACAGTTACTAGCTAATATATTGCTTCTTTATGTTTGACAGTTACTACCTAATATGCTGCTCCCTAATACATGACAGTTAGTAGGTAATATGTTGCTCTCCATGCATGACAGTTAATAGCTAACATATTGCTACCTCATACATTACAGTTACTAACTAATATGATGCTCCCTCATACATGACAGTTAATAGCTAATATGTTGCTCCTCATGCATGTCAGTTACTAGCTAATATGTTCCTCCCTCATTTATGACAGTTACTACCTAATATATTGCTTCCTTATGTTTGACAGTTACTAGCTAATACGTTGCTCCCTCCTGCATGACAGTTAGTAGATAATGTGTTGCTCTCTCATGCATGACAGTTGCTAGCTAATATGTTGCTCTTTCATACATGACAGTTACTAATATGATGCTACCTCACGCAAGACAGTTTCTAGCTAATATGTTGCTCACTCATGCATGACAGTTATAGTTAATATGTTGTTCCTTTATGTTTGACAGTTACTAGCTAGTATGCTGCTTCCTCATGCATGACAGTTAGTAGCTAATATGCTGCACTCTCATGCATGACAGATATTAGTTAATATGTTGCTCCTTCATACATGACAGTTACTAATATGATGCTCCCTCATACATGACAGTTTCTAGATAATATGCTGCTCACTCATGCATGACAGTTTCTAGCTAATATGTTGCTCCCTCATGCATGACAGATACTAGCTAACATGTTGTACCTTTATTTTTGAAAGTTACTAGCTGATATGTTGCTGTTTCTTGCGTGACAGTTACTAGCTAATATGTTGCTCCCTCAGACATGACAGTTGAATGCTAAAATGTTGCACTCTTATGCATGACAGTCAGTAGCTAATATGTTGCTCCCTCATGCATGAGAGATACTAGCTAATATGTTGCTCTCTCATGGATGACAATTACTGGCTAATGTTTTGCTCATTCATTCAACAGTTACTAGCTATTATATTGCTCCCTCGTTCATGATAGTTACTGCATAATATGTTGCTCCCTCATGCATGTCAGTTTCTAGCTAATATGTTGCTCCCTCATGCATGACAGTTACTAGTTAATATGTTGCTCACTCATGTATAATAGTTACAAGCAAATATGTTTCTCTCTCATGCATGACAGTTACTAGCTAATATGTTGCTCCCTCATGCATTACAGTTACTAGCTAATGTGTTCTTCCCTCATTGATGACAGTTACTAGCTAATATGTTGCTCCTTTATATTTGAAAGTTACTAGCTAATATGTTCCTCCCTCATGCATGACAGTTATTAGTTAATATGTTGCTCCATAATGCATTACACTTACTATCTAGCATGTTCCTCCCTCATTTATGACAATTACTAGCTAATGTGTTGCTCCCTAATGCATGACAGTTACTACTAAATGTTCCTCCCTCACGGATGACAGTTGCTAGCTAATATGTTGCTCCCTTATGCATGACAGTTACTAGTTAATATGTTGCTCCTTTACGTTTGACAGTTACTAGCTAATATGTTGCTCCCTAATGCATGAGAGTTATTAGTAAATATGTTAATATCACATGCATGACACTTACTAGCTAATATGTTCCTCCCTCATGTATGACAGTTAATGGCTAATATGTTGCTCCCTCAAGCATGACAGTTACTACCTAATGTGTTCCTCCCTCATGAATGACAGTTTCTATCTAATATGTTGCTCCCTCATGCATGACAGTTACTAGCTAATATGTTGCTCCCTCAAGCATGGCAGTTAATTCCTAATGTGTTCCTCCCTCATGCATGACAGAGTCTAGCTAATATGTTGCTCCCTCATATATGACAGTTACTAGCTAATATGTTGCTCCCTCATGCATGACAGTTATTCGTTAATGTTTTGCTCCTTCGTGCATGTAAGTTAGTAGCTAATATGTTGTTCATTCATGCATGACAATTACTGCCTTATATGTTGCTCCCTCATGCATGACAGTTAATAGATAATATGTTCCTCCCTCATGCATGGCAGTTACTAGCTAACATGTTGCTCCCTCCTGCATGACAGTTACTAGCTAATATGTTGCTACCTCATGCATGACAGTTACTAGCTAATATGTTCCTCCTTCATGCATAACAGTTACTAGCTAATATTCTGCTCCCTCATGCATGACAGTTACTAGCTAATGTGTTGCTCCCTAATGCATGACAGTTACTAGCTAATATGTTCCTCCTTCATGCATAACAGTTACTAGCTAATATTCTGCTCCCTCATGCATGACAGTTACTAGCTAATGTGTTGCTCCCTAATGCATGACAGTTACTAGCTAATATGTTGCTCCCTCATGCATGACAATTACTACCTAATATGTTGTTCCCACGTCCATTACAGTTTCTAGCTAATATGTTGCTCCCTTATGCATGACACTAACTAGCTAATTTGTTGTTCCCTTATGCATGACTGTTACTGTCTAATATGGTGCTCCCTCATGCATGACATTTACTAGCTAATTTGTTGCTCTTCTATATTTGGCAGTTACTAGCTAATATGTTGCTCCCACATGCATGACAGTTACTAGCTAATATGTTGCTCTCTCATTCATGACAGTTACTAGCTAATATGTTGCTCCCACATGCATGACAGTTACTAGCTAATATGTTGCTCCCTAATGCATGACAGTTACTAGCTAATATGTTGCTCCCTCAGGCATGACAGTTACTAGCTAATATGTTGCTCACTTATGCATGAGAGTTACTAGCTAATATGTTGCTTCCACATGCATGACAGTTACTAGCTAATATGTTGCTCCCTCATGAATGACTGTTACTACTTAATGTGTTCTGCCCTCATAGATGACAGTTACTAGCTAATATGTTGCTCCCTCAGGCATGACAGTTACTAGCTAATATGTTGCTCTCTCATTCATGACAGTAGCTAAAGAGTTGGTCTCTCATGCATGACAGCTACTTGCTAATACGTTGCTCCCTTATGCATGACAGTTAGTAGCTAATATGTTGCTCCCTTATGCATGGCAGTTACTAGCTAATATGTTGCTCGCTCATGCATGACAGTTACTACATAATATGTTGCTCCATCATGCATGACAGTTTCTAGCTAATATGTTGTTCCCTTATGCATGACAGTTACTAGCTGATGTATTGCTCCCTCATGTATGATAGTTACTACCTAATATGCTCCTCCCTCATGTATGACAGTTACTAGCTAATATGTTGCTCCCTCATGCATGACAGTTACTACATAATATGTTGCTCCACCATGCATGGCAGTTTCTAGCCAATATGTTGCTGCATTATGCATGATAGTTACTTGCTAATGTATTGTTCCCTCATGTATGATAGTTACTACGTAATATGTTCCTCCCTCATGTATGACAGTTTCTAGCAAATATGTTGCTCCCTTATGCATGACAGTTATTAGCTAATGCATTCCTCCCTCACGAATAATAGTTACTAGCTAATATGTTCCTCCCTCATGCATTACAGTTACTAGCTAATATATTGCTGCCTCATGCATGATAGATACTACCTAATGCGTTTCTCCCTCGTGCATGAGAGTTGCTAGCTAATTTGTTACTCTTTCATGCATGACAGTTACTAGCTAGTATGTTGCTCCCTCATGCATGGCAGTTACTAGCTAATATGTTGCTCCTTCTTGCATGACAGTTACGGCCTAATATGTTGCTCCCTCATGCATGACAGTTTCTAGCTAATATGTTGCTCACTTATGCATGACAGTTCCTAGCTCATATGCTTCTCCCTCATGCATGACAGTTTCTAGCTAATATGTTGATCCCTTATGCATGACAGTTATTAGCTAATATGTTCCTCCCTCATGTATGACAGTTACCAGCTAATATGTTGCTCCCTCATGCATGACAGTTGCTACATAATGTGTTCTTCCCTCATGGATCACAGTTACTAGCTATTATGTTGCTCCCTCATGCATAACAGTTACTACCTAAAATGTTGCTCCCTCATGCATGACAGTTACTAGCTAATATGTTGCACCCTCATGCACGACAGCTACGAGCTAATATGTTCCTTTTTCATGCATGACAGTTTCTATCCCATATGTTTCTCCCTCTTCCATGACAGTTACTACTTAATGTGTTCTGCCCTCATGGATGACAATTGCTAGCTTATATGTTGCTCCCTCATGCATGACAGTTACTAGCTAATACTTTGCTTCTTTATGTTTGACAGTTACTACCTAACATGCTGCTCCCTAATGCATGACAGTTAGTAGCAAATATGTTGCTCTCTCATGCATGACAGTTAACAGCTAATATATTGCTCCCTCATACATGACAGTTACTATCTAACATGTTGCTGCCTTATGCATGACAGTTTCTAGCTAATATGTCGCTCACTCATTCATGACAGTTACTATCTAACATGTTGCTGCCTTATGCATGACAGTTACTAGCTAATATGTTGCTCCCTCATGTATGATAGTTACTAGCTAATATGTTGCTCCCTCATGTATGATAGTTACTAGCTATTATGATGCTCCCTCATGTATGATAGTTACTATCTAATATGTTGCTCCCTCATGCATGACACTTACTACCTAACATGTTGCTCCCTCATGCATGACAGTTACTAGCTAATATGTTGCTCCTTCATGCACGACGGCTATTAGCTAATATATTCCTCTTTCATGCATGACAGTTACTATCTCATATGTTTCTCCCTCTTGCATGACAGTTACTACTTAATGTGTTTCGCTCTCATGGATGACAATTGCTAGCTAATATGTTGCTCTCTCATGCATGACAGTTACTAGCTAATATGTTGCTCCTTCAAGCTTGACAGTTACTAGCTAATATGTTGCTTTCTCATGCATGACAGTTACTAGCTAATGTGTTGCTCCCCCATGCATGACAGTTACTAGCTAATAAGTTGCTCCCTCATGCATGACAATTGCTGCCTAATATGTTGCTCTTTCATAGATGACAGTTTCTAGCTAATATGTTACTCCCTTATGCATGACAGTTACTAGCTAATATGTGTCTCTCATGCATGACAGTTACTAGCTAATATGTTGCTCCCTCATGCATGACAGTTACTAGCTAATATGTTTCTCTCTCATGCATGGCAATTACTAGCTAATGAGTTGCTCCCTCATGCATGACAGTTAGTACCTACTATGTTGCTCCCTCACGCATGACAGTTTCAGTGTTGACGTGTACTTAGCTCTGTGAATACCTGTTTGCGCGCTCTCTACGAATTGGAACAAGATGCCCTCCATCGAGCAACTTTACCAACAGCTTAAGGAAGAATTGAGGATAGCGAAGTTGGAGATTCGGCGACTGACCGAGGAAAACAAGAAGATTCGTAGTAGTCCTCCTGTTTTGAGTCCTCAGGTTAAGAAAGGAAACTGGTCAGTGGTTAGACAGCAGGGAACGAAGTTGACGATCAAGAAGACGAATGGAAAGATAGAAACGATGAAGAAGAAAGAGACTGCCGTGGAAACTATTGTGGAAACATCTAATACATTCTCAGTGCTACCCGACGAATGTGAGTCGACTACTGGGAACATCACGACGAACGACACCAAGGAAGGTAAGAATATTGTAGTTGTTGGGGATAGCCAAGATAGGTAAATGGATAGGGCGTTCTGCTTGAAGGACAAGAGTAGGAGACAGAGAGTTTGCTTTCCTGGGGCTGGGATGGAGGATATTGTTAGCCGTCTGGATGACATTCATGAGAGGTAAATGGGAGCAGTCCTATTATCTGTCTCAGTGCTGGAGGCAACGATGTTGGCAGACGTAGGAGTGAAGACCTGATTAGCAGGTATAGGTCAGCAATAGAAATAATTAGGAGTAAGGGTGGGAACCCTGTCATATGTGGTATTTTGCCAAGGAGGGGAGTTGGAAATGAATGGTTGTCCAGGGCAATTGGTGTCAATTGCTGGCTGGACAAATACTGTAAGGAAAATGCGGTAACATTCATTGACAACTGGGACCTCTTCTATGGCAGAAATGACATGTATGCCAGGGATGGGGTTCACTTATCTAGGTCTGGGGTGGTAGCACTGGCAACTGCAGTGGAGGGAGCAGTTAGGACTTTAAACTAGGAATAGTTAGTGGTATGGGTTTTGGCAGGAAAACAGTGAAGTCCCAGTGTAGTAATATTACGAGTTCTAGGGGAACAAGTAATAAGCAGAACGAGGTAGATATTGAAAAGCCAGGGACTTTGGGTGATAAGGACAGTAATAGGTTTAGTAGAAAAACTGAAATGAGCAGGAAGGGTAAAGAAAAAGGAGAGTCTTTCAATGTTTATTATGCTAATTGCCGTAGTGCTAGGAATAAGATGGACGAGTTGAAATTAGTTGCTAGTGCAGGTAACATTGATGTATTTGCCTTAACTGAGACGTGGTTTAATTCAAAAACTCGGGACATGCCTGCGGAATGTCATATTCAGGGTTTCAAATTGTTCCAAGTAGATAGAAGTATCGGGAAGGGGGGTGGGGTGGCATTGTATGTCCGAGATCGCTTGAACAGTTGCATAAAAACGGGTATTAAGTCTGAAGTAACACATACAGAGTCTGTTTGGATAGAATTTTCAGAGGGGCATGAAAAACTGATTTTAGGAGTGATATACCGTCCCCCAAACTTAGATAGGGACCAAGGGAGACTACTATGGGAGGAAATTGTTAAGGCCACAAGGCACGGTAATGTAGTAATTCTAGGAGACTTTAACTATAGTCATATTGATTGGAATTTCTTGACTGGGAATTTAGAATCATACGACTTCTTAGAAGTAGTTCAGGATTGTTTTTTGAAGCAGTTTGTGACAGAACCTACAAGGGGAAATAACCTGCTTGACTTAGTTATGGCAAACAATGAATCCCTTGTTAATAATTTAGAAATTTCAGAGGAACTGGGTGCTAACGACCACAAATCAATTACATTTAGCATTGAATGGAAGTACGATAGTAGCGATAACTCAGTAACAGTCCCAGATTTTCGCTTAGCAGATTACGATGGGCTTAGAGAACACTTATCTCTTGACTGGGGTAACGAAGTGAGATATCAATATGACAGTTTTCTGAACACTATACATGCTGCTCAAAGAACGTTTATCCCATATAAAGAAATTAGATCAAATAGAAATGACCCAAAATGGATGAATAATAGGCTCAAATATCTACTAGGGCATAAGAAAGGAATTTATAGGCGTATCAAAAGAAGTGAGGGTCATCTTATGAATCAGTATATTGACATTAAGAGGGACATTAAAAAGGGGATAAGAAAAGCTAAAAGGGACTACGAAATTAAAGTTGCCAGGGATTCTAAAACTAACCCAAAAAGTTTTTTCCAGGTCTATAGAACAAAAGTTAGAGATAAGATAGGTCCCCTTAAAAATAACTATGGGCACCTTACTGACAAAGAGAATGAAATGTGCTCGATTTTAATAATTATTTTCTCTCAGCTTTTACACAGGAAGACACTAAAAATTCCCCG
>NC_069438.1:17772503-17835003 GCF_026875155.1 Cherax quadricarinatus
GTGTCCATTATTATAATGATGATGATGATGATGAATGATGGATGATGTGATGTGTATGATGATTGTTGATGAGATGATGAGCTAGATGAAATGATTGATGATGATGATGATGATGATGATGATGATTCCTCCTCCTCGCCTCTCAACATGGACCAGCTTAAAATAACATTCTCGGCCTTTTCAAAAACAATTGGATGGTTGAAATCTGACAGGTGAATAAAGAGACCATTAGAATCCCGTCGTCTTAAGCGCAATATATGTGTTTGTAATCTTAACTCAAGACTTTCTCCAGTTTGACTAATAAACTTTACCACAATTTTTTTCTACAAGGAATCTTACAGACGCAGCAGCGCTGTATAGCCCTTGTGGGTTAGCGCTTCTCTTTGATTATAATAACAATCTTACAGACGTAGCCACCAGCATTTCGGGGGATTTTTTTTTAATACAACTTTGATGTTAAAATTCTTAAGTATATATATGTCGTGCCGAATAGGCAGATTATTATTATAATCAAGGGGGATGCGCTAAACCCGGAGGATTATACAGCGCCTGGGGGGGGATGTGGAAGGCATTCAGGCTTAATTCGGGAAACTGGAGCACAGATCCAATTCCCCAGATCAAGAGCCTCTCACCAACATCAAGGAACCTTCCTTGAGGGGTCGAATAGGCTTAAATAGCAACGTCATCTTGCCATATAGGACAACTAAAAATTTGTGTATGCAATAATTTCGCCAAAATCATTCTGAACCTAACGAAAAAAAAATATATTTAATTGTGTTTGTTTAGTATTAAATTATTGTAAACAAATCTAAAATATATTTAGTTGAGTTAGGCTAAAATAAATTGTTCTTGTTATAATAAGGTTAGGTAAGTTTTCTAAGATTCTTTTGGTGAAAAATTAAAAAAAAAAATTACATTAACATTAATGAAAAAATATATCTTTAAACGTATAAGAGAATTTCAGAAAGGACTTAATTTTAAATGAGTTCTTGCTAATTGACCAGTTTTACATATTCGGCACGACATACACACACACACACACACACACACAATATATATATATATATATATAATGAATATAAATTTTGAATACGGTTGGTTCTTTTTATAAAACTATTTTTATTTTGTTGTGTGTGTGTGTGTGTGTGTGTGTGTGTGTGTGTGTGTGTGGTATGTTTGGTATTTTGTGTTGTGCGTGAGGATATAGAGAAATCAGAGAAAGAGAGAGCGCAGAGAGAGAGAGAGAGACAGAGAGAGAGACGTTCAAAAGTGGGTGACGTTGAAAAGTTGGGCCATAGCTAAATGGGAGGTGGAAAGCGGACCTCTTTGCTGAACACTTTGCTACCATAATGCAAGTTCCTTATCCAGCAAGGGACCCTCCTTGGCTAGCTGCAAGAACTGTGTCAAAACTGTCAGTGGTGACAATAAGGCAGGAGGAGGTGCATTTCCTTAAATCGCTTGACCAAGAAAAGGCTGTGGGCCCAGACAAGTTGAGCCCAAGATTGTTGAGATGTGTAGACCAGCTAGCAGCACCTCTAACTCGCATCTTTCAGCACTGCCTAGTACAGTGTAAATGGCCTTCCTAGTGGAAAGAGGCAAATGTAGTCCCTGTTCACAAAAAGAAGAGCAGAGCAGAAATCAGCAACTACAGACCAGTGTCACTCCTGTCAATCACTGGCAAGATCCTTGAGACAATAATCTCAAGACAAATGAAAGTTTTTTTGACTACCACTCACTACTTTGTGATCATCAATATGGCTTTAGGAAAGGTTACTCTGCTGGTCACTGAATGAATCCAAAGTCAGCTGTGTGGTAGCACTGGACATTGCTGGTGCTTTCGACCGAGTGTGGCACAAGGCCCTCTTAGCAATACTGCAAGCTCTGGGAACTGCAGGCTCTACGCTATGTCTCCTCAGTGATTACCTTCATGGTAGATCTCTAAGTGTAGTTCTCAATGGAACGGAATCAGCAAGACATTCTATTGGGGCAAGTGTTGCACAAGGAAGTGTGCTGGGTCCATTGTTATGGAATGTGTACTTCAATGACCATCTCATCTCAGAATCCCATGCATATGCAGACGACTGTACACTGACATTCACTTATCGAAGAGAAGACACGCCAGCTGCTCTAAGCTACATCAATCACCAGCTAAGAGCTATATCAGCTTGGGGAAATAGATGGCAAGTAACATTTGCACCTTAGAAAACACAAATGATGTTGGTGTCTAGGCACCATGATGGTAATGCTGGTGCAGTAGTAAGGATGAATAGGAGGGTGTTGTTACCTGGGGAAGAAGTTGATATCCTTAGGGTGAAATTTGACTCCAAACCGACCCTGAAGAACCACGTTGTGAATCTTGCAAACAAGGCAGCCAGGAAGCTTACAGCACTTCGCCGTTTCTCGCATCTGCTTCTTTACAGTAAGGGTAGCAAGATTCTGTATGAGTCACAAGTACGCTCACACCTTGAGTATGCACCACTTTCTTGGTTTACCTGCCCCCCCCCTCTCATCTGCGACTACTTGACAGAGTAGAGAACAGAGCAAGACGCCTCATCTCTCGCCTGGACCAATCCTGGATATATCTGTCATTTCAGCAGAGCCTTCAACGCAGGAGGGATGTGGGTGGCCTTACTGTTATGTACAAGGCCAATACTGTCAAAGTACCACACTTGATCCACTTCGAGGACAGCGAGATGCCAGCCTCTATACCACAAGACGGGCAGCCAGCAGCAACTTCACTCTTGGTGTACCCTTCTCCAGAACATCACTTCATCTGAGATCATATATCCCCAGGATGACTAGTATGGAACACATTCGTACAGCATAATGATGTCAACGAGACAGTCAGTTGATCAAATGAAAATGCTGGCCCACAGATGGCTCCAACTTCATCCTGTTACCTACTTGTATGTCTCATAACAATAAAAATGCTTTCAAATGAGCTGATATAGGTAACAGCTCTTAGCTTGACAATAAAGTTAGGAATCCTTAACCTGTAAATAGCTTGTCAATAAAGCTAGGGATCCTTAACCTAATCTTGTCAAACCCTGTGTAATAAAGAGAGAGAGAGAGAGAGAGAGAGAGAGAGAGAGAGAGAGAGAGAGAGAGAGAGAGAGAGAGAGAGAGAGAGAGAGAGAGAGAGATACATTACACTATAATTGCTCGATCATAGACCCTGGAGAGGAAATTGTGAAAAAATACTATTTGTTCCAATTTTGCAGTAATGGGAAACATGGGGGAACTTATCTGTGCCCTGATATTATTGTGTGAGTGGGTGGGTGGATGAGTGGGTGGGTGGATGAGTGGGTGGGTGGATGAGTGGTTGGGTGGATGAGTGGTTGGGTGGATTTATGAGCGTGTTGGTGTATGAATGGGTAGGTAAACGGGTTGGTGGATGTATTCGGCAGGAGAAAGAAGTCAAGGGAGATATGTTTATGACATGCAAAATTCTCATTGCCAAACTAAAGAGAAGCAAATTTCGACACAGCGGGAACCACACATATGACGAACTTGAAAACCAAAAACAAAATATACCGTAGAAATATAGCCAAATATATCATAGGCCTGCAAATATATCATAGGCCTGCAAATATATCATAGGCCTGCAAATATACCATAAAACCATTGGCTGATACGTTTTCCAGCGAGTCTGTAGTACTGAAGATGTGAGGAGAAATGTTTAGGGGTATTGACAGGAAGCCTCTAAACCCATAGGGGTCCATACGGCTCCAGGTTTGATCCGTGGAAAGGGACGAGCAGTTCCAGGGTCTTGAATCAACAGCTCTCCACCAGCATCGACGTTGATACTCGACTCGAGGGCCCAGGAGGTGGTGACTAACACACACCACGCACATACACACACACACACACACACACACACAAGGTTAGTGCACTCCGTAAACATAATAGATTAAGAAAATACTTCCAAACTTGGAAATACAAGACACATAAAACGAGTTAGTCTTTTCTAGTTTCTCTTTATTTAAAAGCTTAATTATTTCTCTTAGATATTCGTAAATATCTATTAAATATCACTTCAACAAAAACTATCAATCACAAAAAAATATACTAGGTGGAAAGTACGTCATAGACACGCTCCGTTAACTGTCTATGTGGTCACTACACTTGTTAATAATCAGAGTGTCGATAATTACATTTATCTGAATGTAACTCATTATGTACATAACAGTAAATGATAAAGATAATTATTATTTATCAGTTACATAGACAAGTAGGAATTTGGGACACCTAGGTCGCAAAAATGTCCCACTTCGATACCTACCACTGTCTTATCCACAAGTTGCTCTGGACTTATTAATTACAAATGAAAAATGCATCAACAAGAATTCTGATAAATAAAATTTGGTGGACTGTATATCAAATTAATAAAGGATTATATATACACATATTTACATACCAGAAGGAGAATATCTTAGAATCATTCACCAATTTGACTGGAGATTAAGGTGTATCATACTCAGAAAACCTCACTAACTAAATTTTTGAAAATACTGGCCAGAATTATAACACAAATCTAGATAGCTTATCTGAGGTTCCTGGAGCTGTCTTGTCCAGTCGTCTGATATCTCAAGTTATGCAGGAATGCACATCCAACAATTTCGCCTCCTATTTGAGAGGTGTCAACACAATTTTAACCTCTACAGCACAAAAATTCTTCCCATTATTCACTAACGTTAGTGTCCAGTTCAAACAACAATGGCGAGTCTCGTCTGCGCAGACGCAGGCTTCCCATTTTTTATGACAAATTCTTATTAAATACAGTATGTTCCACTAATTTACATAAAAAATACACTGTATTTTTTCTGGAAAATACATTATTTTCCACACACAGGAATAAGTCAGTGTCCTTAATAATGACATTACTTGAACGTGATTATATATATTGAAAAGGAACACGTTCACTAACACACTGGCGTAAGGTAAATATCACTTACAGTCCTATACTTGACACAGGTCGTCACATCGTAATACTGAAAGTAACTGTACATAACTGTCCGCAGACTTCGCTTCAGAATGTACCTCCAGCCGGTTCAGGAGTTTCTACAACACAATTTTCTATCCAAGTGAGAACAAGGCGGAGTACTACAAGGACTGCTAAGCCAATGCTCCCTGAGTCGGCAGAGAGAACGGACTTAACACAGTAAATCCCTACAGACTAAACTACCCTCCAAGGAACATACCTTGTTTCAACTCTTAGCCAGCTGTTACCTACCTAACACATTACTCAAAATACATAAATATATATGCACACCATACCCGGGTATAATCGTAATAATGTATATCCCAAAACCAGATAATATTAAAAACTAGTGGAATCTTTAATTTAGCTAATATTAAAAAAACCCGAGTATAATATTAAGTGGATACATATACATTCTATATAAGTTAATCTCCAAATGACCTTGGTAGTAACACACACACACACAACACACACACACACACACACACACACACACAACACACACACACACACACACACACACACACACACAAGGAAGGGATCTGGGAAGACAGCACAGAAGGGAACATCAAGAGGGAATATACCAACAACTGTTGGATGACATACGAACAACCGAGGAGGAGGCGCAGAAGCTGCTAAGTGACCTTGATACCTCAAAGGCGATGGGACCGGACAACATCTCCCCATGGGTCCTTAGAGAAGGAGCAAGTTGCTGTGCCTGCCACTAACCACAATCTTCAACACATCCCTTGAAACTGGGCAACTACCTGAGATATGGAAGACGGCAAATGTAGTCCCTATATTTAAGAAAGGAGACAGAAACGAGGCACCAAACTACAGACCTGTGTCTCTGACATGTATAGTATGCAAAGTCATGGAGAAGATTAGCAGGAGGAGAGTGGTGGAACACCTGGAACGGAACAAGATTATAAATGAAAACCAGCATGGGTTCATGGAAGGCAAATCCTGTGTCACAAACCTTCTGGAGTTTTATGACAAGGTAACAGAAGTAAGGCAAGAAAGAGAGGGGTGGGTTGATTGCATTTTCCTGGACTGCAGAAAGGCCTTTGACACAGTTCCTCACAAGAGATTAGTGCAGAAGCTGGAGGATCAGGTGCATATAACAGGGAGGGCACTGCACTGGATCAAGGAATACCCGACAGGGAGGCAACAACGAGTCATGGTACGTGATGAGGTATCACAGTGGGCGCCTGTGACGAGCGGGGTCCCACAGGGGTCAGTTCGAGGACCAGTGCTATTTTTGATATATGTGAACGACATGATGGAAGGAATAGACTCTGAAATGTCCCTGTTCGCAGATGATGTGAAGCTGATGAGAAGAATTAAATCGGATGAGGATGAGGCAGGACTGCAAAGAGACCTGGACAGGCTGGACACGTGGTCTAGAAACTGGCTTCTCGAATTCAATCCTGCCAAATGCAAAGTAATGAAGATTGGGGAGGGGCAAAGAAGACCGCAGACAGAGTATAGGCTAAGTGGACAAAGACTACAGACCTCACTCAGGGAGAAAGATCTTGGGGTGACCACAACACCGAGCACATCACCGGAGGCACTCATCAACCAAATAACTGCTGGAGCATACGGGCGCCTGGCAAACCTGAGGATAGCGTTCCGATACCTTAATAAGGAATCGTTCAAGACATGTACAATGTGTATGTTAGGCCCATACTGGAGTATGCAGCACCAGTCTGGAACCCACACCTGGTCAAGCACGTCAAGAGGTTAGAGAAAGTACAAAGGTTTGCAACAAGGCTAGTTCCAGAGCTCAGGGGAATGTCGTACGAGGAAAGGTTAAGGGAAATCGGACTGACTACACTTGAGGACAGAAGGGTCAGGGGAGACATGATAACGACATACAGGATACTGCGGGGAATAGACAAGGTGGACAGAGACAGGATGTTCCATAGAGGGGACACAGAGACAAGGGGTCACAATGGAAGCTGAAGACTCAGACGAGTCACAGGGACGTTAGGAAGTATTTCTTCAGTCATAGAGTCGTCAGGAAGTGGAATAGCCTAGCAAGTGAAGTAGTGGAGGCAGGAACCATACATAGTTTTAAGAAGAGGTATGACAAAGCTCAGGAAGCAGAGAGGGAGAGGACCTAGTAGCGATCAGTGAAGAGGCGGGGCCAGCAGCTGAGTCTCGACCCCTGCAACCACAATTAGATGAGTACACACACACACTATATCTTGAAGTAGGACACTACCTTCCTCCCACACTACTCTAATACTACTCCCACACTTCCACGCTACTCCCACACTATTCCCAAACTACTCCCACACTTACACACTACTCCCACACTATTCCCAAACTACTCCCACACTTCCACGCTACTCCCACACTATTCACAAACTACTTCCACACTTCCACACTACTCCAACACTATTCCCAAACTACTCCCACGCTTCCACACTACTCCCACACTATTCCCAAACTGCTCCCACACTTCACACTACTCCCACACTATTCCCAAACTGCTTCCACACTTACACACTACTCCCACACTATTCCCAAACTCTCCCACACTTCACACTACTCCCACACTATTCCCAAACTACTCCCACACTTCCACACTACTCCCACACTATTCCCAAACTGCTCCCACACTTCCACACTGCTCGTACACTATTCCCAAACTGCTCCCACACTTTCACACTACTCCCACACTATTCCCAAACTGCTCCCACACTTCCACGCTACTCCTACACTATTCCCAAACTGCCTCCCACATTTCCACACTACTCCCACACTATTCCCAAACTGCTCCCACACTTACACACTACTCCCACACTACTCCCAAACTACTCCCACACTTCCACACTATTCCCGAACTACTCCCACACTATTCCCAAACTACTCCCACACTTCCATACTACTCCCACACTATTCTCAAACTGCTCCCCACATTTCCACACTACTCCCACACTATTCCCAAACTGCTCCCACATTTCCACATTACTCCCACACTATTCCCAAACTGCTCCCACACTTCCACACTGCTCCCACACTATTCCCAAACTACTCCTACACTACTCCCACACTTCTCCCACACTAAACACACCACTCCCACACTACTCCAACACTACTTCCACGCACTCCCACACTACTACCTCCCACGCTACTCCCACACTACTCCCACACTACTTCCACACTACTCCCACACTACTCCCACACTACTTCCACACTACTCCCACACTACTTCCACACTACTCCCACACTACTCCCACACTACTCCCACACTACTCCCACACTACTCCCATACTACTCCCACACTAGTTCCACACTACTCCCACACTACTCCCACACTACTCCCACACTACTCCCACACTACTCCCACACTACTTCCACATTACTTCCACACTACTCCCACACTACTCCCACACTACTCCCACACTACTCCTAGCTCTAGTGTTGAGAGAAGCGAGGGGAAGGAGGAGAATAAAAAGGGGAAGAGAGACAGAGGAGAGAAGAGAGTAATGGAAGACAGTCGGAGGGAAGAGAGCGGAGAGGAAGGAGATAATGAGGAAGGAGGGACCAAAGGGAGAAGGAAAGGAGGGAGGAAGGGAAGGGTGTAAGAAGGGAAGTAGGAGGAAGGAATGGAAGGAAAATGGAAGGGAAGGGGAAGGAAGGGAATGAGAAGGAAGGGAAGGGGGAAGGAAGGGAATGAGAAGGAATGGAAGGGGGAAGGAAGGGAATGAAAGAGAAAGGAGGGAAGGGCAACAGTTGATGAAGACTTAACAAAAGACTGAGGTATCTGTCCCTATTGTTGTTGTTATTGTTGTTGTTGTTAATATTGTTGTTGTTGTTAATATTGTTGTTGTTAATAATTATTGTTGTTGTTGTTAATATTGTTGTTGTTGTTAATATTATTGTTGTTGTTGTTAATATTGTTGTTGTTGTTGTTGTTGTTAATATTGTTGTTGTTGTTGTTAATATTGTTGTTGTTGTTGTTAATATTGTTGTTGTTGTTGTTGTTGTAATATTGTTGTTGTTGTTGTTCTGTTGTTGTTGTTGTTAATATTGTTGTTGTTGTTAATATTGTTGTTTTTTTTAATATTTTGTTGTTAATATTGTTGTTGTTGTTAAAATTGTGTTGTTGTTGTTAATTTGTTTTTGTTAAATTGTTGTTGTTTTAAAATTTTTTGTTGTTGTTAATATTGTTTTTTTTAATATTGTTGCTGTTTTAAAATATTGTTTTTAAAGTTTTGTTTTTATTTTGTTGTTGTTTTTGTAATATTTTGTTGTTTTAAATATTGGTTTTAATATTTTTGTTGGTTAATATTGTTGTTGTTTTTAATATTGTTGTTTTTGTTTTGTTTTTATTTTTTTGGGTTGTTATTATTTTTGGGTTTTTAAATAGGTTTTAATTTTGTTTTTGTTGTTTTGTTGTTAATTTTGTTTTGTTTTTAATATTTTTTGTTTTTAAATTTTTGTTGTTTTAATATTTTTGTTTTTATATTGTTTTTTTTGTTAATTTTGTTGTTAAATTTTGTTAATTTTTTTTTGTTAAATTGTTGTTTTTAAATATTGTTTAATATTGTTGTTTTTGTTAATTTTGTTGTTGTTAATTTTGTTGTTGTTTTTAATATTTTTTTTAAATTTTTGTTGTTGTTGTTAATATTGTTTTTTGTTAAATTTTTAATATTTGTTGTTGTTGTTGTTTTTAATTTGTTTTTTGTTGTTAATATTTTTGTTTTTTAATATGTTGTTGTTAATATTGTTTTTAAATTGTTGTTGTTGTTAATTTTTTTGTTGTGTTTAATATTGTTGTTGTTTTTTAATATTGTTGTTAATATTTTTTGTTTTTTGTTGTTTGTTAATATTGTTGTTTTTAAATATTGTTGTTGTTTTATTGTTGTTGTTAATATTGTTGTTAATATTGTGTTGTTAATATGTTGTTGTTGTTAATTTTGGTTTTTTTTGTAATATTGTTGTTGTTGTTAATTTGTTGTTGTTTTTAAAAGTTGGGGGGGGTTTTTTTTGTTGTTAATATTGTTGTTAAATTTTTGTTAAATTTTTGTTGTTTTAATATTGTTGTTGTTGTTTTTTTTGTTGTTGTAATATTTTTTAATATTGTTAAATATTGTTGTTGTTTTTGTTGTTTTTTGTGTATTTTTGTTGTTGTTGTTGTGTTGTTTTTATATTTTTGTTGTTAATATTTGTTGTTAATTTTTTGTGTTTATTTATTGTTGTTGTTGTTAATATTTTTTGTTTTGTTTTAATATTGTTTGGTTGTTAATATTTTTGTTGTTAATATTGTTGTTGTTTTAATATTGTTTTTGTTGTTTTTTAATTTGTTGTTGTTGTTGTTAAATTGTTGTTTTTAAATTTTGTTTGTTAATATTGTTAATATTGTTGTTTTTGGGTTTGTTAATTTTTGTTGTTGTTAAAGTTGTTTTTTAATTTTTTTTGTTTTTAAATTTGTTGTTGTTTTTAATATTGTTGTTTTTTGTTTTTAAAATTTGTTTTTGTTGTTTTTTAATATTGATTTTGTTAAATTGTTTTTTGTTTTTAAATTTTTTTGTTGTTGTTAATATTGTTGTTGTTAAATTTTTGTTAAATTGTTGTTTTTGTTAAATTTTGTTTGTTAATATTGTTGTTGTTGTTAATATTGTTGTTGTTAATATTGTTGTTGTTAATATTGTTGTTGTTAATATTGTTGTTGTTAATATTGTTGTTGTTGTTGTTAATATTGTTGTTGTTAATATTGTTGTTGTTACTGTTGTTGTTATTGTTGTTAATATTGTTGTTACTGTTGTTATTGTTGTTGTTACTGTTGTTAATATTGTTGTTATTGTTAATATTATTACAGTTGTTGTTACTGTTGCTGGTGTTGTCGTTGTTATAGTTGATATTGTTGTTATTGATCGTCATCCTGCAGGACTACAAAGACCTGGACAGGCTGGACACCTTGTCCAGAAACTGGCTTCTCGAATTCAACCCTGCCAAATGCAAAGTAATGAAGAGGGGCAAAGAAGACCGCAGACAGAGTATAGTCTAATTTGCCAAAGATTGCAAACCTCACTCAAGGAGAAAGATCTTGGGGTGAGCATAACACCGAGCATGTCTCCGGAAGTACATATCAACCAGATAACTGCTGCAGCATATGAGCGCCTGGCAAACCTGAGAATAGCATTCCGATACCTTAGTAAGTAATCGTTCAAGACACTGTGCACCGTGTACGTCAAGCCCATACTGGAATATGCAGCACCTATTTGGAACCCACACCTGATCAAGCACGTCAAGAAATAAGAGAAAGTGCAGAGGTTTGCAACAAGGCTAGTTCCAGAGCTAAGGGGATTGTCCTACGAAGAAAGGTTAAGGGTAATCGGTCTGATGACACTGGAGGACAGGATGGTTAGGGGAGACATGATAATGACATACAAAATACTGCGTGGAATAGGTAAGGTGGGTTGAGACAGGATGTTCCAGAGATGGGACACAGAAACAAGGGGTCACAATTGGAAGTTGGAGACTCAGATGAATCAAAGGGATGTTAGGAAGTATTTTTTCAGTCATAGAGTTGTTAGGAAGTGGGACAGGCTAGCAATTCATGTAGTGGAGGCAGGAAACATATAGTTTTCAGACGAGGTATGATAAAGCTCATGGAGCAGGGAGAGGGAGGACCCAGTAGCGGTCAGAGAAGAGGCGGGGCCAGGAGTAGAGTCTCGACCCCTGCAACCACAATTAAGTGAGATGAGTGCACACACACACATATACATATATATATAATTATATATATATATAATATATTATATATATATATATATATATATATATATAATATATATATATATATATATATATATATATATGTGTGTGTGTGTGTGTGTGTGTGTGTGTGTGTGTGTGTGACCTTTATATACATTCCCTGACTTATTCATTATTCCGTCTGTGTTGGTGTACCAGACCTTCAGTTTCTTTTCCAACACTATTCTCGGGAGTTTGTTGGGGCTCGGGGTGTAGGAGACCTGGCAGGGTGTTATGGGAGACTTGATTGTAGGTGGGGGTTTGTTCTAGGGGGTGGGGAGGGCTGTGAGTGTGGAGTGTGGTTTGTTGTGGGTTAATTTGTTTGGTTGCTGGGTTCTGTGGGGGGTTGTGCTTGTTGCTCCTCCCGACTCTAACTGTTCCCACCTGACTCTAGGATTGTCTTTCTTGCCTCTTTCATCTTTGTATCCTCTCAGTTTCTGTCGTTCTGTTCTCGTTCTGTTGCGGTGTAGGTACACACCTCTCCCTCTCCTCTTGCCAATGCTTTTCCATCCGCATATATACATAGCCAGTGCTGCTTCCCTTATCATTTCCTGGATCTCCTGGTAGCCTGGTCGCGCCTCTGCAGGGGACATATCATCTTCTCTACCTACCCTTCCCTCACTCACTGTTGTTCCTGTGCCCAGCAGCATGCCACTTTCGTTCCTTGACATTTTCTGGAGGCCTGATAGGGCCTCGACATAGGACTTAACTCCTTCCTTTCCTAGGGTTCCCTAGTTGGATATTGGTGCACCTGCTCCTGATGTCACGCCCCTTCTGTTCTTTGGCTCTATATTCTGCTTCAGCATTTTCAGTTCATCTTCTAGGCTCTGTATCCTGGCTTCTGCAGCTTCAGCTCGCAGCTCCCACCTCTTGCTCTCTGTGTTGATCCCCTTTTTCATTTTAGCGATAAGGTCACCTAGCTTCCTTTATCATTCTTGTTCCATCCTTTTTCCATCCATTCTTCCTTTCCAGACCAATCTTCCTCTGTTCCTTTGGCTCTTCATACTTCCCTTCATACTTCACAAAGAGTGTATGTGTGTGTGTGTGTGTGTGTGTGTGTGTGTGTGTGTGTGTGTGTGTGTGTGTGTGTGCGCGCGCGCGCGTTAGGGAAGGGTTGTGGTTGGTTCACAACTGGTTCATATTCCTCGAATTTGATTCGTACGAGTAATTGATTTTTTTGTGAGCTGGACTCTGGCAGAGTGAATTTGACCCACCGGAAACACTAGCCACTTTTTGACAAGTTGTGTTGCAGTCCATTACGTAGAGTGGAGGCAGGAGGTGAAGACGAACTGAACAAGTGGAGTGAATAATTGAGGGAAGAGGAGGGAGGGGAAAGAAGAGGGAGGAGAGTGGAGAGGGAGGGTGATGGTAGGGGAGGGTGAAGGAGACAAAGTGAAGGAGACAGAGAAAGAGAAAGAAGAGAGAGAGAGAGAGAGAGAGAGAGAGAGAGAGAGAGAGAGAGAGAGAGAGAGAGAGTTAACAACCAGTCAGAATTTTTAAATTTTCCAGAGACAAAAATCGGGGATAAAATTCAATTGACTAAGGCAGTGAGGGGAGTAGAGTGAGGGGAGTAGAGTGAGGGGAGTAGAGTGAGGGGAGTAGAGTGAGGGGAGTAGAGTGAGGGAGGAGAGTGAGGGGAAATAGAGTGAGGGGAGTAGAGTGAGGGGAGTAGAGTGAGGAAAGTAGAGTGAGGAGAGTAAAGTGAGGGAGGAGAGTGAGGGGAGTAGAGTGAGGGGAGTAGAGTGAGGGGAGTAAAGTGAGGGAGGAAAGTGAGGGGAGTAAAGTGAGGGTGGAGAGTGAGGGGAGTAGAGTGAGGGGAGTAAAGTGAGGGAGGAGAGTGAGGGGAGTAGAGTGAGGGAGTAGAGTGAGGGAGTAGAGTGAGGGGAGTAGAGTGAGGGAAGTAGAGTGAGGGAGTAGAGTGAGGGAGTAGAATGAGGGGAGTAGAGTGAGGGGAGTAAAGTGACGGAGGAGAGTGAGGGGAGTAGAGTGAGGGGAGTAGAGTGAAGGAGTAGAGGGAGTAGAGTGAGGAAGTAAAGTGAGGGAGTAGAGTGAGGGAGGAGAGTGAGGGGAGTAAAGTGAGGGAGGAGAGTGAGGGGAGTAGAGTGAGGGGAATAGAGTGAGGGGAGTAAAGTGAGGGAGGAGAGTGAGGGGAGTAGAGTGAGGGAGTAGAGTGAGGGGAGTAGAGTGAGGGGAGTAGAGTGAGGGAGTAGAGTGAGGGAGTAGAGTGAGGGGAGTAGAGTGAGGGAGGAGAGTGAGGGGAGTAGAGTGAGGGAGAGGAGTGAGGGGAGTAAAGTGAGGGGAGGAGAGTGAGGGAGGAGAGTGAGGGAGGGGAGTGAGGGAGGAGAGTAAGGGAGGAGAGTGAGAGGAGTAGAGTGAAGGAGGAGAGTGAGGGGAGTAGAGTGAGGGAGGAGAGTGAGGGAGGAGAGTAAGGGAGGAGAGTGAGGGGAGTAGACTGAGGGAGGAGAGTGAGAGGAGTAGACTGAGGGAGGAGAGTGAGGGGGGAGACTGAGGGAGGAGAGATAATGAGAGTGGGAAGAAAGTGAGGGGAGTAAAGTGAGGGGAGTAAAGTGAGGGGAGGAAAGTGACGGGAGGAGAGTGAGGGGAGAAGAGTGAGGAGTGGAGAGTGAGGGGAGGAGAGTGAGGGGGAGGAGTGTGAGGAGTATAGTGAGGGGAGAAGGGATTGTTAACTGGCGAGGGAGGAGGAGAGATGAAGAGATGAAGGGTAACTGGAAAGGGAGGGGAAGGTGAAATGGGAATAGAAGAGAGGAAATGATAGCTGATTTCAGAAGCAGAATGGAGGAAGAGGGGAAAACACAGGTGAAACCAAGGAAAGGAAGAGAAAGGATAGGAGGAGAAAGGAAAACAATATAATAGAAAGCAAGAGAAATGACAGGAAGAGGAATGAAAAAATAGAAAGCAAGAGAAACGACAGTAAGAGAAAGGAAAACAAGATAATAGAAAGCAAGAGAAAGGGAAGCAAGAGAAAAGAAAGCAAATAAAGATGATGGTAATGCTGGTGCAGTAGTAAGGATGAATGGGAGGATATAGGCACCTGGAGAAGAAGTTGATATCCTTGGGGTGAAATTTGACTCCAAACTAACCATGAAGAACCATGTTGTAAATCTTGCAAACAAGGCAGCCAGGAAGCTTACAGCACTTCGCCGTATCTCGCATCTGCTTGACAGTAGGGGTTGCAAGATCCTGTACGAGGCACAAGTACGCTCACACCTTGAGTATGCTCCACTTTCTTGGTTTGCCTGCCCCCCCTCTCATCTGCGACTGCTTGACAGAGTAGAGAACAGAGCAAGACGTCTCATCTCTCGCCTGGACCCATCCTGGATAGATCTGTCATTTCAGCAGAGCCTTCAACATAGGAGGGATGTGGGTGGCCTTACTGTTATGTACAAGGCCAATATTGTCAAAATACCACACTTGGATCCACTTCGAGGACAGCGTGAAACAAGCTTTTATGCCACAAGATGGGCAGAAAAGCAGCAACTTCACTTGGCTGTACCCTTCTCCAGAACATCACTCCATCTGAGATCATACATACCCAGGATGACTCGAGTATGGAACACATTCGTACAGCATAATGATATCAACGAGATAAAGTCAGTTGATCAAATGAAAATGCTGGCCCACAGATGGCTCCAACTTCATCCTGTTCCTTACCTGTATGTCTCATAACAATGAAAATGCTTTCAAATGAGCTGATGTAGGTAACAGCTCTTAGCTTGCCAATAAAGTTAGGAATCCTTAACCTGTAAATAGCTGTCAATAAAGTTAGGAATCCTTAACCTGTAAATAGCTGTCAATAAAGTTAGGAATCCTTAACCTGTAAATAGCTGTCAATAAAGTTAGGGATTCTTAATCTGTAAATAGCTGTCAATAAAGTTAGGGATCCTTAACCTGTAAATAGCTGTCAATAAAGTTAGGGATTCTTAACCTTGTCAAACCCTGTGAAAAAAAAAAAAAAAAAAAAAAAAGATAATTGAAAGCAAGAGAAAGGAAATCACTAGAAAGAAGACAATAAAAGAGTGGAAAGCAAGGTAAAAGAAAGCAAAATTTAGGACAGCAAAAGAAAGTGAGGCAGGATAATAGAAAGCAAGGAAATGGAAAGAAAAAAAAAGAAAACAAGGGAAGAGAAAGAAAGATAAAAGAAAGGAAGAGAAAGAAGAAAACAAGAAAAATAGAAGCAAGAGAAAATAAAGCAAGAGAAAGGAGAAAGAAAGATTAAAGAAAGCAAGAAAAAAGTAAACAATAGAAAGAAGAAAGCAAGAGGAAGGAAAACAATAGAAAAAAGAAAGTAAGAGAAACTAAATAAAGAGAAGGAAAGGAAGAGGAAAGAAAGCAAGAGAAGGAAAGGAAGAGAAAAGAAAGCAAGAGAAAGGAAGAACAATCACAAAATACTCTGGAAAGAGATGAAAGAATTGAAGAAACAATTGAATAGGATAAAGAAAGAGAATAGGATAAAGAAAGAAAATAGGATAAAGAAAGAGAATAGGATAAAGAAAGAAAATAGGATAAAGAAAGAGAATAGGATAAGAAAGAAAATAGGATAAAGAAAGAGAATAGGATAAAGAAAGAGAATAGGATAAAGAAAGAAAATAGGATAAAGAAAGAGATAGGATAAAGAAAGAGAATAGGATAAAGAAAGAAAATAGGATAAAGAAAGAGAATAGGATAAAGAAAGAAAATAGGATAAAGAAAGAGAATAGGATAAAGAAAGAAAATAGGATAAAGAAAGAGAATAGGATAAAGAAAGAGAATAGGATAAAGAAAGAGAATAGGATAAAGAAAGAGTAAGTAGAAGAGAAAGCCCTAAAGAAAACTGTGTCACCAGCTCACACGTCAAGAAACGTAGCAGAGAAGAGGAGCGAAACGTGTGTGTGTGTGTCTGGAGACAGACATAATATAAAGTGAGAGAAGAGTGGAGTAAATAGAAGGAGAAGGAACAGTTGGAGAAGCAAATAAAAAGAAACAGAATCGTAAATAATAAAGGAAAAAATTGAGAAATGCAGAGAGGGGGAAAGAGAGGAATGAAGGAAGGAGTTAGAGGGGAAACAAAGAAAGCAAATTTAAGAAATCCCTTATTATGAGACTCCCCTTGCCAGTCATTCAGAACCCCTCCCTCACTCTGCCTCAGTCACCCTCCCTCTCTCACTCTGCCTCAGTCACCCTCCCTCTCTCACTCTGCCTCAGTCACCCTCCCTCCCTCACTCTGCCTCAGTCACCCTCCCTCTCTCACTCTGCCTCAGTCACCCTCCCTCTCTCACTCTGCCTCAGGTCCTCTCCCTCCCTCACTCTGCCTCAGTCACCCTCCCTCTCTCACTCTGCCTCAGTCACCCTCCCTCCCTCACTCTGCCTCAGTCACCCTCCCTCTCTCACTCTGCCTCAGTCACCCTCCCTCTCTCACTCTGCCTCAGTCACCCTCCCTCTCTCCACTCTGCCTCAGGTCCTCTCCCTCCCTCACTCTGCCTCAGTCACCCTCCCTCTCTCCTCTGCCTCAGTCCCCCTCCCTCCCTCACTTCCTCGTCACCCTCCCTCTCTCACTCTCCCTCAGCACCCTCCCCCCCTCACTCTGCCCAGTCACCCCCCCCCCTCACTCTGCCTCGTCACTCTCCCCCCTTCCCCCCCTCACTCTTTTGGTGAAAAATTGTTTTGGGAAAAAAATTTTTTGGGGAAATTTTGTTTTAAAGGTTTTTGAAAATTTTTTTGGGAAAGGGGGAAATAGTTTTTTGAAAGGGAAGGGTTTTTGAAAATTTTTTGGTAAAAATTTTTTAATTTTTGGTTAAAATTTTTTTTTAAATTTTTTGGTTAAATTTTTAAATTTTTTTTAAATTTTTTAAATTTTTTTAAAATTTTTTAAAAAGGTTTTAATTTTTTAAAAATTTAAAATTTTTTTAAAAATTTAAAAAATTTTTAAAAAAAAATTTTTTTAAAATTTTTTTTTTAAATTGTTTTAAAATTTTTTTGAATTTTTTTAATATTTTTTTTTAAATTTTTTTTTTTTTAAAATATTTAATTTAAAATTTTTTTAATTTTTTTGGGGGAAATTTTTGTGAAAAATTTTTTAAAATTTGTTTATTTTTTAAAAAATTTTGGGTTTTTTAATTTTGGTTTTTTAATTTTTGGGAATTTTTTTAAATTTTTTTTTAAAATTTTTTTTTTTTAATTTTTTTTTTTTTTTTTTAATATAAATTTTAATTTTTTGGTTAAAAAATTTTTTTTTAAAAATATTTTTTTTTTTTTTTAATATTTTTTGTTGTTAATTTTTTTTTTAAAATTTTTTTAAATTGTTTTTTTAATTTTTTTTTAAATTTTTTTTTAAATTTTTTTGTTTTTTTTTTTAATATTTTTTTTAAAATTTTTTTTTTAAAAATTTTTTTAAATTTTTTGGGTTTTTAAAAATTTTGGTTTTTTTTTAAATTTTTTTTAAAAATTTTTTAATATTTTTTTAATTTTATTTTTTTTTAATATTTTTTTAAAATTTTTTTAAATTTTTTTAATATTTTTTTTAATAATTTTTTTTTTAATATTTTTTTAAATTTTTTAAAAATTTTTTTTAATTTTTTTTTAAATTTTTTTTAAATTTTTTTTAAATTTTTTTAAATATTTTTTTTTTAAATTGTTGGGAAAAGGGAATTTTAAAAGGGAAAAGGGAAAATTTAAATTGGGTTTTTTTTGGGAAAGGGGGGTTTTTAATAGGGGGAAAGGGGAAAGGGGGGGTAAAAGGTTTTTGGAAATTTTGGAAATGGGAAAGGGAATAAAGGGAAAAGGGGGGGAAAAAAAGGGGAATAGTTGGAAATTTTTGGGGTTTTAAAAAGTTTTGTTATTGTTGTTGTTATTTTGTTGTTGTTAAATTGTTTTTTTGTTGTTTTTATTGTTGTTTTTAATATTTTGTTTTTTTGTTGTTTTTGTTTTTGTTTATTTTAATATTGTTGTTGTTTTTATTTTGTTTTGTTTTGTTGTTGTTTTAAATATTTTGTTGTTGTTAATATTGTTGTTGTTGTTAATATTGTTGTGTTTTTGTTTTTTGTTAATATTGTTTTGTTTTTTTGTTGTGTTGTTAATATTGTTTTTAAATTTTTGTTGTTAATATTGTTTTTTTTTAAAATTTTGTTGTTTTGTTAATATTGTTGTTTTTTTTTGTTGTTGTTAATATTTTTGGGGTTTTGTTAATATTTTTGTTTTTGTTAAATTGTTGTTTTTTTTTAATTTTTGTTTTTGTTAATATTTTGAAATATTGTTTTGTTAATTTTTTGTTGTTTTTAATTTTTTTGTTGTTTTGTTGTTAATATTTTTTTTTTTGTTTTGTTGTTTTTTATTTTGTTTTTAATTTTTTTTGTTTTGTTAATATTTTTTGTTTGTTATTTTTTTGTTGTTGTTAATATTGTTGTTGTTTTTAAATATTGTTTTTTGTTGTTAATTTTGTTGTGTTTTTTTTGTTAATATTGTTGTTGTTGTTAATAGTTGTTGTTAATTTGTTGTTGAAAATATTTTTTTAAATTTTTTTGTTGTTAATATTGTTGTTTTTTAATATTTTTGTTGTTAAAAATTTTGTTGTTGTTAAATTTTGTTTTTTGTTGTTTATTTTGTTGTTTTTAAATTTGTTTGGTTTTTTTTTTTGTTAATATTGTTGTTGAAAAATATGTTTTTAAAATTGGTTGTTTTTGTTAAATATTGTTGTTTTTAATATTGTTTTTTTGGGTTTTTAATTTTGGTAAATTGTTGTGGTTGTTAAATTGTTGTTGTTTTAATAGTTTTATTTAATATTGTTGTTTTTTGTTTTTTGTTTTTGTTTTTTTTTGTTAAATTTTTTTGGTTTTTAATTTTTTTTTTAAATTTATTTTTTAATTGTGTTGTTTTTTGTTTTGTTTTTAAATATGTTGTTAAAAAGTTGTTGTTTTTGTTAAATTGTTTTAATATTGTTGTTTTTTTTTAAATTTTGTTGTTTGTTTTAAAAATTTGTTGTTGTTAATTTTGTTTTTAAATATTTTTTTGTTATATTTTGTTTTAATATTGTTGTTGTTGTTAATATTGTTGTTAATATTTTTGTTAATATTTTGTTGTTAAATTGTTTGTTGTTAATTTGTTTTTGTTAATATGTTTTGTTTAAATTTTTTGTTTGTTGTTTTTTTAAAATTTTGTTTGTTAAATTGTTGTTTTTTTAAATTGTTGTTGTTTTTAATATTGTTAATATTGTTTTAATATTATTGTTGTTTTTTTTTTTTTTTGTTAATTTGTTGTTTTGTTAATATTTTGTTGTTAAATTGTTTTTGTTGTTGTTGTTTTTAATATTGTTTTGTTGTTAAATTGTTGTTTGTTAATATTGTTTTTGTTTTAATTTTTTTGTTTTGTTTTTGTTGTTAATATTTTTTGTTTTTTTTAAAATTTGTTTTTGTTGTTAATTTTTTTGTTTTTAAATATTTTTTTTTTTGTTTTTAAAAATTTGTTGTTTTTTAAAAAATTGTTTTGTAATTTTGGTTAAAAAATTTGTTGTTTTAAATTTGTTTTTTGAATAGTGTTAATTTTTTTTTTTTTTTAAATTGTTGTTTTGTTGTTTTTTTTGGTTTTATATTGTTGTTGTTTTAATATTGTTGTTTTTTTTTGTTGTTTTTAAAAAGTTTTGTGAAAAAAAATTTTTTGGTTGTTATTTTTTTGTTTTTTTTTTAAAAGGGTTTTTTTTTGTTTTTAAAAAGTTGTTTTAAAGGGTTTGTTGTTAAAAAAAAATTTTGTTAAATTTTTGGTTTTAAATTTTGTTTTAAAGTTTTTAAATTTTTTTTTTTTAAAAAAATTTTTTTTTTTTTTTAAAAATTTTTTTTTTTTAAAAATTTTTTTTGTTTTGTTTTAAATTTGAAAAATTTTTGAAAAGGTTTTAAATTTTGAAATTTTTTTTTTAAAAAAGGGTTAATTTTTTGTTTGGAAAGAAAAATTTTTTGTTTTTTAATATGTTTTTTTGTTTAAATTTTGTTTTTTAAATTTTTAAAGTTTGGAAAGGTTTTTTTTTAAATTTTTTTTGAAAGTTTTAAAAAAGTTTTAAAAATTTTTTATTTTTTTAAAAAAATGTATTTTTGTTAATGTTTTTTTTTAAATTTTTTTTTTAAAAAATTTTTTATTTTTAATATTTTTTGTTTTGGTAAAAAATTTTTTTTAAAATTTTTTAAAAAATTTTTTTAATTTTTTTTTTAATTTTTTTTTTTAAAATTTTTTTTAAATTTTTTTAATAAAAAATTTTTTTAAATTTTTTTTAAAATTTTTTTTAAAAATTTTTTTAATATTTTTGGGTTTAAATTTTTTTTTTGTTTTAATTTTTTTTGAAATTTTTGGGGTTTTTTAAAATTTTTTTTTTAAATTTTTTTTAATATTTTTTTGGGGAAAATTTTTTTATTTTTAATATTTTTTTTTTTTTGTTTTTTTTTAAAAATTTTTTTTAAAAATATTAAAAAAAAATTTTTTAAAATATTTTTTAAAATTTTTTTGGTTAAAATATTTTTTAAAATATTTGTTTTAAAAATGTTTAATATTTTTTTAATATTTTTTTAAAAAATATTTTTTTTTAAAAATAATTTTTTTTTTTTAAAAGTTTTTTTCGTTTTTAAAATTTTTACTTTTGTTTTGTGTTTTAGTTTTTTAAAATTTGTTGAAAAAGGTTTTTTATTTTTGTTTTGAAAGGTTTTTTTTTAAAAGGGTTTTTTAAAAAAATTTTGAAAATTTTTTAACAAAAAATTTTTTTAAGGGAATTTTTTTTGCCCTAAAAAAAAAAAGGAAGTTTTTTGGGGGGAAAACCCCCCGTATGTTCCCCGAATTAAAACCCAAATCGGAAAAAAGGTGAAACCCGGCAAATAGTTTTAATTTTTTAAAAGAAAGGGCAGGGTTTTAAGTTTTTGGGGGGATAGCCACCTATTTAAAACTACCCCAAAACTTCCTAAAAATCAAATGAAAAGAAACCGCCCCAAAGGAATCTTCAAAAAATTTAAAAAAAAGGTCTGGTCAGCCCCCCATTTGGGAACATATAACATCAAAATAAGGAATGAATTTTGAAAAAAGGAGTTCAAAAGGGGGTACCAAAAAAAAAAAGGGGGGTTTCAAATTGGCAATTTTGGGGGAGCCGAAAAAAATAAAAAGGGAATGGAAAAGGGTTTTAAGCGGTTTTTAGGAAAGGGGGACCAGCAAAAAATTTATTGGAGCCAAAAATAAAAAATTTTGGGGAAAAAATTTAAAATTTTTGGGGGAAGGGGAAGGGAAAACTAGGGGAAAATTAGGGGGGTTTGATTTTTTTTAAAATTTTAAGGGAAAAATAAAGTCAAAAAGGGGGGGGGGGGGGGGGGGGGGGGGGGGGGGCCCCGCCCCAAAAACAAATATTAAAAAATTTTAATTTTATAAAAAAAAATATAAATATAAAATATATATGTATATAAATATATATAATATTAATATTATTTTTTTTTTTTTTTTTTTGTGGGGTGTGTGTGTTTTTTTTTTGATTACTTTTTCCCTCTTTTTTACAACCTTCTTTTTTAAAAAACCCTATTCTAAATTTTGGGGGGGGGTGTGGGCCTCGGGTGTAGGGAGACTTGAGTGGTGGGGTTTTTTTGTTTGGGGGGTGGGGGGCCTGTGAGTGGGGAGTGGGGTTTGTGTGGGTTAATTTTTTTGGTTGCTGGGTTCTGTGGGGGGGGTTTTGCTTGTTGCTCCCCGACCTAACTGTTCCCAACCTGACCTAGGATTGTCTTTCTTGCCTTTTCATCTTTTACCTCTCAGTTTTGTCTTTTGTTTTTTGTTTTTGTTGCGGGGAGGTACACACCCCTCCCTCCCCTTGCCAATGCTTTTCCACCCCATATATACAAAACCATGCTGCTCCCTTATCATTTTTTGGATCTCCTGTAGCCTGGCCGCCTCTGCAGGGACATATCACTTCTCTACCAAACCCCCCCCTCATCATGTTGTTTCCCGTGCCCCAGCACATGCCACTTTCGTTCCCTTCATTTTCTGGAGGGCCCGATAGGGCCCCGAATAGGACTAAATCCTTCCTTTCCTAGGGTTCCCTAGTTGGAATTTGGTGCACCTGCTCCCATGTCACGCCCCTTCTGTTCTTTGGCCTATATTCTTCTTTACATTTTTTAGTTCACCAGGCTCTGTTCCGGCTTCTGCAGCTTCAGCTCGCAGCTCCCACCTCTTGCTCTCTGTGTTGATCCCCTTTTTCATTTTGCGATAAGGCACCTAGCTTTCCTTTATCATTTTTGTTATCCTTTTTCCATCCATTTTTCCTTCCCAACCAAACTTCCTCGTTCCTTTGGTTTCATACTTCCCCTTTATACTTTTACAAAGAGTGTATGTGTGTGTGGGGTGGGGTTGTTTGTGGTGTGTGTGTTGTGTTGTGGTTTTTGGTGTTGTGGGCCGCGCGCTTAGGGGAAGGGTTGTGGTTGGTTCACAACTGGTTCAATTCCTCGAATTTTGATTCGACAGTAATTGTTTTTTTGTGGCTGGACTCTGGCAGAGTGAATTTGACCCACCGGGGAACACTAGCCCCTTTTTTACAAGGTTTTTGGAGTCCATTTAAAAGAAGTGGAGGCAGGAGGTGAAGACAAATGAACAAGTGGAGTGAAAAAATTGAGGGAAGAGGGGGGAGGGGAAAGAAGAGGGGGGAGAGTGGAGAGGTGGGGGGATGGTAGGGGGGGGGTGAAGAGACAAAGGAAGGGGACAAAAAAAAGAAAAGAGAAAGAGAAAAAGAGAGAGGAAGAGAGAGAGAGAAGAGAGAGAGAGAGAGAGAGAGAGGGGGATTAAAACCAGTCAAATTTTTTTAAAATTTTTCCAGAGACAAAAATCGGGGGGTAAAAATTTAATTGATAGGCATGGGGGAAGGGGGGAAAGTAGGGGAAAAGGGGAGGGGATAGAGTGGGGAGTAGAGGAGGGGAGTAGAGTGGGGGGGAAATAGGGGGTTGGGGGGGAGAGTGAGGGGAGAGAGTGAGGGGATAGAGGAGGGAGAAGAGGGGGGAGGGGGAAAGTAAGTGAGGAGAGTAAAGTGGGGGGGAGGAGAGTGAGGGGATAGGTGAGGGGGTAGAGGAGGGGAGTAAAATGAGGGGGAAAAGGGGGGGTAAAGTGAGGTGGAGATGAGGGGGAGTAGAGTGAGGGGAGTAAAGTGGGGGAGGAGAGTAGGGGAGTAGAGTGGGGAGTAGAGTGGGGGGAGTAGAGTGAGGGATAGAGTGAGGGAAGTAGAGTGAGGGGGGTGAGTGGGGAGAAAAATGAGGGAGTAGAGTGAGGGGGGTAAAGTGGGAGGAGAGTGGGGGATTTGATGAGGGGGGTAGAGTGAAAGGGGTAGGGGATAGATGAGGAAGAAAGTGAGGGGAGTAGAGTGAGGGAGGAGGAATGAGGGGAGTAAAGTAGGGGGGAGAGTGAGGGGAGTAGAGTGGGGGAGAGTGGGGGAAAAGGAAAAAAATTAGGGGGGAAATAATAATTAGGGGGTAGGTGGGGAATAATAATAATTTGGGGGGTAATAATAAAAGGGGGAATGAGGGGATTTTTGATAAAAAGGGGGTTTTTTTTTTAAAATGGGGAAAAATTTTTTAATAAAATAAAAATTTTTATTAAAGGGGGTAGGGGTTTAATAAATAAAATAAGGGAAATAATAACTAGGGGGGGGTGGAAATTTCTAAAGGGTTTTAAACTTTTTTAAAAAAATTTTGGGAAAATAAAAAGTAATAAATAGGGGGATGAAGGGGAAGTGAAGGAAATGGGATAGATAAAAGTTGTTTTTTTAAAAATTTTTAAATTTTTAAAAAAATTCTTTAAAAAAAAAATTTTCTTTTCCCTGGGGGGCCCCCTAAAAAAAAGGGGGTTCTTTTCAAAAATTCCCCCAAAAAAAAAAAAAAAAACAAAAAACCACTTTAAAAAGGGGAAAAAAATTCAAAAAAAAAAAAAAACCAAAAATTAAAAATTTCCTGTAAAGAAAGGGGGTATACCCCAAAAAAAATCCTTTGGGGGAATTTTCCCCAAACCCCCTGGCCCTTTTAACTGCCACCCAAACTTCACACTTCCCCCGTAAACCCTCCAGAGCATGGGGGGCAAATCACCCCTCCCCCACACCTTTTACCCCCTTTATTGGTTTTTCCCGCCCCCCCCTCTGGGCGCTTGACAAGAGGAACAAGCCGATTTTATCCCGCCTGGACCCATCCTGGAATTGTCATTTCACAGAGCCCCCCCAAAATAGGGGGATGTTGGGCCCTTTCTGTTTTACAAGGCCCAAAATTTCAAAATACCACACTTGGAACCCCCTTTGAGGACAGCGAAAAAAGCTTTTTTTGCCCAAGATGGGCGAAAACGGGAACTTCACCGGCTGACCCTCTCCAGAACATCCCCATCTGAGATATACTACCCCGGATGACTCGAGTATGGAACACATCGTACGCAAAGAATCAACGAATAAAATAGTTGATCAATGAAAATGCGGCCCAAGATGGCTCCAATTCATCCTGTTTCCCTTTCTGTATTCTCATAACAAGAAATGCTTTTTAAATGAGCTGAGTGGTAACACTCTTGCTTGCCAAAAGTTGGAACCTTTAAACCCTTTTAAAAACTGTCAATAAAGTTTGGAAACCTTAACCGTAAATACGTCATAAAGTTAGGAACCCTTAACCTGTAAATAGCTTCAATAAAGTTAGGGTTCTTAACTGTAAATACTGTCAAAAAGTTAGGGGTCCTTTAAACCCGTAAAAGCTGCTAAAGTTAGGGGGTTCTTAACCTTTTCAAACCCTGTAAAAAAAAAAAAAAAAAAAAAAAAAAAAATAATTGAAAGCAAGAAAAGGAAATCCTAGAAAGAAGACTAAAAGAGTGGAAAGCAAGGTAAAAAAAAAGCAAAATTTTGGACAGCAAAAGAAATGAGGGAGGATAAAAAGCAAGGGAAAAGGGAAAAAAAAAAAAGAAAAAAAAAGGGAAGAGAAAAAAGATAAAGAAAGGAAGAAAAAGAAAACAAAAAAAATAGAACAAGAGAAATAAAACAAAAAAAAGGGAAAAAAGATTTAAAAAAAGCAAGAAAAAAAATAAACAATAGAAAAAAAAAAGCAAGGGAAGGAAAAAAAATAGAAAAAAGAAAATAAGAAAACAAATAAAGAGAAGGGAAAAGGAGAGAAAGAAAGCAAGAGAAGGAAGAAAAAAAAAACCGGAAAGGAGAAAAAATTAAAAGGGAAAAATTGAAAGGGATGAAAAAGAATTAAAAAAAAAAAATAGGATAAAGAAAGAGAAAGGATAAAGAAAAAAAATAGGAAAAGAAAAGAATAGGAAAAGAAAAAAAATAGGATAAAGAAAGAGAAAGGATAAAGAAAGAAAATAGGATAAAAAAGAGAAAAGGTAAAGACCCCGTCCCCTCCCTCTTTTTCCCCCCCGCCCCCCCTCCCCCCCCCCCCTTTTCCCATCCCCCCCCCCTTTTTTCCCCAGTCCCCCCCCCCCCCCCCCCTCCCCCCTTTTTTTTCTGCCCTCCCCCCCCCCCCCCCACCCTCCCCCCCCCCCCCCCCCCCCTTTTTTTTCTTTTTCCCCCCAGCCCCCCCCCCCCCCTCTTACCCTCCCCTTTCCCCCCCCCCCCCTCCCCCCCCCCCCCCCCCCCCCAAGTCTCCCCCCTCTTCCCCCCTCTTCCCCTCAGTCTTTTTCCCCTCCTCTCCCCTCCCCTCTCTCTTCTTTCCCCCTCCCCCCCTCCCCCCCCCCCCCTCCCTTTTTTTCCCTCCCCCCCTTTTCCCCTCTCCCCCTCCCCCCCCCCCCTTTTTTTTTTTTTCCCCCCCCCCCCCCCCCCTTTTTTTTCCCCCCCCCCCCCCTTTTCTTTTTTCCCCCCTCTCTCCCCCCCCCCCCCCCCCTTCTCTCATTTCCCCCCCCCCTTCCCCCCTCCCCCCTTTCTCATTTCCCCCCCCCCTTTTCCCCTTCTTCATCCCCTCCCTCCTTTTTTTTCCCTCTTTTTTCCCCCTCCCTTCCACAAAACCCTCCCTCTCCCCATCATTTTCCCCCCCCCTTTTCCCCTTTTTTTGGTTTTTTTTTTTGTTTTTTTGTTTTGTTTTTTTTTTTTTTAAAAATTATTTTTCCCCCCCTTTTCCCTTTTTTGGGTTATTTTTTTTCCTTTTTTTTCCCCTTTGTTAACCTTTTGGGGGTTTAAACCTTTGGGCTTTTTTTTTGGGGGGTTTTGTTTTTTTTTGGGTTTTTGGTTTTTGGTGGGGGTTTGGGGGGTTTTTTTAGGGGGTTTTTTGGGAATTTTTGGGGTTTTTAAAAACCCTTTTTTTAAACCCTTTTGAAAATTGGGGTTTTTAAATTTGGGGTTTTTTTGGGGGGGTTTTTTTTTTAAATAGGGGTTTTTTTGGGGTAAAAAAATTTAAATTTTGGGGAAAAAGGGGGATTTGTAAATTTAAAAATTTTTTGATGGGTTTTTGTAAAGGGGGGGGTAGGGTTGGTGTGGGGGGGGGGGGGTTTTTGGGGGGGTTAAAAAGGGTTTGTTTTTTAAAAAAAAAAAAATTTTTTAAAATAAAAACCCAAAATGTAAAAAGGTTTTTCCAATTTTTTTTTTGGGTTTTAAATAATAAATATTAATTTTTTTTAAACAACAAAAAAAATTTTTTTATTTTCCTTTTTAAAAAAATATTAAAATTTGTGAAAAATTTTTTATTTAATTAGATTTAATTAAAATTTTGAAAAAATTGGGGGGGGGCAAAAAACAAATTTAAAAACCCTTATTAGGAAAACCCCCTTCCCAGCTTTCAGAACCCCTCCCTCACTCTGCCTCATCCCCCTCCCCCCCACTCTGCCCAGTCCCCCTCCCTCTCTCCTCGCCTCCCACCCTCCCCTCTCACTCTCCCTCGCACCCCCTCTCCACTCTGCCTCAGTCACTCCTCCCCTCCTCACTCGCCTCAGTCACCCTCCCTCTCTCACCTCCCTCAGTCATCCTCCCTCTCCCCACTCTGCCTCAGTCACCCTCCCTCTCACCTCTGCCTCGGGCACCCTCCCCCCTACTCGCCTCATACCTCCCCTCCTCTCACTCTGCCTCAGTCACCCTCCCCTCCCTCACTCGCCTCAGTCACCCCTCCCTCCCTCACTCTGCCTCAGTCCCCTCTCCCTCTCTCCTCTGCCTCAGTCACCCTCCCTCCCTCATCTGCCTCAGTCACCCTCCCTCCCCCCACTCTGCCTCATCACCCCCTCCCTCCCCACTTCTGCCTCAGTCACCTCCCTCTCTCACTCTGCCTCAGTCACCCCCCTCCTTCTCTCACTCTGCCTCAGTCACCCCCTCCCTCTCTCACTCTGCCTCAGTCACCATCCCTCCCTCACCTGCCTCAGTCACCCTCCTCCCTCACTCTGCCTCAGTCACCCTCCCTCCTCACTCTGCCTCAGTCACCACCCCTCTCTCACTCTGCCTCATTTCCCCCTCCCTCTTTTATCTGCCTCAGCCCAACCCTCCCTCTCTCACTCTGCTCAGTCCACCCCCTCTCTTTCACCGCCTCAGTCCCCATCCCTCCCCCTCTGCCTCATCCCCTCCCTCCCTCACCTGCTCAGTCACCCCTCCTCTCTACTCGCCTCAGTCACCCCTCCCCCTCACTCTGCTCAGTCACCCTCCCTCTCTCACTCTTTGCCTCAGTCCTTCTCCTCCCTCACTCTGCCTCGTCACCCTCCCTCCTCACACTGCTCAGTCACCTCCCTCCCTAAACTCTGCCTCAGTCACCCTCCCTCTCTACCTGCCTCGTCACTCTCCTCTTCTCACTCGGGCCTCAGTCACCCCTCCCTCCTCTCTGCTCAGGTCACCCCTCCCTCCCTCACTCGCCCTCAATTTCACTCTCCCTCTCTCACTCTGCTAAGTCACCCTCCTCTCTCACTCTCCTAAGTCACCTCCCTCTCTATCTGCCTAAGTCACCCTCCCTCTCTCCCTGCTCAGTCACTCTCCCTCTCTCACTCTGCTAAGTCACCCTCCCTCTCTCACTCTGCCGTCACCCTCCTCTCTCACTCTGCCTCAGCACCTCCCTCTCTCACTCTGCCCAGTCACCCTCCTCCCCACTCTGCCTCAGTCACCCTCCTCCCCTCACTCTGCCTCAGTCACCCCTCCCTCCCCACTCTGCCTCAATCACTCTCCCCTCTTCATCTGCTAATTTCACCCTCCCTCTCTCACCCTGCCTCAGTCACCCTCCCTCTCTCACTCACCTCAGTCACCCTCCCTCTTCACTCTCCCTCAGTCACCCCCCCTCTCTCAACTCTGCCTCAGTCACCCCTCCCTCCTCACTCTGCCTCAGTCACCCTCCCTCCCTCACACTTGCTCAATCACTCTCCACTTCTCACTCGGACTAAGTCACCCTCCCTCCACATCCCTCAGTCACTCTCCCTCTCACTCTGCCTCAGTCACCACACCTTCAACTCTGCCTACAGTCACCCTCCCTCTCTCACTCGGCCCAGTCACCATCCCCTCACTCTGCCTCAGTCACTCACCTCCATATAACTGCTAAGTCACCCTCCTTCTACTCGGAACAAAGTCACCATCCCTCACATCTGCCTCAGTCAAACCTCCTCCTCAGCCTGCCTCAGTCACTCATCCGCTCTCACATCTGCCTCAGACACCCATCCCCTAACTCTCACCTGCCTCAGTCACCACTCCCTCTCACTCTGCCTCAGCACCCCACCTCTCTATCAGTCTCCCTCCTCTCTCATGGTCCGCCTCTCTCTCAAGTCACCCTCCTCTTCTCAGTCACTTCCTCTCTACTACAGTCAACCCTCCCTAACTCAGTCAACCTACTCTCTCTCAGGTCCTCCTCTCTCCAGTACCCTCCCTCTCTCTCAGTCGCCCCACTCTCCTCAGTGTCCCTCCCTCTCACTCAGTCACATCTCACGTCTCTCTCAGCACGCCTCCCACTCTCTCAGTGCCCTCCTCTCTCTCAGTCACCCACCCTCTCTCAGCACACCTCCTCATGCTCAGTGTCCTCCCTCTCTCTCATGAACACCCTCCCTCTCTATCAGATCAACCCTAAACCTCAGTCACCCCCCTCTCTCTCAGTCACCCTCCTCTCTCCTAGAACCCTCCTCTCTCCAGTGTACCGTCCTCGTCTCTAGTCACCCTCCCTGCTCTCTCAGTCGCACCTCCCTCTTCCAGAATGTCCGCCCTCTCATCTCAGTCAACCCTCCTCTTCAGTCACCCTCCCCTCTCTCAGTGATCCGTCCTCTCTCTAAATCACCCATCCAGACTCTCTCTCAGTCTCCATCCCACTCTCTCAGTCACCTCCCTACCTCACACACCGTCCCCTCTCTCAGTCTCCCTCCCTCCTCTCATGACTCCACTCCCTCTCCTCAGTCACCCTCCCTCTCTCTCAGTCACCACTCCCTCTCTCTCAGTCACCCTCCCTCTATCCTCAGTCACCCTCCCTCTCTCTCAGACACCCTCCCTCATCTCTCAGTCACACTCCCTCTCCTCCAGTCAAACTGCCACTCTCTCAGTCTCCCTCCCTCTCTCTCAGTCACCCTCCCTCTCTCTCAGTCACCCTCCCTCATCTCTCAGTGACCCTCCTTCTCCTCAGTCACCCTCCTTAACTCTCAGTCACCCCTCTCTCTCCTCAGTCACCCTCCCTCTCTCTCTCAGTCACCTTCCCTCTCTCTCAGTCCCTCCTCACTCTCCTCAGTCACCCTCCCTCTCCTCTCAGTCACCCTCCCCTCTCTCAGTACCCTCCTTCTCTCTCAGTCACCTCCTTAACCTCAGTCACCCTCCTCTCTCTCAGTCACCCTCCCTCAGTCATCACCTCCCTCTCTCATCAGCCTCCCTCCCTCTCTCTCAGTCACCCTCCCTCTCTATCTCAGTCTCTCTCCCTCATCTGCTCAGTCACCCTCCCTCTCTCATCGAGTCACCCTCCTCTCTCATCTCTCAGTCACTCCTCTCTCTCTCCTCAGTCCCTCTCTCCCTCTCTCTCAGTCACCCTCCCTCTCTCAGTCACCTCCCTCTCCTCTCAGTCACCCTCATTCTCCTCAGTCACTCTCCTCCTCTCTCATCTCTCTCCCCTCTCTCTCAGTCTCTCTCACCTCTCTCTCAGTCCCTCTCCCTCTCTCATCTCAGTCCACCCTCCCTCTCCTCCTCAGTCACCCCTCCCTCTCTCTCAGTCACCTCCCCTCCTCTCTCAGTCTCTCTCCCTCATCTCTAAGTCACGCTCACCTCTCTTCTCAGTCACCCTTCTCTCTCTCAGTCACCCTCCCTCTCTCTCAGTCACCCTCCATCTCTCTCAGTCACCCTCCCTCTCTCTCATCACCCTCCATCTCTCTCAGTCACCCTCCCTCTCTCTCAGTCACCCTCCCCTCTCTCTCAGTCACCCCCCTCCATCTCTCAGTCATCCTCCCACTCTATCAGTCCACTCTCCCTTTCTCTCCCAGTCTCCCTCCCTCCCTCTCTCATCACCCTCGCTCCTCTCTCTGTCACCCCTCCCTCTCTCATCCTCTCCTCCCCTCTCATCTCAGTCCTCCTCCCTCCTCCCTCTCAGTCACCCTCCCTCCTCTCGCTGTCACCCCTCCCTCTCTCTCAGTCTCTCTCTCCTCATCTCTCAGTCTCTCTCCCTCTCTCCTCCAGTCCACCCCCCTCTCCTCTCAGTCACCCTCCCTCTCTCTCAGTCCACCCTCCATCTCTCCTCAGTCACCCTCCCTCTCTCTCAGTCACCTCCTCTCTCTCAGTCACTCTCTCTCTCAGTCACCTCCCTCTCTCCTCAGTCACACCCTCCCTCTCACTCAGTCATCCTCCCTCTCTATCAGTCACTCTCCCTTTCTCTCAGTCTCCCTCCCTCTCTCTCAGTCACCCTCCCCTCTCTCAGTCACGCTCCCTCTCTCTCAGTCACGTCCCTCTCTCTCAGTCACCCTCTCCTCTCTCTCAGTCACCCTCCCTCTCTCAGTCACCCTCACTCTCTCTCAGTCTCTCTCCCTCTCTCTCAGTCACCCTCCCTCTCTCTCAGTCTCCCCCCTCTCACCCTCCTCTCTCTCAGGCACCCTCCCTCTCTCTCAGTCACCCTCCCTCTCTCTCAGTCACCCTCCCTCTCTCTCAGTCACCCTCCCTCTCTCTCAGTCACCCTCCTCTCTCTCAGTCACCCTCCCTCTCACTCAGTCTCTCTCCCTCTCTCTCAGTCTCTCTCCCTCTCTCTCATCACCCTCCCTCTCTCTCAGTCACCTCCCTCTCTTCAGTCACCCTCCTCTCTCTCTCAGTCACCCTCCATCTCTCTCAGTCACCCTCATCACTCTCTCTCTCAGTCACCCCCCTCACTCTCAGTCACCCTCCTTCTCTCTCATCACCCTCCTCTCTCTCAGTCACCCCCTTCCCCTCTCCCTCAGTCACCCTCCCTCTCCTCTCAGTCACCTTCCCCTCTCTCTCAGTCTCCCTCCCTCTCTCTCAGTCACCCTCCCTCTCTCTCAGTCACCCTCCCTCTCTCTGAGTCACCCTCCCCTCTCGTCATCCTATCTCCCCTCTCTCTCAGTCATCCTCCCTATTTCTCATCACCCTCCCTCTCTCTCAGTGTCCGTCCCCTCTCCTCAGTCACCCTCCCTCTTCATCCAGTCGCCCTCCCTCTCTCTCATGTCCCCGACCCTCTCTCTCATTCACCCTCCCTCTCTCTCAGTCACCCTCCCTCTCTCTCCTCCTCCCTCCCTCTCTCTCAGTCACCCTCCCACCTCTCTCCAGTCTCCCTCCCTCTCTCTCCAGTCCCCTCCCTCTCTCTCAGTCACCCTCCCTCCTCCTACTCAGTCACCCTCCTTCATTCTCTCAGTCACCCTCCTTCTCTCTCAGTCCCCCTCCCTCTCTCTCAGTCACCCTCCCTCTCTCCCAGTCACCTTCCCTCTCTCTCAGTCTCCCTCCCTCTCTCTCAGTCACCCTCCCTCTCTCTCAGTCACCCTCCCTCTCTCTCAGTCACCCTCCCTCACTCTCATCTATCTCCTTCTCTCTCAGTCACCCCCCTCTCTCTCAGTCACCCTCCCTCTCTCTCAGTCTCTCTCCCTCTCTCTCAGTCACCCTCCCTCTCTCACTCTGCCTCAGTCACTCTCCCTCTCTCACTCCTGCCTCATTCACCCTCCCTCTCTCACTCTGCCTCATCACCCTCCCTCTCTCACTCCTGCCTCAGTCACCCTCCCTCTCTCTCAGTCTCCCTCCCTCTCTTCTCATGGTCCGTCCCTCTCTCTCAGTCACCCTCCCTCTCTCTCAGTCACTTTCCCTCTCTCTCAGTCACCCTCCCTATCTCTCATGTCACCCTCCCTCTCTCTCAGTCCGTCCCTCTCTCTCAGTCACCCTCCCTCTCTCTCAGTCCCCTCCCTCTTCTCCTCAGTGTCCCTCCCTCTCTCTCAGTCACTCTCTCCTCTCTCTCAGTCACCCTCCCTCTCTCTCAGTGTCCCTCCCTCTCTCTCAGTCACCCTCCCTCTCTCTCAGTCACCCTCCCTCTCTCTCAGTGTCCCTCCCTCTCTCTCAGTCACCCTCCCTCTCTCTCAGTCACCCTCTCTCTCAGTCACCCTCCCTCTCTCTCAGTGTCCCGTCCCTCTCTCTCAGTCACCCTCCTCTCTCTCAGTCCGCCCTCCCTCTCTCTCAGTGTTCCGACTCCTCTCTCTCAGTCACCCCCTCTCTCTCAGTCACCCTCCCTCTCTCTCAGTGTCCTCCCTCTCTCTCAGTCACCCTCCCTCTCTCTCAGTCTCCCTCCCTCTCTCTCAGTCACCCTCCCTCTCTCTCAGTCACCCTCCCTCTCTCTCAGTCTCCCTCCCTCTCTCTCAGTCACCCTCCCCTCTCTCTCAGTCACCCTCCTCTCTCCTTCAGTCATCCCTCCCTCTCTCTCAGTCCCCTCCCTCTATCTCAGTCACCCTCCCTCTCTCTCAGACACCCTCCCTCTCTCTCATTCACACTCCCTCTCTCTCAGTCACACGCCACTCTCTCAGTCTCTCTCCCTCTCTCTCAGTCACCCTCCCTCTCCTCTCAGTCACCTCCTCCTCTCTCTCCAGTACCCCTTCTCTCTCAGTCACCCTCCCTTAACTCTCAGTCACCCTCCCTCTTCTCTCAGTCACCCTCCCTCTCTCTCAGTTCACCTTCCCTCTCTCTCAGCCTCCCTCCCTCCTCTCAGTCACCCTCCCTCTCTCAGCTCCAGTTCACCCTCCCTCTCTCCAGTGACCCTCCTTCTCTCTCAGTCACTCCTCCTTAAACTCTCAGTCACCCTTCCCTCTCTCTCAGTCACCCTCCCTCTCTCTCAGTCACCTTCCCTCTCTCTCAGCCTCCTCTCCTCTCTCTCAGTACCCTCCTCTCTCTCAGTCTCTCCCCTCTCTCTCAGTCACCCTCCCTCTCTCAGTCCCCTCACTCTCTCCCTCTCCTCAGTCACCCAATCTCTCTCAGTCTCTCTCCCTCTCTCAGTCTACTCCCTCTCTCATCAGTCTCCTCTCCCTCTCTTCTCAGTCTCTCTCCCCTCTCTCTCAGTCACCCCCTCTCTCTCAGTCACCCTCCCTCTCTCTCAGTCACCCTAATTCTCTCTCAGTCTCCTCCCTCTCTCTCAGTCTCTCTCTCCCTTCTCTCAGTCACCCTCCCTCTCTCTCAGTCACACCTAATTCCTCTCTCAGTCTCCTCCCCTCTCTCTCAGTCCTCTCCTCTCACTCTCTCATCCTCTCTCCCTCTCTCTCAGTCCTCTCTCCCCTCTCTCAGTCACCCTCCCTCTCTCTCAGTCACCCTCCCTCTCTCTCAGTCACCCTCCCTCTCTCTCAGTCTCTCTCCCTCTCTCTCAGTCACTCTCCCTCTCTCTCAGTCACCCTCCCTCTCTCTCAGTCACCCTCCCTCTCTCTCAGTCACCCTCCATCTCTCTCAGTCACCCTCCCTCTCTCTCAGTCACCCTCCATCTCTCTCAGTCACCCTCCCTCTCTCTCAGTCACCCTCCCTCTCTCTCAGTCTCACCCTCCCTCCTCTCAGTCCAGTCCTCCCTCTCTATCAGTCACTCTCTCCCTTCCTCTCTTCAGCCCTCCCTCTCTCTCAGTCCCCTCCCTCTCTCTGTCACCCTCCCTCTCTCTCAGTCTCCTCCCTCTCTCTCAGTCCCTCCTCCCTTCTCTCTCAGTCTCTCACCCTTCCCCTCTCTCGTCACCCTCCCTCTCTCTCAGTCTCTCTCCCTCTCTCTCAGTCTCCTCTCCCTCTCTCTCAGTCACCCTCCCTCTCTCTCAGTCACCCTCCCTCTCTCTCAGTCACCCTCCATCTCTCTCAGCGTCACCCTCCCTCTCTCTCAGTCACCCTCCATCTCTCTCAGTCACTCTCTCTCTCTCTCAGTCACCCTCCCTCTCTCTCAGTCACCCTCCCTCTCACTCAGTCATCCTCCCTCTCTATCAGTCACTCTCGTCCTCCCTTCTCTCAGTCTCCCTCCCTCTCTCTCAGTCACCCTCCTCTCTCTCTCAGTCACCTCCCTCTCTCTCTCAGTCACGCTCCCTCTCTCCCCCTCAGTTCTAGCCCCTCCTCTCTCTCAGTCACCCTCCCTCTCTCTCAGTCACCCTCACTCTCTCTCAGTCTCTCACTCCCCTCTCTCTCAGTCACCCTCCCTCTCTCTCAGTCACCCTCCCTCTCTCTCAGGCACCCTCCCTCTCTCTCAGTCACCCTCCCCTCTCTCTCAGTCACACTCCCTCTCTCTCAGTCACCCTCGCTCTCTCTCAGTCACCCTCCTCTCTCACTCAGTCCTCTCTCCCTCCTCTCTCAGTCTCTCTCCCTCTCTCTCAGTCACCCTCCCTCTCTCTCAGTCACCCTCCCTCTCTTTCAGTCACCCTCCCTCTCTCTCAGTCACCCTCCATCTCTCTCAGTCACCCTCCCTCTCTCTCAGTCACCCTCCCTCACTCTCAGTCACCCTCCTTCTCTCTCAGTCACCCTCCTTCTCTCTCAGTCACCCTCCCTCTCCCTCAGTCACCCTCCCTCTCTCTCAGTCACCTCCCTCTCTCTCAGTCTACCCTCCTCTCTCTCAGTCACCCTCCCTCTCTCTCAGTCACCCTCCCTCTCTCTGAGTCACCCTCCCTCTCTGTCACCTATCTCCTCCTCCCTCTCATCACCCTCCCTATCTCTCTCAGTCCACCTCCCTCTCTCTCAGTACCGTCCCTCTCTCTCTCAGTCACCCTCCCTCTCTCTCAGTCGCCCTCCCTCTCTCTCATGTCCCGCCCTCTCTCTCATTCACCTCCCTCTCTCTCAGTCACCTCTCCTCTCTCTCAGTCTCCCTCCCTCTCTCTCAGTCACCCTCCCACTCTCTCATCTCTCTCTCCCTCTCTCTCAGTCACCCTCCCTCTCTCTCAGTCCACCCTCCCTCTCTCTCAGTCACCCTCCTCTCTTCTCCTCTCAGTCACCCTCCTTCTCTCTCAGTCACCCTCCCTCTCTCTCAGTCACCCTCCCTCTCTCTCAGTCACCTTCCCTCTCTCTCAGTCTCCCTCCCTCTCTCTCAGTCACCCTCCCTCTCTCTCAGTCACCCTCCCTCTCTCTCAGTCACCCTCCCTCACTCTCAGTCTATCTCCTTCTCTCTCAGTCACCCTCCTCTCTCTCAGTCACACCCTCCTCCTCTCAGTCATCCCTTCTCTCATCCTCCATCGCTCAGTCACCCTCCCTCTCTCTCAGTCACCCTCCTCTCTCTCAGTCACCCTCCCTCACTCTCAGTCTATCTCCTCTCTCTCTCAGTCTCCCTCCCTCTCTCTCAGTCACCCTCCCTCTCTCTCAGTCACCCTCCCTCTCTCTCAGTCACCCTCCCTCTCTCTCAGTCACCCTCCCTCTCTCTCAGTCTCCCTCCCTCTCCTCTGTCTCTCTCCCTCTCTCTCAGTCACCGTCCCTCTCTCTCAGTCACCCTCCCTCTCTCTCAGTCACCCTCATTCTCTCTCAGTCACCTGCCTCTCTCTCAGTCCCTCTCTCCTTCTCTCTCAGTCTCTCTCCCTCTCTCCTCAGTCACCCTCCCTCTCTCTCAGCATCTCTCTCACCTCCTCTCTCAGTCACCCTCCCTCTCCTCAGTCACCCTCCCTCTCTCTCAGTCACCTTCCCTCTCTCTCAGTCACCCTCCCTCTCTCTCATCACCCTCCCCTCTCCTCAGTCACCCTCCCTCTCTCTCCAGTCTCTCTCCTCTCTCCTCTCTCAGTCCTCTCCCCTCTCTCTCAGTCACCCTCCCTCTCTCTCAGTCACCCTCCCTCTCTCTCAGTCACCCGTCCATCTCTCTCAGTCACCCTCCCTCTCTCTCAGTCACCCTCCCACTCTCTCAGTCACCCTCTTCTCTCTCTCAGTCACCCTCCCTCTCTCTCAGTCACCCTCCCTCTCTCTCAGTCACCCTCCCTCTCTCTCAGTCACCCTCCCTCTCTCTCAGTCACCCCCCTCTCTCTCAGTCACCGTCCCTCTCTCCTCAGTCACCCTCCCTCTCTCTCAGTCACCCTCCCTCTCTCTCAGTCACCCTCTCAATCTCTCAGTCGCCCTCCCTCTCTCTCAGTCCGGCCTCCCCTCTCTCTCATCTTCCCATCCCCTCTCTCTCATCCACCCTCCTCTCTCTCAGTCCCCCCCCCCCCCCCCCCTCCCACACCCTCCCTCTCTCTCAGTCTACCCTCCGTCCTCTGTTAGTCATCCTCCCTCTCTATCAGTTACCTCCCTCTTCTCTCAGTCTCCCTCCCTCTCTCCAGTCACCCTCCCTCTCTCTCAGTCACCCTCCTCCCCCACCTCCCTCTTCTCAGTCTCCCTCCCTCTCTCTCAGTCACCCTCCCTCTCTCTCATTCTCCCTCATCTCTCTCAGTCTCCCTCCCTCTCTCTCAGTCACCCTTCCTATCTCTCAGTCCTCCTCCCTCTCTCTAGTCATCCTCCCCTCTCTATCAGTCACTCTCTCCCTCTCTCTCAGTCTCTCTACCTCTCTCTCAGTCACCCTCCCTCTCTCTCCGTCACCCTCCCTCTCTCTCAGTCTCCCTCCCTCTCTATCAGTCACTCTCCCTCTCTCCTGTCACCCTCCCTCTCTCTCAGTCACCCTCTTCCTCCTCCCTCTCATGTCCCTCCCTCTCTCTCAGTCACCCTCCCCACTCTCTCAGTCACCTTCCCTCTCTCTCAGTCTCCCTCCCTCTCACTTCCAGTGACCCTCCCTTCTCTCCAGTCACCCTCCCTCTCTCTCAGTCATCCTCCCTCTCTCTCAGTCACCCTCCCTCTCTCTCAGTCACCGTCCCTCTCTCTCAGTCCCACCCTCCCCCCCACCTCAGTCTACTCCCTCTCTCTCAGTCTCCTCCCTCTCTCTCAGTCACCCTCCCTCTCTCTCAGTCACCCTCCCTCTCTCTCAGTCACCCTCCCTCTCTCTCAGTCACCCTCCCTCTCTCTCAGTCATCCTCCCTCTCTCATGTCTCCTCCCTCTCCTCCCTCTCTCAGTCACCGCCCTCTCTCTCAGTCACCCTCCCTCTCTCTCAGTCACCCTCATTCTCTCTCAGTCCTCTGCCTCTCTCTCAGTCTCTCTCCTTCTCTCTCAGTCCTCTCCCTCTCTCTCAGTCACCCTCCCTCTCTCTCAGTCTCTCTCCCTCTCTCTCAGTCACCCTCCCTCTCTCTCAGTCACCCTCCCTCTCTCTCAGTCACCTTCCCTCTCTCTCAGTCACCCTCCCTCTCTCTCAGTCTCTCTCCCTCTCTCTCAGTCTCTCTCCCTCTCTCTCGTCACCCTCACCCTCTCTCTCAGTCACCCTCCCTCTCTCTCAGTCACCGTCCATCTCTCTCAGTCACCCTCCCTCTCTCTCAGTTCACCCCCATCTCTCTCAGTCACCCTCTTCTCTCTCAGTCACCCTCCCTCTCTCTCAGTCACCCTCCCTCTCTCTCAGTCACCCTCCCTCTCTCTCAGTCACCTCCCTCTCCTCAGTCACCCTCCCCTCTCTCTCAGTCACCCTCCCCTCTCTCTCAGTCACCCTCCCTCTCTCTCAGTCACCCTCCCTCTCTCATCAGTCACCCTCCCTCTCTCTCAGTCACCCTTTCCCTATCTCTCAGTCGCCCTCCCTCTCTCTCAGTCGCCCTCCCCTCTCTCTCAGTCTTCTCCCCCTCTCTCTCAGTCTCCCCCTCTCTCTCAGTCACCCTCCCTCTCTCTCAGTCACCCTCCCTCTCTCTCAGTCTCCCTCCGTCTCTGTTAGTCACCTCCCTCTCTATCAGTTACTCTCCCTTCTCTCATCCTCCCTCCCTCTCTCTCAGTCACCCTCCCTCTCTCCAAGTCACCCTCCCTCTCTCTCAGTACCCTCCCTCTCTCTCAGTCACCCTCCCTCTTCTCTCAGTCACCTCAATCTCTCTCAGTCTCCCTCCCCTCTCTCAGTCACCCTTCCTATCTCTCAGTCTCCTCCCTCTCTCTTAGTCATCCTCCCTCTCTATCAGTCACTCTCCCTCTCTCTCAGTCACCTCTACCTCTCTCTCAGTCACCCTCCCTCTCTCTCATACCGTCACCCTCCCCCTCTCTCTCAGTCTCCCTCCCTCTCTATCAGTCACTCTCCCTCTCTCTGCACTCCCCCTCTCTCTCAGTCACCCTCCCTCTCTCTCAGTGTCCCTCCCTCTCTCTCAGTCACCCTCCCTCTCTCTCAGTCACCTTCCCTCTCTCTCAGTCTCCCTCCCTCTCTCTCAGTGACCCTCCCTGTCTCTCAGTCACCCTCCCTCTCTCTCGTCACCCTCCCTCTTCTCTCAGTCACCCTCCCTCTCTCTCAGTCACCCTCCCTATCTCTCAGTTCACTCTCTCTCTCTCTTAATCTGCCTCAGTAACCCTCCCTCTCTCTCAGTCACCCTCACCTCTCTCCTCTCAGTCACCCTCCCTCTCTCTCATCATCTCTCTCCTCTCTCTCAGTCACACCTCTTCTCTCTCAGTGACCCTCCCTCTCTCTCAGTCTCCCTCCCTCTCTCTCAGTGACCCTCCCTCTCTCTCAGTTTCCTCTCCCCTCTCTCTCAGTGACCTCCCTCTCTCTCAGTACTCCCTCCCTCTCTCCTCAGTACCCTCCCTCTCTCTCAGTCCTCCCTCCCTCTCTCTCAGTGACCCCTCCCTCTCTCTCAGTCTCCCTCCCTCTCTCTCAGTCACCTCCCCTCTCTCTCAGTCACCTCCCTCTCTCTCAGTCTTCCCTCCCTCTCTCTCAGTACCCTCCCTGTCTCTCAGTCACCCTCCCCTCTCTCAGTCACCCTCCCTCTCTCTCAGTCACCCTCCCCTCACTCCAGTCCACCCTCCCTATCTCTCAGTCACTCTCTCTCTCTTAATCTGCCTCAGTAACCCTCCCTCTCTCTCAGTCACCCTCCCTCTCTCTCAGTCTCCCTCCCTCTCTCTCAATCACTCTCCCTCTCTCTCAGTCACACTCTCTTTCTCCTCTCAGTGACCCTCCCTCTCTCTCATCTCCCCCTCCCTCTCTCTCAGTGACCCTCCCTCTCTCTCATTCCCCTCCTGCTCTCAGTACCCTCCCTCTCTCTCAGTCCCTCTCCCTCCCTCTCTCTCAGTGACCCTCCCTCTCTCTCAGTCTCCCTCCCTCTCTCTCAGTGACCCTCCCTCTCTCTCAGTCCCTCCCTCTCTCTCAGTCACCCTCCCCTCTCTCTCAGTCACCTTCCCTCTCTCTCAGTCTCCCTCCCTCTCTCTCAGTGACCCTCCCTCTCTCTCAGTCACCCTCCCTCTCTCTCAGTCACCCTCCCTCTCTCTCAGTCACCCTCCCTCTCTCTCAGTCACCCTCCTATCTCTTCTCAGTCACTCTCCTCTCTCTAATCTGCCTCAGTAACCCTCCCTCTCTCTCAGTCACCCTCCCTTCTCTCTCAGTCACCCTCCCTCTCTCTCATCACTCTCCCTCTCTCTCAGTCACTCCACTCTCTTTCTCTCTCAGTGACCCTCCCTCTCTCTCAGTCTCCCTCTCCTCTACTCTCAGTGACCCTCCCCTCTCTCATTTCCCTCCTCTCTCTCAGTACCCTCCCTCTCTCTCAGTCTCCCCTCCCCTCTCTCTCAGTGACCCTCCCTCTCTCTCAGTCTCCCTCCCTCTCTCTCAGTGACCCTCCCTCTCTCTCAGTCTCCCTCCCTCTCTCTCAGTGACCCCTCCTCTCTCAGTCACCCTCCCTCTCTCTCAGTCACCCTCCCTCTCTCTCAGTCACCCTCCCTCTCTCTCAGTCGCCCTCCCTCTCTCTCAGTCTCCCTCCCTCTCTCTCAGTCACCCTCCCTCTCTCTCAGTTACCCTCCATCTCTCTCAGTCTCCCTCCCCCTTCTCAGTCACCCTCCCTCTCTCTCAGTCTCCCTCCCTCTCTCTCAGTCACCCTCCCTCTCTCTCAGTCACCCTCCCTCTCTCTCAGTCACCCTCCCTCTCTCTCAGTCTCTCTCCCTACTCTCTCAGTCACCCTCCCTCTCTCTCAGTCTCCCTCCCTCTCTCTCAGTCACCTTCCTTCCTCTCTCAGTCACCCTCCCTCTCTCTCAGTCACCCTCTCTCTCTCTCAGTCACCCTCCCTCTCTCTCAGTCTCCTCCTCTCTCTCAGTCCACCTTCCCTCTCTCTCAGTCACCTTCCCCCTCTCATCAGCACCTTCCTCTCTCACAGTCACCCTCCCTCTCTCTCAGTCTCCCTCCTTCTCTCTCACAGTCACCTTCCCTCTCTCTCAGTCACCTCCCTCTCTCTCATCACCTCCCTTCTCAGTCACCTTCCTTCTCTCAACACCTCCCTCTTCAGTCACCTCCTCTCTCTCGTCCCTCTCTCTCTCAGTCACCTTCCCTCTCTCTCAGTCACCTCTCCCCTCTCTCAGTCACCCCCTCTCTCTCAGTCACCCTTCCAGACTCCTCTCCTCAGTCACACTCCTCTCTTCAGTCACCCTCCCTCTCTCTCAGTCACCCTCCCTCTCTCTCAGTCTCCCTCCTTCTCTCTCAGTCACCCTCCCTCTCTCTCAGTCACCTTCCCCCTCTCTCAGTCACCCTCCCTCTCTCTCAGTCTCCCCTCTCTCTCTCTCAGTCTCCCTCCCGCTCTCTCAGTCACCCTCCCTCTCTCTCAGTCACCCTCCATCTCTCTCATTCACCCTCCCCTCTCTCTCAGTCACCCTCCCTCTCTCTTAGTCCTCCCTCTTTCTCTCTGTCTCCCTCTCTCTCTCTCAGTCTCCCTCCCCTCTCTCAGTCACCCTCCCTCTCTCTCAGTCTCCCTCTCTCTGTCTCAGTCACCCTCCCTCTCTCTCAGTCACCCTCCCTCTCTCTCAGTCACCCTCCCTCTCTCTCAGTCTCCCTCTTTCTCTCAGTCTCCCTCAGTCCTCCCTCCCTCTCTCTCAGTCACCTCCCTCTCTCTCTGTCTTCCTCTCTCTCTCTCATCTCCCTCCCTTTCTCTCAGTCTCCCTCTCTCTCTCTCAGTCTCCCTCTCTCTCTCTCAGTCTCCCCCCCTCTCTCTCAGTCACCCTCCCTCTCTCTCAGTCATCCCTCCCTCTCTCTCAGTCACCCTCCCTCTCTCTCAGTCTCCCTCCCTCTCTCTCAGTCACCCTCCCTCTCTCTCAGTCACCCTCCCTCTCTCTCAGTCTCCCTCTTTCTCTCTCAGTCACCCTCCCTCCCTCTCAGTCTCTCTCCCTCTCTCTCAGTCACCTTCCCTCTCTGTCAGTCTCCCTCCCTCTCCCCAAGTCTCCCTCCCTTTCCATCATTCTCCCTCCCTCTAATTATAAATCATCAACATTTTCCTTTATCCACCCTCCTCTCTTCCATTCCCTTTGTGGTTGATTTTTATATTTCACTCTTTTTTTCTTTCTCTCTTCGCTGATTCAGACACTGAGGTGTAAAACTTCTTTTTGACGGATTCTGACCAAATCAGTTGTAATAGAACCACTCAGTCCTGTGTGTATGTGTGTGTGTGTGTGTGTGTGTGTGTGTGTGTTGTGTGTGTGTGTGTGTGTGTGTGTGTGTGTGTGTGTGTGTGTAATTACCTTACTGAGGAACGGAGTTATGATGTTCAGCTTATGGATCTGTGCCTTAAACTCCTGTTGGCTGCATGTTATGGAGAGCCATGTCTGCCTACCCTTGTACTGTTTGTATTTTTGTCCTTGTGTGTCTGTGTCTAAGATGGTGTGTAGATTTGTTATATATAGTGTGTCGAGAAATTATCTTGAACCGGATGTGAGCAGCACATAGAAGTGGTGACCCTCTCACTCGTTCCAACATCTGGTTCGAAGGACCATAAATGTGGGATTTTTAATAGATAAGAAGCTTTACAAACCATTGATTATGAAAAGACATTAGTTGTGGGCGTATGTGATGGGATAGTGTGGGGTGAGGAGGTATGTGATAGGGTGTGGTGGGGTGGGAAGGTATGTGATGGGGTGGTGTAGGGTGGGGAGGTAAGTGATGTGATGTGGGGTGGGGAGGTAAGAGATATGGTGTGGGCTGGGGAGGTAAGTGATGGGGTGGCGAGACTGTAGCGTGTGACTGGCTGTAACGCGATATTCTAGTTTAATGGGGAACTTGGTAATTATCAATAATGATAATTGCCTCATCTCAAACAACACTAACATTAAAACATCCACTTCATCACCTTAAACTACCATTAAACTAATCGAGTTGTGATAATTGGGGTTTTGTGCAATTCTTCCTCCTTCTCTTATTAGCATTATGATTAGTAGTAGTAGTTATTAGTGTGTATGTATGTATCATCTACGTGTATCTCCTCAACTCCTTGATACTCATTAAACGTCAAAATATATCCAGAGTGATGCATTACGAACATTTCTATAACCAATAATACCTCGAGTTCACCTTGAGTACACAAGCTCAGAGTACTTCAGCTTGTGTAAACACCGCTCTGCCTTGCTTAGTACTCTCTTCTAAATAATCTTGTTGAGACCGATGTTTTGACTCTGACGACACTACCGTTATCTGGACCTTGATTTGTAAATGATTCAAACCACTGTGATTACCACCCACAGCATGGGTATGTGGTGATTACCACCCACAGTATGGGTATGTGGTGATTACCACCCACAGCATGGGTATGTGGTGATTACCACCCACAGCATGGGTATGTGGTGATTACCACCCACAGCAATGGTATGTGGTGATTACCACCCACAGCATGGGTATGTGGTGATTACCACCCACAGCATGGGTATGTGGTGACGACCAACCACAGCATGGGTGTTACGACTTTGATGTCATAAGTTAAATAAAATTTTCCTGGCTGCTAAAGGCTGCTCGCACTGCTGTCTTGGGGTTATAAAATTACCCTGAAATACAGAGCAAACCTTGGGTCAGCATGTACTCATATAAATTAATTATTAGTGCAAATAATTAACATTGTATAAGTACACAAAAACTCACCTATACAAAAATATATATAATATTATTAGTAACTTACATACAACTTACAATATACTCCAAAATAGACACCACACTCCAGTTTACATTAGCTCACATGGAGGCCCCATGACACGCCCCCTTTCTGCAGGCTACATAATCTACAGTGGAAACGTTAAATACTCTACAAAACACAGGCCAAGACACTACACAAAATAGAATACACTTGCCAAAATTACCTACTCAAACTACCAGCCAAACATGATGACTTCACCCCGTGACCAGCCGTCTGGTACTCAACTAAACACACTCATCTGCTGCTGTCCTGGTCACTGCCTGACTGACAGGAATAAAATGTGTTCGCTTACAGGGAATATTACACGTCCATTTTTCGTGTACTACACTGAAAATGATATTATATATGGAGCGTTATTTTATAAAATATTGCTTTTTTGCAGTACTCCGTAATATCCCCTCCCTCAGAGCAGAGGTCTCAGCTAGGTGAACCCAGTCGGGTGCTACTAGTCAAGTAAAAAAAAAAGAAAATGGGAAATGCGCCTTAGGTCTGGGGAAACACAAAATTCACCAAAATAATTAAGAAAACTGCAACAAGCACTGTTATGATGCAGTTTACTTGTACAATTAGGAATGGAAAACTTAACTCTACAATGAGCACTGCTAATATAGTCGTGTGACACTCGTTTAACGTAAAAGTGATCAGGTTTTACGTCAAAAGAGTCACAGTCACGCGTCATAGATGTACTCTGACACATAAACATGAATATACAGCAGTACAACACTGTGTTGGTCAAACACCTACGTTCATGTATATTCAATACATGACATAAAATTGAAAAAGCTGACTGGGATACCACTGTTCATATTACATAAAAACTTGAAACAAGAAATATATACAAGGATACTAATGATAAACTGAGAAAGCTTCTCTTTCTCAAGAACATAAGTACTCAGTAACACACAACTCTACTTGCAAAATAAACATGTACGTTAGAAAAATATATGAACAGTCTTTAGAAATAGTACAAAAAATTAGTGTACATATTAAAACAGAGAAAAGGCAATATCAACTCTGCGTCTCACAGCAATATACAATAAGCAAAACTGGCTATGCAAAACACAACACTGGTAGAAACTGGAGAACATGGGAGAGAAATTTGCCAAACTTCAAAACTGGGTAGTAAGTCACATATAAAATTAGCCTGTGGGATTGTGACCTTGAAAAACACACTGAAATCTTCACTAATGACCCCTCAATTGGCGGGCCTTCCAGGCCTTCATATACTCCGTCATTCCAAGGAACCCTGCAGTCAGCACACTTGGTGATCAAAAAAATAAAATAGGTGTGTCCTGGAGGAAACACAATACTCAAAACACACAGGACCATTATTTATAACCCAAAAATGGTGAGGTTTCACTGCCAACACCGTTCCTCTACCTTTGGTCCAACAGTCCAATACACAAACATCACACAGGTGAGGCATCACCGCCCACACTTTATGTTAGCATACCTTACCTAGGCATGTACTAATGTGACTACCACTAAAAACACACACACACAGTCTTCGGAAATCTGATACCTCCCTCCACCAGCTCACCGGCTTCATTCCACTAAGTGGTTAGAAAGCCATCTACTCACCTACTGAAACCATTGCAAAACGAGAGCAGATAAATGTCTACACTCATTATGTACAGTACACAAGAGAAAATACATGAACAACCACATTCTCTATCCCCTTCTCATATCGAATCACCAAAGTAAGCATTTGAGTGTGGTTCCTCGGTACATGAAAGAAATGTAGGACTGTGATCACTATACTGAAAAAATTCTGCAGTTTCAACACCACACAAGAGCCTCCTTATTTCTTGGAGCATAAGTGGTTTATTTACTGGTAGTAATTATCCTGCTGCTTTTTCCCAAGAACGCAGCACCAACAGCAGCAAAACTGGTGTCTATTTGCAGAGAAAATGACAGTTCGTCATCATAAGTAGCCATTACAGGAGCACAAAGAATATTATCACTTTGCATACAGGCTGAGCAATGTCATATTCCATGTCAACTTACACAAAAAAATAACGTACTTGTAGAGTACAATTGCTATATAACTGGCACACTGAGTCATGAAAAGCAAATAACCCGTCACATACTCAAAACTTCAATGAAATTATTCATATTCATTATTTAGCATTAATTATCAAATATACTTTGCGGCAGGCAGTGAACATGCTGAGAGTGTCATCATGTATGAGATCCTTGGGTAATGTCCACAGACTCTCGCTGAGTACAGGGAAAACAGAGAAAAACTTCTCATCTCTCTCCTTACACATCTCTTCCCTCAAGAAGCTTCTGTAACGCAAAACATGTTGAATGTGCTCAGGTACATTTAACTCATGAGGATTCATACACACTTTTCTAACCACAAAAAACTAATTTACAAAGTTCCATGGTAGATGAGCCAATGCACAATGCTTGTCCACTTCAACATTTTCAAAATCTTGTGCAAACTGCTGAGAAAAGTAACAACACGCGTTTCCCTGATTGGATGTGTGGGCTTTATTTTCATCAGAGACCTGATCCACCAGCAGCTGAAATGTACAACTAATCATAGCGTTCCTAGGAGCCGGCTCTAGTACCAACACTACCTCTCTAGCCTCCAGAGCATGTAGCACCTCCTCATGGTCCCACGTCACCCTAGGCAGACCCGCAGGCTGGGTCACTATTGCTGCCCACCGCATCTTAGCCAGTCTCTGAAACTGTGAAAAAACATCAAGGGGGAAACATCACCATCCTCACCTAGCCCATGACTTAATGATTCCAGAGTGATTCCCAGCACGGTAGTGAAAAAGGAGGGGAATACCCTCATCCCAGTCCTTCTGGTAGAGGGGAAAACAAACGTGAATCGTCCTGAGAAACTGGTAAAACCACTCTACTGTACATTCAGAGTGATAGGGAAATTTAACCTTAAGTAAGTCTCTAAAAACTACATTGCAATTTACAAAACTGGACTTCTGGTTGGCTTGTTGAAAGCCTAGCTGACAAAATTTTACCAGAAATCTCAAAACCATACACAGTAAAGTATTAGGAAGGGGAGGGAACTTTGATAACCTGGTTTATTATCCAGCTCTCCTTTCTCAATACTGAAATATTCACCATTAGGAATCTGTAAAAATTTCAGAACCTTATCCTAAAAAGGCTCGGACATGACTGCATGGTTATATATTCTGAAAAATAAACATTTGTTAAATTTGGGAACCACTTCTTCTGTAACAACTGGCAACTGGACGTCACCACATCCCTGGACCTCAACCAGCTGCTTCAGTCATGGTATTCTCTCCCATGCCAACACCGAGAGATCCCTAAACCGGGTTTGGCCTGGGCCGGCTCATCATTGCCCAGAGTCTCCTGCAGGTCAGACTCAATGAACAGGTTCCTAAGGCCCAAACCGTCACCACATACAGGAGAAAGATCAAGGAGAGACAGAGAAGTTCTTCCTTGCTCACTCAGCCAGACATAGTACACACTGAAAAAATTTCAATTACTTTAAAACCTTGTAAATCAGGGTCCCACCAAACTTTTGAGAAGACCCATAACATTGTTGCCTAGTAGTAGGTCAACACCTGGAAAAGGTAATACCTACAGACAGGTACCCAGACTGGTAAACAGACTCCACCCACAATCTAATAAAACACACAGCAAAGAACATGGGTACATTAAATGATTGATAAATGCACAGAAAATTATTATTATTAAATAACTCCCTAAATCACTGAATGTGCACACAAAAAAATCAGGCAGAAAAATTATTACACCTGACTGGGGCTCTGGTGGCCTGGTGGTTAACGCTCTCGCTTCACACGGTGAGGGCCTGGGTTCGATTCCCAGCCAGAGTAGAAACATTGGACGTGTTTCTTTCAACCTGTTGTCCATGTTCCCCATCAGTAAAATGGGTACCTGGGTGTTAGTCGACTGGTGTGGGTCGCATCCTGGGACACTGACCTAAGGAGGCCTGGTCACAGACCGGGCCGCGGGGGCGTTGACCCAGGGAACTCTCTCCAGGTCTGAAAAAAGTTACTACAAATAACCCTTCCTTTAAAGACACTCCAGGTTTCAAATGTGAATTATCATTCTTAGGGTGATAATTCTTCACTGCAGGACCCCATGTTACGACTTTGATGTCGTAACTTAAATAAAAAGTTCCTGGCTCCTGAAAGCTCCTCACACTGCTGTCTGGGAGTTATAAAATTACATTCAAATACACAACAAACCTTGGGTCAGCATGTACTCATGTAAATTAAACATTAGTGCAAATAATTAACGTTGTTTAGAGGACACAAAAACTCACCTATACAAAAATATATTATAAGTAACTTGCATACAACTTACAATCTACTCAAAATAAAAAGAAAAACACTCCAGTTTACATTAGCTCACTAGCACACTGCTACTAATGAGTTAAACAAAATAAATGAATATTTATGAACAGGGAGGCCCCATGACACCCCCCACCTTTCTACAGGTTACATAGTCTACAGTGGAAACGTTAAATACTTTCCAAAACACAGGTCCCTTCATACCAGGACTTTACAAATTAACATAAAAGAACCAGAAAATACACAAAATAGAATACACTAAAAAAATATTACCAAAATTACCTACTCAAAATACCGCCTAAAATATGATGACTTCACCCCGTGACCAGCCGTCTGGTACTCAACTAGACACACTCATCTGCTGCTGTCCTGGTCACAACTAGACACACTCATCTGCTGCTGTCCTGGTCACAACTAGACACACTCATCTGCTGCTGTCCTGGTCACAACTAGACACACTCATCTGCTGCTGTCCTGGTCACAACTAGACACACTCATCTGCTGCTGTCCTGGTCACAACTAGACACACTCATCTGCTGCTGTCCTGGTCACAACTAGACACACTCATCTGCTGCTGTCCTGGTCACAACTAGACACACTCATCTGCTGCTGTCCTGGTCACAACTAGACACACTCATCTGCTGCTGTCCTGGTCACAACTAGACACACTCATCTGCTGCTGTCCTGGTCACAACTAGACACACTCATCTGCTGCTGTCCTGGTCACAACTAGACACACTCATCTGCTGCTGTCCTGGTCACAACTAGACACACTCATCTGCTGCTGTCCTGGTCACAACTAGACACACTCATCTGCTGCTGTCCTGGTCACAACTAGACACACTCAATCTGCTGCTGTCCTGGTCACAACTAGACACACTCATCTGCTGCTGTCCTGGTCACAACTAGACACACTCATCTGCTGCTGTCCTGGTCACAACTAGACACACTCATCTGCTGCTGTCCTGGTCACAACTAGACACACTCATCTGCTGCTGTCCTGGTCACAACTAGACACACTCATCTGCTGCTGTCCTGGTCACAACTAGACACACTCATCTGCTGCTGTCCTGGTCACAACTAGACACACTCATCTGCTGCTGTCCTGGTCACAACTAGCCCACCACTTCATCTGCTGCTCCTGTCCTGGTCACACTAGACACCTCATCTGCTGCTGTTGTCACAACGGGACAACACTCATCTGCTGCTGTCCTGGTCACAATAACACATCATCTGTGCTGTCTGGTCACAACTAGACACACTCATCTCTGCTGTCCTGCCCCAACTAGACAATCATCTGCCATCCGGGTCACTGCCTGATGACAGAATAAAACTGTTCGTTTACAGGAAATACACGCTTTTCCCTACTACACGGAAAATGATACTATATGTGGAGCGTTAGTTTATAAAATATTGCTTTCTTTCATTACTACCCAATAATGGGTATGTGGTGATTAACACCCACAGCATGGGTATGTGGTGATTAACATCCATAGCATGGGTATGTGGTATAACATCCATAGCATAGGTTGGTGAACACCCACGCATGGGTATGTGGTGTAACATCCATAGCTGGGTTGTGGTGATTAACATCCATAGCATGGGTATGTGGTGATTAACATCCATAGCATGGGTATGTGGTGATTAACATCCATTAGAAATAGGTATGTGGTGATTAACACCCACAGCAAATGGGTATGTGGTGATTAACATCCATAGCATGGGTATGTGGTGATTAACATCCATAGCATAGGTATGTGGTGATTAACACCCACAGCATGGGTATGTGGTGATTAACATCCATAGCATGGGTTTATGTGGGATTAACACCCCATAGCATGGGTATGTGGTGATTAACATCCACAGTATGGGTATGTGGTGATTAACATCCACAGCATGGGTTTTGGGGGTAAATTAACATCCACAGCATGGGTATGTGGTGATTAAAATCCACACATGGGTTTGTGGTGATTAACATCCACAGCATGGGTATGTGGTGTTTTAACATCCACAGCTGGGTATGTGGTGATAACATCCACAGCAGGGGTATGTGATGATTAACATCCACAGCATGGGTATGTGGGATTAACATCCACAGCATGGGTATGTGGTGATTAACATCCACGCATGGGTAGTGGTGTTTAACATCCACAGCATGGGTATGTGGTGTTTAAAACATCCACAGCATGGGTATGTGGTGATTAACTCCACAGCTTTGGGTATGTGGTGATTAACATCCACAGCATGGGTATGTGGTGATTAACATCCACAGCATGGGTATGTGGTGATTAACATCCATAGCATGGGTATGTGGTGATTAACATCCACAGCATGGGTATGTGGTGATTAACATCCACAGCATGGGTATGTGGTGATTAACATCCATGCATGGGTATGTGGTGTTTAAAACATCCACAGCATGGGTATGTGGTGATTAACATCCACAGCATGGGTATGTGGTGATTAACATCCACAGCATGGGTATGTGGTGATTAACATCCACAGCATGGGCATGTGGTGATTAACATCCACAACATGGGTATGTGGTGATTAACATCCACAGCATGGGTATGTGGTGATTAACATCCACAACATGGGTATGTGGTGATTAACATCCACAACATGGGTATGTGGTGTTTAAACACCCACAGCATGGGTATATGGTGATTAACATCCACAGCAGGGGTTTATGTGGTGATTAACATCCATAGCATGGGTATGTGGTGATTAACATCCACAGCATGGGTATGTGGTGATTAACATCCACAGCATGGGTATGTGGTGATTAACATCCACAGCATGGGTATGTGGTGATTAACATCCACAGCATGGGCATGTGGTGATTAACATCAACAGCAGGGGTTTATGTGGTGATTACACCCAAACCCAGCATGGGTATGTGGTGATTACCATCCACAGCATGGGTATGTGGTGATTACATCCACAGCATGGGTATGTGGTGATTAACATCCACAGCATGGGTATGTGGTGATTAACATCCACAGCATGGGCATGTGGTGATTAACATCCACAGCATGGGTATGTGGTGATTACCATCCACAGCATGGGTATGTGGTGATTACCATCCACAGCATGGGTATGTGGTGATTACCATCCACAGCATGGGTATGTGGTGATTACCATCCACAGCATGGGTATGTGGTGATTACCATCCCGGGCATGGGTATGTGGTGTTACCATCCACAGATGGGTATGTGGTGTTTTACCATCCACAGCAGGGGTTTATGTGGTGATTACCATCCACGCATGGGTATGTGGTGATTACCATCCACAGCATGGGTATGTGGTGATTACCATCCACAGCATGGGTATGTGGTGATTACCATCCACAGCATGGGTATGTGGTGATTAACATCCACAGCAGGGGGTATGTGGTGATTAACATCCAGAGCAGGGGTATGTGGTGATTACCTTTCCACAGCAGGGGTATGTGGGTGATTACCATCCACAGCATGGGTATGTGGTGATTACCATCCACAGCATGGGTATGTGGTGATTACCATCCACAGCATGGGTATGTGGTGATTAACATCCACAGCATGGGTATGTGGTGATTACCATCCACAGCATGGGTATGTGGTGATTACCATCACAGCAGGGGTTTATGTGGTGATTACCATCCACGCAGGGTATGTGGTGATTACCATCCACAGCAATGGGTATGTGGTGATTTACCATCCACAGCAGGGTTTTGTGGTGATTACCATCCACAGCATGGGTAGTGGTGATTAACATCCACAGCATGGGTATGTGGTGTTTAAAACATCCACAGCATGGGTATGTGGTGTTTAACATCCACAGCAGGGTATGTGGTGATTAACATCCACAGCAGGGGGTATGTGGTGATTAACATCCACAACATGGGTATGTGGTGATTAACATCCACAACATGGGTATGTGGTGATTAACATCCACAACATGGGTATGTGGTGATTAACATCCACAACATGGGTATGTGGTGATTAACATCCACAACATGGGTATGGTGTATATTTATTGACAATACGAAACATTATTCACGAATTCCACAATACCCTGATTATAATGTCCATCCAACAGCGTCTCTCTCTCTCTCTCTCTCTCTCTCTCTCTCTCTTTCTCTCCCTCTCTCTCTCTTCTGCCAAGTGTGTTCCTCCCTGCAGCTTCCCTGGTGTTCTCTCGTCAGCTTCCACTCCTTCAGTGTACTCGCTATACTAGCTGTTCTTTCCCTAACTTGTGATATTATGCACCTCTGAGGCCCTGGCCTGAGGGTTCCAGCACCCTCCCTCTCCTCTAGCTCGAAAAAAAATGAGTGACGCTTCAGCATCTCTCCTGCTTTCTGGAATCTCTCCTCTGTCTTGTGGGTTTCCGAAGGTTTTCACAGATTAGTGAAGGAACTTGTTAGAAGTGGGTGCAGTTGGCAGTTTGTAGTTGCTGAGAGTCGAGGCACATCTCTTGGATGAGAGAGAGAGAGAGAGAGAGAGAGAGAATAATGAAGATTGACCTCGCCCCCCCCCGGGTCAATCTCTGTCCATCCATTCATCTGTCCAGTCCCGTTCACCCATGCATGAGGTCCCTACATTTGTCCAATAAAACGGAAATTAAAACAGACACACACGGAATCGTTCAAAGTTAGTGACCAGGACAGAATGTTGACCCAACAATCACGTAATACTACACTGTGTATGTTGCTTACCTCTCTCTCTCTCTCTCTCTCTCTCTCTCTCTCTCTCTCTCTCTCTCTCTCTCTCTCTCTCTCTCTCTCTTTCTCTCTCTTTAGGTCTGTAATTTTAATCACAACATGAAAAAGGAGAGAGAAATAGAAATAACAAAAAGAAGTGAGGAAGGAAACAGGGAGGGAAAAAAAGAGAGCTCATCTGTCTCGTTTTTCCTTATTCATTTTTCCCCTGCGCTAGGCTAAAGGGGAAAATTAAATGTGTGAGAGTTAAGCTGCGCTATTGTCAGCCGGAGGGTCGAGCCTACACTGATACACATGCTAATACTCTTGTGTTAGCACTGTATATATATCTCCTAGTATTTTGACATACTGATAGTATTTTAATAAATAATAATAATAATAATAATATTAATAATAATAATAATAATAATAATAAATAATAATAATAAAAAATAATAATTAATGATAATAATAATAATAATAATAATGTAATCATAATTAATAATAATAATAATAATTTAATTTAAAAATAATTTGGTAGTAGGTAGGTAGACAACAACCACCCCGGGAGGTTTCTACCGTCCTGTGGTAGTAGGTTGGTAGTCAACAACCACCCAGGGAGGTACTACCGTCCTGTGGTAGTAGGTTGGTAGACAACAACCACCCAGGGAGGTACTACCGTCCTGTGGTAGTAGGTTGGTAGACAACAACCCCCCGGGAGGTACTACCTCCTGTGTAGAAGGTTGGTAGACAGCAAAACCCCCAAGGAGGTACTACCGTCCTGTGGTAGTAGGTTGGTAGACAACAACCACCCAGGGGGGTACTACCGTCCTGTGATAGTAGGTTGGTAGACAACAACCACCCAGGAGGTACTACTGTCCTGTGGTAGTAGGTAGGAAGACAACAACCACCCCGGGAGGTACTACCGTCCTGTGGTAGTAGGTAGGTAGGGCAACAACCACCCAGGGAGGTTTCTACTGTCCTGTGGTACTAGGTAGGTAGACAACAACCACCCGGGAGGTACTACCCTCCTGTGGTAGTAGGAAGGTAGACAACAACACCAGGGGGGCACTACCCTCCCGTGGTAGTAGGTAGGTAGACAACAACACCCCGGGAGGTCTACCGTCCTGTGTAGTAGGAAGGAAGCAACAACCACCCAGGGGGTACTACCCTCCGTGGTAGTTGGTAGGTAGACAAAAAACCACCCAGGGAGGTATACTGTCCTGTGGTAGTAGGTAGGTAGACAACAAACCCCCCAGGGAGGTAAATACCCTCCTGTGGTAGTAGAAAGGTAGACAACAACCCCCCAGGGAGGCCTACCCCCCTGTGGTAGTAGGTAGGTAGACAAACAACCACCCAAAGGGGGTACTACGTCCCGTGGTAGTAGGTAGGTAGACAACAACCACCCAGGGAGTTACTACTGTCCTGGGGGTAGTAGGAAGGTAGAAAAACAAACAACCACCCAGGGAGTACTACTGTCCTGTGGTAGTAGGTAGGTAGAACAACAACCACCAGGGAGGTACTACCCTCCTGTGGTAGTAGGAAGGTAGACAAACACCACCCAGGGAGGCACTACCCTCCTGTGGTAGTAGGTAGGTAGACAACAACCACCCAGGGAGGTTTCTACCCTCCTGTGGTAGTAGGTAGGAGACAACAACAACCCAGGGAGGTACTACCCTCCTGTGGTAGTAGGTAGCTAGACAACAACCACCCAGGGAGGTACTACCGTCCTGTGGTAGTAGGTTGGTAGACAACAACCACCCAGGGAGGTACTACTGTCCTGTGGTAGTAGGTAGGTTTGACAAAACCCCCCAGGAGGTACTACCCTCCTGTGGTAGTAGGAAGGTAGACAACAACCACCCAGGGAGGTACTACTGTCCTGTGGTAGTAGGTAGGTAGACAACAACCACCCAGGGAGGTACTGCTGTCCTGTGGTAGTAGGTAGGTGGACAACAACCACCCAGGGAGGTACTACCGTCCTGTGGTAGTAGGTAGGTAGACAACAACCACCCAGGGAGGTACTACCCTCCTGTGGTAGTAGTTTGGTAGACAACAACCACCAAGGCAGGTACTACTGTCCTGTGGTAGTAGGTAGGTAGACAACAACCACCCAGAGAGGTACTACCCTCCTGTGGTAGTAGGAAGGTAGACAACAACCACCCAGGGAGGTACTACTGTCCTGTGGTAGTAGGTAGGTAGACAACAACCACCCAGGGAGGTACTGCTGTCCTGTGGTAGTAGGTAGGTAGACAACCACCCAGGGAGGTACTACCGTCCTGTGGTAGTAGGTAGGTAGACAACAACCACCCAGGGAGGTACTACCCTCCTGTGGTAGTAGGTAGGTAGACAACAACCACCCAGGGAGGTACTACCGTCCTGTGGTAGTAGGTTGGTAGACAACAACGACCCAGGGAGGGATACTGTCCTGTGGTAGTAGGTAGGTAGACAACAACCCAGAGGGGGTACTACCCCCCCTGTGGTGTAGGAAGGTAGACAACAACCACCCAGGGAGGTACTACTGTCCTGTGGTAGTAGGTAGGTAGACAACAACCACCCAGGGAGGTACTGCTGTCCTGTGGTAGTAGGTAGGTAGACAACAACCACCCAGGGAGGTACTACCGTCCTGTGGTAGTAGGTAGGTAGACAACAACCACCCAGGGAGGTACTACCGTCCTGTGGTAGTAGGTAGGTAGACAACAACGACCCAGGGAGGTACTACCGTCCTGTGGTAGTAGGTTGGTAGACAGCAACCACCCAGGGAGGTATTACCCTCCTGTGGAAGTAGGTAGTTAGACAACAACCACCCAGGGAGGTACTACCGTCCTGTGGTAGTAGGTTGGTAGACAACAACCACCCAGGGAGGTACTACCCTCCTGTGGTAGTAGGTTGGTAGACAGCAACCACCCAAGGAGGTACTACCGTCCTGTGGTAGTAGGTTGGTAGACAACAACCACCCAGGGAGGTACTACTGTCCTGTGGTAGTAGGTAGGAAGACAACAACCACCCAGGGAGGTACTACCGTCCTGTGGTAGTAGGTAGGTAGACAACAACCAATCAGGGAGGTACTGCTGTCCTGTGGTAGTAGGTAGGTAGACAACAACCACCCAGGGAGGTACTACCCTCCTGTGGTAGTAGGAAGGTAGACAACGACCACCCAGGGAGGCACTACCCTCCTGTGGTAGTAGGTAGGTAGACAACAACCACCCAGGGAGGTACTACCGTCCTGTTTGGTGTAGGTAGGTAGACAACAAAACCCCCCAGGGAGGTACTACCCTCCTGTGGTAGTAGGTAGGTAGGGCAACAACCACCCAGGGAGGTACTACCGTTTCCCGTGGTAGTAGGTTGGTAGACAACAACCACCCCGGGAGGTACTACTGTTCCCGTGGTTGTAGGTAGGTAGACAACAACCACCCAGAGAGGGTACTACCCTCCTGTGGTAGTAGGAAAGGGGGACAACAACCACCCGGGAGGTACTACTGTCCTGTGGTAGTAGGTAGGTAGAAAAAACCCCCAGGGAGGTTACTGCTGTCCTGTGGTAGTAGGTAGGTAGACAACAACCATCCAGGGAGGTACTACCGTCCTGTGGTAGTAGGTAGGTAGACAACAACCACCCAAGGAGGTACTACCGTCCTGTGGTAGTAGGTTGGTAGGAAAAGCACCACCAGGGAGGTATTACCCTCCTGTGGTAGTAGGTAGGTAGACAACAACCACCCAGGGAGGTACTACTGTCCTGTGGTAGTAGGTTGGTAGACAACAACCACCCAGGGAGGTACTACACTCCTGTGGTAGTAGGTTGGTAGACAACCACCCAGGGAGGTACTACCGTCTTGTGGTAGTAGGTAGGAAGACAACAACCACCCAGGGAGGTACTGCTGTCATGTGGTAGTAGGTAGGAAGACAACAACCACCCAGGGAGGTACTACCCTCCTGTGGTAGTAGGAAGGTAGACAACAACCACCCAGGGAGGTACTACCCTCCTGTGGTAGTAGGAAGGTAGACAACAACCACCCAGGGAGGTACTACCCTCCTGTGGTAGTTGTAGGTAGACAACAACCCCCAGGGAGGACTACCCCTGTGGTAGTAGGGAAAGGGAGACAACAACCACCCTGGGAGGTATACCGTCCTTTGGTAGTAGGAAGGTAGACAACAACCACCCAGGGAGGTACTACCGTCCTGTGGTAGTAGGAAGGTAGACAACAATCACCCAGGGAGGTACTACCGTCCTGTGGTAGTAGGTAGGTAGACAATAACCACCCAGGGAGGCACTACCGTCCTGTGGTAGTAGGTAGGTAGACAACAATCACCCAGGGAGGTTCTACCGTCCTGTGGTAGTAGGTAGGTAGACAACAATCACCCAAGGAGGTACTACCGTCCTGTGGTAGTAGGTAGGTAGACAACCACCCAGGGAGGTACTACCGTCCTGTGGTAGTAGGTAGGTAGACAACAATCACCCAGGGAGGTACTACCGTTCTGTGGTAGTAGGTAGGTAGACAACAATCACCCAGGGAGGTACTAACGTCCTGTGGTAGTAGGTAGGTAGACAACAACCACCCAGGGAGGTACTACCGTCCTGTGGTAGCAGGAAGGTAGCAAACAACCACCCAGGGAGGTACTACAGTCCTGAGGTAGTAGGTAGGTAGACAACAATCACCCAGGGAGGTACTACCGTCCCCGGTTTGTAGCAGGTAGGTAGACAACAATCACCCAGGGAGGTAACACCGTCCTGTGGTAGTAGATAGGTAGACAACCACCCAGGGAGGTACTACTGTCCTGTGGTAGTAGGTAGGTAGACAACAACCACCCAGGGAGGTACTACCGTCCTGTGGTAGTAGGAAGGTAGACAACAACCACCCAGGGAGGTACTACCGTCCTGTGGTAGTAGGTAGGTAGACAACAACCACCCAGGGAGGTACTACCGTCCTGTGGAAGCAGGAAGGTAGACAACAACCACCCAGGGAGGTACTACCGTCCTGTGGTAGTAGGAAGGTATACAACAATCACCCAGGGAGGTACTACCGTCCTGTGGTAGTAGGTAGGTAGACAACACCACCCAGGGGGGTACTAACCGTCTGTGGTAGTAGTAGGTAGACAAAAACCACCCAGGGAGGTACTGCCGTCCTGTGGTAGCAGGAAGGTAGACAACAATCACCCAGGGAGGTACTACCGTCCTGTGGTAGTAGGTAGGTAGACAACAATCACCCCGGGAGGTTCTACCGTCCTGTGTAGTAGGTAGGTGACAACAATCACCAGGGGGTACTACCGTCCTGTGGTAATAGGTTTGGGAGACAACAACCACCCAGGGGGTTTCTACCGTGCTGTGGTGTAGGTTGGTAGAAACAACCACCAGGGAGGTACTACCGTCCTGTGGTAGTAAGGTTGGTAACAACAACCACCCAGGGGGGTACTACCGTGCTGTGGTAGTAGGTTGGTAGACAAAAAACACCCAGGGAGGTACTACGCCTGTGGGTTGTAGGGTGGTAGACAACAACCACCCAGGGAATTACTAACGTCCTGTGGTAGTAGGTTGGTAGACAGCAACCACCCAGGGAGGTACTACCGTCCTGTGGTAGTAGGTTGGTAGACAACAACCACCCAGGGAGGTACTACCGTCCTGTGGTAGTAGGTTGGTAGACAACAACCACCCAGGGAGGTACTACCGTCCTGTGGTAGTAGGCTGGTAGACAAGAACCACCCAGGGAGGTACTACCGTCCTGTGGTAGTAGGTTGGTAGACAACAACCACCCAGGGAGGGATACCGTCCTGTTTTGTAGGTGGTAGACAACAACCACCCAGGGAGGTATACCGTCCTGTGGTAGTAGGTTGGTTTGACAGCAACCACCCAGGGAGGTACTACCGTCCTGTGGTAGTAGGTTGGTAGACAACAACCACCCAGGGAGGTACTACCGTCCTGTGGTAGTAGGTTGGTAGACAACAACCACCCAGGGAGGTACTACCGTCCTGTGGTAGTAGGTAGGTAGACATCAACCACCCTGGGAGGTACTACCGTCTTGTGGTATTAGGTTGATAGACAACAACCACCCAGGGAGGTACTACCGTCCTGTGGTAGTAGGTAGGTAGACAACAACCACCCAGGGAGGTACTACCGTCCTGTGGTAGTAGGTTGGTAGACAACAACCACCCAGGGAGGTACTACCATCCTGTGGTAGTAGGTTGGTAGACAAAAACCACTCAGGGAGGTACTACCGTCCTGTGGTAGTAGGTTGGTAGACAACCACCCAGGGGGGTACTACCGTGCTGTGGTAGTAGGTTAGTAGACAACAACCTCCCAGGGGGGTACTACCGTCCTGTGGTTAGTAGGTTGGTAGACAACAACCACCCAGGGGGTACTACCGTGCTGGGGGTAGTAGGTTGGTAGACAACAACCACCCAGGGAGGTACTACCGTCCTGTGGTAGTAGGGTGGTAGACAACAACCACCCAGGGAGGTACTAACGTCCTGTGGTAGTAGGTTGGTAGACAGCAACCACCCAGGGAGGTACTACCGTCCTGTGGTAGTAGGTTGGTAGACAACAACCACCCAGGGAGGTACTACCGTCCTGTGGTAGCAGGAAGGTAGACGACCACCCAGGGAGGTACTACCGTCCTGTGGTAGCAGGAAGGTAGACAACAACCACCCAGGGAGGTTCTACCGTCCTGTGGTAGTAGGTTTGGTAGACAACAACCACCCTGGGAGGTACTACCGTCCTGTGGTAGCAGGATGGTAGGACAACAACCACCCAGGGAGGGGACTACCGTCCCGTGGTAAGCAGGATGGGGAGACAACAACCACCCAGGGAGGTACTACCGTCCCGTGGTAGCAGGAAGGTAGACAACCACCCAGGGGGGTACTAAACCCTCCCGTGGTAGAAGGAAGGTAGACAACAAACCCAGGAAGGTACTACCGTCCTGTGGTAGTAGGTTGGTAGACAACAACCACCCAGGGAGGACTACCCTCTTGTGGTAGCAGGATGGTAGACAACAACCACCCAGGGAGGTCTACCGTCCTGTGGTAGCAGGATGGTAGAAACAACCACCCCGGGAGGTACTGCCGTCCTGTGGTAGCAGGATGGTAGACAACAACCACCCAGGAAGGTACTACCGTCCTGTGGTAGTAGGTTGGTAGACAACAAAACCCCCCAGGGAGGTACTACCGTCTTGTGGGAGTAGGATGGTAGACAACAACCACCCGGGAGGTACTACCGTCCTGTGGTAGCAGGATGGTAGACAACAACCACCCAGGGAGGTACTACCGGCCTGTGGTAGTAGGTTGGTAGACAACAACCACCCCGGGAGGTTACTACCGTCCTGTGGTAGCAGGAAGGTAGACAACCACCCGGGAGGGACTACCGTCCTGTGGTTTGCAAAGGGTGGTAGACAACAACCACCAGGGAGGTACTACCCTCTGTGGTAGCAGGAAAGGGAGACAAACAACCACCCAGGGAGGGTACTTCCGTCCTGTGGTAGCAGGAAGGTAGACAACCACCCAGGGAGGTACTACCGTCCTGTGGTAGCAGGATGGTAGACAACAACCACCCAGGGAGGTACTGCCGTCCTGTGGTAGCAGGATGGTAGACAACAACCCCCCAGGAAGGGTATACCGTCCCCGTGGTAGTAGGTTGGTAGACAACAACCACCCAGGGAGGTACTACCGCTTGTGGTAGCCCGGATGGTAGACACAACCACCCAGGGAGGTACTTTCCGTCCTGTGGTTGCGGATGGTAGACAACAACCACCCAGGGAGGTATACCGTCCTGTGGTAAACAGGAAGGTAGACAACAACCACCCAGGGAGGTACTACCGTCCTGTGGTTAGCAGGATGGTAGACAACAACACCCCAGGGGGTACTACCGCCCCGTGGTAGCGGAAAAGGGAGACAACAACCACCCAGGGAGGTACTACCGTCCTGTGGTAGCAGGAAGGTAGACAACAACCATCCAGGGAGGTACTACCGTCCTGTTGTAGCAGGATGGTAGACAACAACCACCCAGGGAGGTACTACCGTCCTGTGGTAGCAGGATGGTAGACAACAACCACCCAGGGAGGTACTACCGTCCTGTGGTAGCAGGAAGGTAGACAACAACCACCGAGGGAGGTACTACCGTCCTGTGGTAGCAGGTTGGTAGACAACAACCACCCAGGGAGGTACTACCGTCTTGTGGTAGCAGGATGGTAGACAACAACCACCGAGGGAGGTACTACCGTCCTGTGGTAGCAGGAAGGTAGACAACCACCCAGGGAGGTACTACCGTCCTGTGGTAGTAGGTAGGTAGACAACAACCACCCAGGGAGGTACTACCCCCCTGTGGTTTGTAGGTAGGTGACCCCAAACCCCCCGGGAGGTACTACCGTCCCGTGGTAGCAGGAAGGTAGACAACAACCACCCAGGGAGGTACTACCGTCCTGTGGGTAGCAGGATGGGGAGACAACAAACCACCCAGGGAGGTACTAACCCTCCTGTGGTAGCAGGAAGGTAGACACAACCACCCAGGGAGGTACTACCGTCCTGTGGTAGCAGGATGGTAGACAACAACCACCCAGGGAGGTACTACCGTCCTGTTGTAGCAGGAAGGTAGACAACAACCACCCAGGGAGGTACTACCGTCCTGTGATAGCAGGAAGGTAGACAACAACCGTCCAGGGAAGTACTACCGTCCTGTTGTAGCAGGATGGTAGACAACAACCACCCAGGGAGGTACTACCGTCCTGTGGTAGCAGGTGGTAGACAAAAACCACCCAGGGAGGTACTACCGTCCTGTGGTTTGCAGGAAGGTAGACAACAACCACCCAGGGGGGGTATACCGTCCTGTGGTAGCAGGAAGGTAGACAACAACCACCGAGGGAGGTACTACCGTCCTGTGGTAGCAGGATGGTAGACAACAACCACCCAGGGAGGTACTACCGTCCTGTGGTAGCAGGAAGGTAGACAACAACCATCCAGGGAGGTACTACCGCCTGTGGTAGCAGGGAAAGGGAGACAACAACCACCCGGGAGGTACTACCGTCCTGTGGGTGCAGGAAAGGTAGATAACAAAACCCCCCAGGGAGGTACTTTCCGTCCTGTGGTAGCAGGATGGTAGACAACAACCACCCAGGGTGGGACACCGTCCTGGGTAGCAGGAAGGTAGACAACAACCACCCAGGGAGGTACTACCGTCCTGTGGTAGCAGGATGGTAGACAACAACCACCCAGGGAGGTACTACCGTCCTGTGGTAGCAGGATGGTAGACAACAACCACCCAGGGAGGTACTACCGTCCTGTCAAATGCGTGAGAAATGGAGACCTGTAACTGTTTTACACAATGTTGGAATTACTGGTGTTTTTCTGCCTCATAAACATGCAAGAGAACAGGTACGTCTTGCTACTTCTACTCGCACTTAGACACTACATATACAAGTACGTCTTGCTACTTCTACTCGCACTTAGACACTACACATACATGTACATGCACGTGTATATACACCCATCTGAATTTTCTCCTGTTTTTCTAAATAGTTCTTGTTCTTATA
>NC_069438.1:17842503-17860003 GCF_026875155.1 Cherax quadricarinatus
ATACAGGGTTACACCTGGCGTTATACCTGGAGTTACACCTGCAGCCACACTTGCATCCGCTACTGCAGCCACACCTGACATTCACTCTGCCTTCAGAATCAAGAAGAAAAATAAGAAAATTGAATGTGAAAAAGAGTACGACGTGCCTCAGGGCAAGAGACACAAGCGAAGTTGTCGATTCGTGTTGGCACTGTTGTGGCAGTGGGCGGGGTAGTGGAGGGCCATGAGGGGGGAGTAGAGGGCGGGGAGGGGAAGTCGAGTCAGGTAGGGAATGGGTGACAGGGAACGAGACTGATTGGGAGGGGAATGGTGGGCAGTGATCGGGAGGTGGAGAGAGTCCTCATAACAGGAGGGGAGGAGGGGGACTTTTATAACAGGAGGGGAATTAGGAGGCCCCCATAACAGGAGGGGGGATTCATAATAGGAAGGAAGAAGGGGCCCCTCACAACAAGAGGGGAGGAGGGGCCTATCATGACAGCAGGGAAGGAGGGGGCTCCTCAGAACAGGAGAGGAGGAGGGACCTCCATAATATGAGGTTAGAAGGGGACCCTTACAACAGGATGGGGCCCCATAACAAGAGTGGAGGATGGAGCCCCCACAGCAGAAAGGGAAGAGGAAGCCCTTACAACAGAAGGGAAGGAGGGATCCCTTACAGCAGCAGGGGAGGAGGGAGCCCTTACAACAGGAGGGGAGCCCCCTCACAGCAGGAGGGAAGGTGGGGGCCCTCACAACAGCAAGGGGCTAGCTGGTGTGTCCACTTTGTTGAACACGGTCCCGTGTTATGTTACAGACACACACACACACACACACACACACACACACACACACACACACACACACACACACACACACACACACACACACACACACACACACACAGGTGATGAGAAAGGGGAAGAGAGAGGTAGGATAAACAAGAAAAATGTCAAAATAAACTAAAAGGAGAGTAAAACGAGACAACGGGAAGAGAAAACAGAAAACAAAAACAGGTTAAAGGAAGAAACCAATCTTCTAACTCAGAGAGAGAGAGAGAGAGAGAGAGAGAGAGAGAGAGAGAGAGAGAGAGAGAGAGAGAGATAGGTACAGCCAATACCTATGATCAAGAGCTTCCCTTTACCTTGAGAGGCAACCTTGTCCAAGGTTCCAGGAACCTTGGACAAGTTCCTCTTCTCCGGCCGATGGAATTTGCATAATGGGACGGCCTATTTCGGGCAGGCCAGACACATTCCCATTCAATTTGACCACGGGACGGAGAGAGGGAGTTCCGGGGGAGGGCGACCCCCAGATCCCTAAATCTTTACCCCAGAGAGTGATAAATATTATAATTAGGGAGGAAGGGTGACAGTGGACGTTGACTGTAAGGGTGACACTGGACAGTAACTGGAAGGGTGACAGTGGACGTTGACTGTAAGGGTGACACTGGACAGTAACTGGAAGGGTGACAGTGGACGTTGACTGTAAGGGTGACACTGGACAGTAACTGGAAGGGTGACAGTGGACGTTGACTGTAAGGGTGACACTGGACAGTAACTGGAAGGGTGACAGTGGACAGTGACTGTAAGGGTGACACTGGACAGTGACTGGAAGGGTGACAGTGGACGGTGACTGTAAGGGTGACACTGGACAGTAACTGGAAGGGTGACAGTGGACGGTGACTGTAAGGGTGACACTGGACAGTAACTGGAAGGGTAACAGTGGACAGTGACTGGAAGGGTGACAATGGACAGTGACTGGAAGGGTGACACTGGACAGTAACTGGAAGGGTGACAGTGGACAGTGACTGGAAGAGTGACAGTGAACAGTAACTGGGTGTCAGTGGATAGTGTCTGGAAGGGTGACAGTAGACAGTGACTGGAAGGGTGACAGTGGACAGTGACTGCAAGGGTGACAGTGGACAGTGACTGTAAGGGTGACAGTGGACAGTGACTAGAAGGGTGACAATGGACAGTGACTGGAAGGGCGACAGTGGACAGTGACTGGAAGGGTGACAGTGGACAGTGACTAGAAGGGTGACAGTGGTCAGTGACTGGAAGGGTGACAGTGGACAGTGACAGGAAGGGTGACAGTGGACAGTGACTAGATGGGTGACAGTGGACAGTGACTAGAAGGGTGACAGTTGACAGTGACTGGAAGGGTGACAGTGGACAGTGACTGGGTGACGGTGGACGATGACTGTGATAGTGGACATTGACTTGATGGGTAACAATGGATAGTAACTGTAAGGGTGACAGTGGACAGTGACTGCAAGGGTGACAGTGGACAGTGACTGTAAGGGTGACAGTGGACAGTGACAGGAAGGGTGACAGTGGACAGTGACTAGAAGGGTGACAGTGGACAGTGACTAGAAGGGTGACAGTGGTCAGTGACTGGAAGGGTGACAGTGGTCAGTGACTGGAAGGGTGACAGTGGACAGTGACTGGAAGGGTGACAGTGGACAGTGACAGGAAGGGTGACAGTGGACAGTGACTAGATGGGTGACAGTGGACAGTGACTAGAAGGGTGACAGTTGACAGTGACTGGAAGGGTGACAGTGGACAGTGACTGGGTGACGGTGGACGATGACTGTGATAGTGGACATTGACTTGATGGGTAACAATGGATAGTAACTGTAAGGGTGACAGTGGACAGTGACTGGAAGGGTGACAGTGGACAGTAACTGGAAGGGTGACAGTGAACGGTGACTGCGTGATAGTGGACATTGACTTGAAGGGTAACAGTGGATAGCGACTGGAAGGGTGACAGTGGACAGTGACTGGAAGAGTGACAAAGGACAGTGACTTCAAAGGCGAGAGTAGACAGTGACTGGAATGGTGACCACAGGCCTTGATAGTGCATAATTATTATTATTATTATTATTATTATTATTATTATTATTATTAATAATAATAATAATAATAATAATAATATAATGGTCAAAAAATAAATTCGTTACGAAAGATATTTGAAGGTATTTAGGGTATTTTGTGGTTGCTGAATTCGAAAATATCAGTAGGCTTTTCAGATTGGCTCTGGTTTATGAGATTTTACATACCTACCCATCAAAGTTTTGTATTATCATTTGCAAATAACACTAAAATAAGCATGAAAGTCACTATGGTATTAGACGCTGAGAAAGTTCTGGAAGACATAAACAGGGTTTTCCAGTGGGCAGTGGAAAACAACATGACGTTCAATGGTGATAAGTTCCAGCTGCTTAGGTATGGAAAAAGTGAAGAACACCACAGGAACACTATATGCAAAACTCAAGAGGATTATGAAATAGAACGAAAGGAACACGTAAAAAACTTGGGAATAATTATGTCAGAGGACCTTTCTTTTAAAGACCATAACAAGACAAAGATCACGACAGCCAGGAAGATGACGGGGTGGGTATTGAGAACTTTCAAAACAAGGGAAATAATGCCGATGGTGACAGTCTTCAAATCGCTAGTGCTCCCTCACTTAGAAAATTGCTCAGTGCTGACGGCCCCGTTCAAAGCAGGAGAAATATCAGAGATCGTTTACGACACACACAGAACCAGGAAAGCACCTAAATTACTGGGAATGCCTTAAAGTCTTGAACATGTACTCACTGGAGCGGAGGAGAGAAAGAGAGGGCCTGGTCCCATATCTGGACACTGCCATAACAACATTCTGGAGTGAGAGATATGGTAGGAAGTGCAAAATAAACCCAGTGAGGAGTAGGGGTGCGGTGGGCACAAAAGAACACTGTATACTTGTGGTCAGATATTCAACATCTTACCAGAAGATTTCAGAAACACGGCTGCAACAAGAAGCCTTCAACAGGAAACTAAACAAGTATCTTCAAAAGTACCAGATCGACCAAGTTGTGAAGGACATGTGAGGCAGCGAGCCCAGCAGCAACATCTGGTTGACCAGCAAGCATCAGACGAGCTGGCCATGGCTGGGCTCGAGAGTCTGAGACTCTCGAAACTCATCAGAAAGTATATCAAGGTAATTAATGATAGGAATTATAGCAATAACGCATGTATAGGTATTTGTAACATTTATATGAATAGTTTAAGAAATATTAGAATTATATTTTTAATGTTTATAATAAATGAAAGGGTTGTATCAACAACATTGTACCTTATTTTGATATTTTTCAATGGTCACAGACGGCTGCGGGGCGTTGACCCGGAATCTCTCAGGTAAACTCCATGGTTATACAATCACAATGTATTTTCCTACATTTGTGGAATACTCTGCAAAAACAAAGGAAAAAGTCAAGGATTTTAGTGAAACAGGTTGTTATGCCTTATTTTGGGTGATGCATTGGAAACCAACAACAAGTCTATGCGCTCCAATGGTCTGCAACTGGTAGAATGGTTACAATAGAAGGAAAAAGGCAAGGAATATATATCTAAACTTGGTATGCTATGGTGTGCAGAGAGTCGAAACCACAGACGATTATGTATTTCGTTGGAATGCGTTAAGTATCAATCGATACAATAAATAATAGGGAATATTTGATTTGATCGCAACTTGTTGCACACAGTGAAGACGTTACACATACCAGTGTTTGTTAGGATAAGACACATATGCAACGTTAGGTATCTTTATATGAAACTGTTTGCCTACAACAGTAGGTTCTTCAGTAATACTTTATAATATATAGATACCTAACTGTTGACATTATGTAGTCTTACTAACAACTGTCGGATTTTATACCATTTTAATGTTCATACCGTGTTACAAACCTGCTGACCTACATCATCAGATACTAGAAGAACTCGGTGTTAGGATGTAACACAGGTGATCCAATGGAAGTAAACATAACGTGAACATTTAAACATCCCAGCAGGTCTACCAAGAAGAATTCAGTGATCTGATACGTGACCTTATTCTGTCAACATTTGAACTTCAGCATTCCAACTAATATTAACCATAACAGCTTATCTGAATATCAACCAGTGTATTATGCAATAAAGTGTATGAGATGCACTTTATTGCATAATCGTAACCAATATGCATCTCTTGCAACTGCTCACTCAGCAGTAATTAGTGGTATCTGAATAACTCTTAAGCGTTATTATATCAATAAAGTACCTAGTGTGTATTAATATAACTGACTTTTGCATCATGCAAAAATAATACTGCAACCAAGCGAAACCGATGATATGTTAGGACTCACCGCCACAAACTTAACCCAAAATCACCGTAATATTAGTGACCTGAATATGAATGTCGATCAGTGAATTATTATTATTATTATTATTATTATTATTATTATTATTATTATTAATTATGGTAGTTCCTGTTCAGAAAAGAGCGAGCGGAAATCATTAACTACAGACCAGTGTCACTACTGTCAATCAACTACAGACCAGTACCACTACTGTCAATCAACTACAGACCAGTACCACTACTGTCAATCAACTACAGACCAGTACCACTACTGTCAATCAACTACAGACCAGTACACTACTGTCAATCAACTACAGACCAGTACCACTACTGTCAATCAACTACAGACCAGTGCCACTACTGTCAATCAACTACAGACCAGTACCACTACTGTCAATCAACTACAGACCAGTGCCACTACTGTCAATCAACTACAGACCAGTGCCACTACTGTCAATCAACTACAGACCAGTACCACTACTGTCAATCAACTACAGACCAGTGCCACTACTGTCAATCAACTACAGACCAGTACCACTACTGTCAATCAACTACAGACCAGTACCACTACTGTCAATCAACTACAGACCAGTACCACTACTGTCAATCAACTACAGACCAGTACCACTACTGTCAATCAAACTACAGACCAGTGCCACTACTGTCAATCAACTACAGACCAGTACCACTACTGTCAATCAACTACAGACCAGTACCACTACTGTCAATCAACTACAGACCAGTACCACTACTGTCAATCAACTACAGACCAGTACCACTACTGTCAATCAACTACAGACCAGTACCACTACTGTCAATCAACTACAGACCAGTACCACTACTGTCAATCAACTACAGACCAGTGCCACTACTGTCAATCAACTACAGACCAGTACCACTACTGTCAATCAACTACAGACCAGTACCACTACTGTCAATCAACTACAGACCAGTACCACTACTGTCAATCAACTACAGACCAGTACCACTACTGTCAATCAACTACAGACCAGTACCACTACTGTCAATCAACTACAGACCAGTACCACTACTGTCAATCAACTACAGACCAGTGCCACTACTGTCAATCAACTACAGACCAGTACCACTACTGTCAATCAACTACAGACCAGTGCCACTACTGTCAATCAACTACAGACCAGTACCACTACTGTCAATCAACTACAGACCAGTGCCACTACTGTCAATCAACTACAGACCAGTACCACTACTGTCAATCAACTACAGACCAGTGCCACTACTGTCAATCAACTACAGACCAGTACCACTACTGTCAATCAACTACAGACCAATACCACTACTGTCAATCAACTACAGACCAGTGCCACTACTGTCAATCAACTACAGACCAGTGCCACTACTGTCAATCAACTACAGACCAGTACCACTACTGTCAATCAACTACAGACCAGTGCCACTACTGTCAATCAACTACAGACCAGTACCACTACTGTCAATCAACTACAGACCAGTACCACTACTGTCAATCAACTACAGACCAGTACCACTACTGTCAATCAACTACAGACCAGTGCCACTACTGTCAATCAACTACAGACCAGTACCACTACTGTCAATCAACTACAGACCAGTACCACTACTGTCAATCAACTACAGACCAGTGCCACTACTGTCAATCAACTACAGACCAGTGCCACTACTGTCAATCAACTACAGACCAGTACCACTACTGTCAATCAACTACAGACCAGTGCCACTACTGTCAATCAACTACAGACCAGTACCACTACTGTCAATCAACTACAGACCAGTACCACTACTGTCAATCAACTACAGACCAGTGCCACTACTGTCAATCAACTACAGACCAGTACCACTACTGTCAATCAACTACAGACCAGTGCCACTACTGTCAATCAACTACAGACCAGTACCACTACTGTCAATCAACTACAGACCAGTACCACTACTGTCAATCAACTACAGACCAGTACCACTACTGTCAATCAACTACAGACCAGTACCACTACTGTCAATCAACTACAGACCAGTGCCACTACTGTCAATCAACTACAGACCAGTACCACTACTGTCAATCAACTACAGACCAGTGCCACTACTGTCAATCAACTACAGACCAGTGCCACTACTGTCAATCAACTACAGACAGTACCACTACTGTCAATCAACTACAGACCAGTACCACTACTGTCAATCAACTACAGACCAGTGCCACTACTGTCAATCAACTACAGACCAGTACCACTACTGTCAATCAACTACAGACCAGTACCACTACTGTCAATCAACTACAGACCAGTACCACTACTGTCAATCAACTACTGACCAGTGCCACTACTGTCAATCAACTACAGACCAGTACCACTACTGTCAATCAACTACAGACCAGTGCCACTACTGTCAATCAACTACAGACCAGTACCACTACTGTCAATCAACTACAGACCAGTACCACTACTGTCAATCAACTACAGACCAGTACCACTACTGTCAATCAACTACAGACCAGTACCACTTCTGTCAATCAACTACAGACCAGTGCCACTACTGTCAATCAACTACAGACCAGTACCACTACTGTCAATCAACTACAGACCAGTACCACTACTGTCAATCAACTACAGACCAGTACCACTACTGTCAATCAACTACAGACCAGTGCCACTACTGTCAATCAACTACAGACCAGTGCCACTACTGTCAATCAACTACAGACCAGTGCCACTACTGTCAATCAACTACAGACCAGTGCCACTACTGTCAATCAACTACAGACCAGTACCACTACTGTCAATCAACTACAGACCAGTGCCACTACTGTCAATCAACTACAGACCAGTACCACTACTGTCAATCAACTACAGACCAGTACCACTACTGTCAATCAACTACAGACCAGTGCCACTACTGTCAATCAACTACAGACCAGTACCACTACTGTCAATCAACTACAGACCAGTACCACTACTGTCAATCAACTACAGACCAGTACCACTACTGTCAATCAACTACAGACCAGTGCCACTACTGTCAATCAACTACAGACCAGTACCACTACTGTCAATCAACTACAGACCAGTGCCACTACTGTCAATCAACTACAGACCAGTACCACTACTGTCAATCAACTACAGACCAGTGCCACTACTGTCAATCAACTACAGACCAGTACCACTACTGTCAATCAACTACAGACCAGTGCCACTACTGTCAATCAACTACAGACCAGTACCACTACTGTCAATCAACTACAGACCAGTACCACTACTGTCAATCAACTACAGACCAGTGCCACTACTGTCAATCAACTACAGACCAGTACCACTACTGTCAATCAACTACAGACCAGTGCCACTACTGTCAATCAACTACAGACCAGTACCACTACTGTCAATCAACTACAGACCAATACCACTACTGTCAATCAACTACAGACCAGTGCCACTACTGTCAATCAACTACAGACCAGTACCACTACTGTCAATCAACTACAGACCAGTACCACTACTGTCAATCAACTACAGACCAGTGCCACTACTGTCAATCAACTACAGACCAGTACCACTACTGTCAATCAACTACAGACCAGTGCCACTACTGTCAATCAACTACAGACCAGTACCACTACTGTCAATCAACTACAGACCAGTACCACTACTGTCAATCAACTACAGACCAGTGCCACTACTGTCAATCAACTACAGACCAGTACCACTACTGTCAATCAACTACAGACCAGTGCCACTACTGTCAATCAACTACAGACCAGTACCACTACTGTCAATCAACTACAGACCAGTGCCACTACTGTCAATCAACTACAGACCAGTACCACTACTGTCAATCAACTACAGACCAGTGCCACTACTGTCAATCAACTACAGACCAGTACCACTACTGTCAATCAACTACAGACCAGTACCACTACTGTCAATCAACTACAGACCAGTGCCACTACTGTCAATCAACTACAGACCAGTGCCACTACTGTCAATCAACTACAGACCAGTACCACTACTGTCAATCAACTACAGACCAGTACCACTACTGTCAATCAACTACAGACCAGTGCCACTACTGTCAATCAACTACAGACCAGTACCACTACTGTCAATCAACTACAGACCAGTGCCACTACTGTCAATCAACTACAGACCAGTGCCACTACTGTCAATCAACTACAGACCAGTGCCACTACTGTCAATCAACTACAGACCAGTACCACTACTGTCAATCAACTACAGACCAGTGCCACTACTGTCAATCAACTACAGACCAGTGCACTACTGTCAATCAACTACAGACCAGTGCCACTACTGTCAATCAACTACAGACCAGTACCACTACTGTCAATCAACTACAGACCAGTGCCACTACTGTCAATCAACTACAGACCAGTACCACTACTGTCAATCAACTACAGACCAGTGCCACTACTGTCAATCAACTACAGACCAGTACCACTACTGTCAATCAACTACAGACCAGTGCCACTACTGTCAATCAACTACAGACCAGTACCACTACTGTCAATCAACTACAGACCAGTGCCACTACTGTCAATCAACTACAGACCAGTACCACTACTGTCAATCAACTACAGACCAGTACCACTACTGTCAATCAACTACAGACCAGTGCCACTACTGTCAATCAACTACAGACCAGTACCACTACTGTCAATCAACTACAGACCAGTGCCACTACTGTCAATCAAACTACAGACCAGTACCACTACTGTCAATCAACTACAGACCAGTACCACTACTGTCAATCAACTACAGACCAGTGCCACTACTGTCAATCAACTACAGACCAGTACCACTACTGTCAATCAACTACAGACCAGTACCACTACTGTCAATCAACTACAGACCAGTGCCACTACTGTCAATCAACTACAGACCAGTACCACTACTGTCAATCAACTACAGACCAGTACCACTACTGTCAATCAACTACAGACCAGTGCCACTACTGTTAATCATCAACTACAGACCAGTACCACTACTGTCAATCATCAACTACAGACCAGTGTCACTACTGTCAATCATCAACTACAGACCAGTACCACTACTGTCAATCATCAACTACAGACCAGTACCACTACTGTTAATCATCAACTACAGACCAGTACCACTACTGTCAATCATCAACTACAGACCAGTGTCACTACTGTCAATCATCAACTACAGACCAGTACCACTACTGTCAATCATCAACTACAGACCAGTACCACTACTGTCAATCATCAACTACAGACCAGTACCACTACTGTCAATCATCAACTACAGACCAGTACCACTACTGTCAATCATCAACTACAGACCAGTACCACTACTGTCAATCATCAACTACAGACCAGTACCACTACTGTCAATCATCAACTACAGACCAGTGTCATACTGTCAATCATCAACTACAGACCAGTACCACTACTGTCAATCATCAACTACAGACCAGTACCACTACTGTCAATCATCAACTACAGACCAGTACCACTACTGTCAATCATCAACTACAGACCAGTGCCACTACTGTCAATCATCAACTACAGACCAGTACCACTACTGTCAATCATCAACTACAGACCAGTACCACTACTGTCAATCATCAACTACAGACCAGTACCACTACTGTCAATCATCAACTACAGACCAGTGCCACTACTGTCAATCATCAACTACAGACCAGTACCACTACTGTCAATCAACTACAGACCAGTACCACTACTGTCAATCATCAACTACAGACCAGTACCACTACTGTCAATCAACTACAGACCAGTGCCACTACTGTCAATCATCAACTACAGACCAGTGCCACTACTGTCAATCATCAACTACAGACCAGTACCACTACTGTCAATCATCAACTACAGACCAGTGCCACTACTGTCAATCAACTACAGACCAGTACCACTACTGTCAATCAACTACAAACCAGTGTCACTACTGTCAATCATCAACTACAGACCAGTACCACTACTGTCAATCATCAACTACAGACCAGTACCACTACTGTCAATCAACTACAAACCAGTGTCACTACTGTCAATCATCAACTACAGACCAGTACCACTACTGTCAATCAACTACAAACCAGTGTCACTACTGTCAATCATCAACTACAGACCAGTACCACTACTGTCAATCAACTACAAACCAGTGTCACTACTGTCAATCATCAACTACAGACCAGTACCACTACTGTCAATCATCAACTACAGACCAGTGCCACTACTGTCAATCATCAACTACAGACCAGTACCACTACTGTCAATCAATACAAACCAGTGTCACTACTGTCAATCATCAACTACAGACCAGTACCACTACTGTCAATCATCAACTACAGACCAGTACCACTACTGTCAATCAACTACAAACCAGTGTCACTACTGTCAATCATCAACTACAGACCAGTACCACTACTGTCAATCATCAACTACAGACCAGTGCCACTACTGTCAATCATCAACTACAGACCAGTACCACTACTGTCAATCAACTACAAACCAGTGTCACTACTGTCAATCATCAACTACAGACCAGTACCACTACTGTCAATCATCAACTACAGACCAGTACCACTACTGTCAATCAACTACAAACCAGTGTCACTACTGTCAATCATCAACTACAGACCAGTACCACTACTGTCAATCAACTACAAACCAGTGTCACTACTGTCAATCATTAACTACAGACCAGTACCACTACTGTCAATCAACTACAAACCAGTGTCACTACTGTCAATCATCAACTACAGACCAGTGCCACTACTGTCAATCAACTACAAACCAGTGTCACTACTGTCAATCATCAACTACAGACCAGTACCACTACTGTCAATCATCAACTACAGACCAGTACCACTACTGTCAATCAACTACAAACCAGTGTCACTACTGTCAATCATCAACTACAGACTAGTACCACTACTGTCAATCATCAACTACAGACCAGTACCACTACTGTCAATCAACTACAAACCAGTGTCACTACTGTCAATCATCAACTACAGACAGTACCACTACTGTCAATCAACTACAAACCAGTGTCACTACTGTCAATCATCAACTACAGACCAGTACCACTACTGTCAATCAACTACAAACCAGTGTCACTACTGTCAATCATCAACTACAGACCAGTGCCACTACTGTCAATCAACTACAAACCAGTGTCACTACTGTCAATCATCAAATACAGACCAGTACCACTACTGTCAATCATCAACTACAGACCAGTGCCACTACTGTCAATCATCAACTACAGACCAGTACCACTACTGTCAATCAACTACAAACCAGTGTCACTACTGTCAATCATCAACTACAGACCAGTGCCACTACTGTCAATCAACTACAAAAAAGTGTCACTACTGTCAATCATCAACTACAGACCAGTACCACTACTGTCAATCATCAACTACAGACCAGTACCACTACTGTCAATCAACTACAAACCAGTGTCACTACTGTCAATCATCAACTACAGACCAGTACCACTACTGTCAATCATCAACTACAGACCAGTACCACTACTGTCAATCAACTACAAACCAGTGTCACTACTGTCAATCATCAACTACAGACCAGTACCACTACTGTCAATCAACTACAAACCAGTGTCACTACTGTCAATCATCAACTACAGACCAGTACCACTACTGTCAATCAACTACAAACCAGTGTCACTACTGTCAATCATCAACTACAGACCAGTGCCACTACTGTCAATCAACTACAAACCAGTGTCACTACTGTCAATCATCAACTACAGACCAGTACCACTACTGTCAATCATCAACTACAGACCAGTGCCACTACTGTCAATCATCAACTACAGACCAGTACCACTACTGTCAATCATCAACTACAGACCAGTACCACTACTGTCAATCATCAACTACAGACCAGTGCCACTACTGTCAATCAACTACAAACCAGTGTCACTACTGTCAATCATCAACTACAGACCAGTGCCAATACTGTCAATCAACTACAAACCAGTGTCACTACTGTCAATCATCAATTACAGACCAGTACCACTACTGTCAATCATCAACTACAGACCAGTGCCACTACTGTCAATCATCAACTACAGACCAGTGCCACTACTGTCAATCATCAACTATAGACCAGTGTCACTGCTGTCAATCATCAACTACAGACCAGTGCCACTACTGTCAATCATCAACTACAGACCAGTGCCACTACTGTCAATCATCAACTATAGACCAGTGTCACTGCTGTCAATCATCAACTACAGACCAGTGCCACTACTGTCAATCATCAACTATAGACCAGTGTCACTACTGTCAATCATCAATTACAGACCAGTACCACTACTGTCAATCATCAACTACAGACCAGTGCCACTACTGTCAATCATCAACTACAGACCAGTGCCACTACTGTCAATCATCAACTATAGACCAGTGTCACTGCTGTCAATCATCAACTACAGACCAGTGCCACTACTGTTAATCAACTGCAGACCAGTATCACTTGTCAATCATCAACCGCTGACAATCACTGGCAAGATCCTGGAGACAAGAATCTGAGGCCAGAAGACAGAGTTATCAGAAACACACAGAACATCACTTCATCTGGGATGACCCGAGTCTTAAAAATGATGGTGGAGCAGACTCATATTAATGCAATAAAGCCAGTTGAAAAAATGTAATCACTGGCCCATGGATGACACTCACAGCTGGCCCACAGCTGGCCCTCAGCTGTCTTGCAGCTGGCCCACAGCTGTCTTGCAGCTGGCCCTCACTTGGTTCCAACTTCATCCTGTTCCCTATTTACACGTCTATTAACAATAGAGAGAGAGAGAGAAAGAGAGAGAGGAGAGAGGAGAGGAGAGAGAGAGGAGAGAGAGAGAGAGAGAGAGAGAGAGAGAGAGATTATTATCACCAACATCACACATTATCAACAGCTTTCTTATTTCACTTTCACTCCCACTCTTCTGATCTATATTTGCACATTCCTCTTCTCCTTCCCTCCCACCTTATTTCTTTCTCACTCTTCTTTACAGTTCTCTCTCACTTCTTAATTACACTCAAACACTCTCTCACTCCTGTTTTCCTCCCCTCATCCTGACTCTCCTCTCTCTAAATCACTTACCTCTCACTTTACAAGAGCAACCACACACACACACACACACACACACACACACACACACACACACACACACACACACACACACACACACAGTTAACTGACCAATCTGAATTGAACAGAATTATATGTCAGTCAGTAACTGCAGTGGCTGGTTGTAAGCCACCACTGGAGGAAACGAACTGGGGAAGAGAGAGAGAGAGAGAGAGAGAGAGAGAGAGAGAGAGAGAGAGAGAGAGAGAGAGAGAGAGAGAGAGAGAGAGAGAGAGAGAGAGTATACATAATGTATTGTTTACATTATATTCTTAATTAAAAACTTGGCAACCACATACCTCAGCTTCGCTAAATGCTTTTTATGAGTTTCCGGCCAGCATTAAGCTTTCAACTGAAGCTTGGGAGATATGAATCTTGGGAGATATGAAGCATGGGAGATATGATGCATGGGAGATATGAAGTATGGGAGATATGTAGCTTGGGAGATATGAAGCTTGGGAGATATGAAGTATGGCAGATATGAAGCTTGGGAGATATGAAGTATGGCAGATATGAAGCATGGGAGATATGAAGTATGGGAGATATGAAGCATGGGAGATATGAAGCTTGGGAGATATGAAGCATGGGAGATATGAAGTATGGGAGATATGATGCTTGGGAGATATGAAGCTTGGGAGATATGATGCTTGGGAGATATGAAGCTTGGGAGATATGATGCTTGGGAGATATGAAGCTTGGGAGATATGATGCTTGGGAGATATGAAGCTTGGGAGATATGATGCTTGGGAGATATGAAGCTTTGGGAGAAAGATGCTTGGGGTTATAAAAGTTTGGGGGAGTTTTAAGTGTTTGGGGGAGATATGAAGCTTGGGAGATAAGATGTTGGGAGTATGAAGTTGGGGAGATATGAAGAGGGGATAAAAGTAGGGGAGAAGAAGCTTGGGAGATATGAAGTTTGGGAGATATGGTTTGGGGAGTTTGTGCTTGGGAGATATGAAGTTGGGGAGATTGATGCTTGGGAGATTGATGTTGGGAGATATGAAGTTGGGGATTGAAGCTTGGGAGATATGAAGCATGGGAGATAAGTGCTTGGGAGATATGAAGTTGGGAGATAAGTGCTTGGGAGTATAAAGCTTGGGGGATATGATGCTTGGGAGATAGAAGTTGGGAGATTGATGCTTGGGAGATATAAAGCTTGGGAGAAAAGATGTTTGGGGATATGAAGTTGGGAGAAAGATGCTTGGGGGATATAAAAGCTTGGGAGATAAGATGCTTGGGGATATAAAGTTGGAATTTTAAATCATGGGAGTATGAGCAGGGGAGTATGATGCTTGGGGGAGATATAAAGCTTGGGAGAAAAATGCTTGGGGATATGAAGCTTGGGAGATAAGAGCTTGGGGATATGAAGTTTGGGGACATATGAATCAGGGGAGTTGAAGCTGGGAGATATGATGCGGGAGATTGAAGCTTGGGGTATGTGCTTGGGAGATTGAAGCTTGGGAGAAAAAGGATGTTGGGAGATATAAAGTTGGGGGGGATAGTGCTTGGGAGATATAAAGCTTGGGGATATGAAGCAGGGGATATGAAGTATGGGAGATATGAAGCTTGGGAGATATGATGTTGGGGATATAAGATGGGAGATATGAGGGTTGGGAATTGAAGTTGGGGAGATATGATGTTGGGGAGATATGAAGTTGGGAAAATATGATGTTTGGGAGATATGAAAGTTGGGGGGAGATATGATGTTTGGGGAAAATTTGAGTTGGGGATAAGATGCTTGGGGGTATAAAAGTTGGGGAAAAGATGCTTGGGAGATATGAAGCTTGGGGATATGAAGCTTGGGAGTATGAGTTGGGGGAGATATGTGCTTGGGAGATATGATGTTGGGAGATTGAAGTTGGGGAGATAAGATGTTGGGGATATGAACTTGGGAGATAAGATGCTTGGGAGATATAAAGTTGGGGGAATAAGATGCTTGGGGATATGAAGTTTGGGGGCTATGAATATGGGAGATATGAAGCATGGGAATATGATGTTGGGAGATATGAAGCTTGGGATATGTGTTTGGAGATATAAAGTTGGGGATAAGATGTTGGGAGTATGAAGCGGGGGAGTAAGATGCTTGGGGATATGAAGTTGGGGGGATAAGATGCTTTGGGAGATATGAAGTTTGGGAATATGAAGATGGGGATATGAAGCATGGGAATTGATGCTTGGGAAAATATGAAGTTGGGACTATAAAGCTGGGAGATATGAGCGGGAGATATGATGCTTGGGAGATTGAAGTTAGGAGATATAAGTTTGGGGGAGAAAGATGCTTGGGAGATATGAAGCTGCTAGATTGACCCTTGGGAGTATGAACTTGGAGATTAAAGCTTGGGAGATAAAATGTTGGGGTATAAAGTTGGGACAATGAAGAGGGAGATATGAAGCATGGGAGAAGTGTTTGGGGGAGATATGAAGTTTGGGGGACTATGAAGCATGAGAGATATGAAGCATGGGAGATATGATGTTGGGGTATGAAGTTGGGGGGCATATAAAGAGGGGAGATATGAAGAGGGGAGATATGATGCTTGGGGGATATAAAAGCTTAGGAGATATGAAGCTTGGGGAAAGAGCTTGGGAGAAATGAAGCATGCTAGATATGATCCTTGGGAGATTGAAGCTTAGGAAATGAAGTTGGGAGATAAGATGCTTGGGATTGAAGCTTGGGGAATATAAAGCAGGGAGATTGAAGCATGGGAGATATGATGCTTGGGAGATATAAAGTTGGGCATATGAAGCATGAGGATATGAAGAGGGGAGATTGATGTTGGGAGATATGAATTTTGGGAGATATGTGTTGGGAGATAAAAACCCTGGGAGAAATGAAGTTTTGGAGTATGAAGCTTGGGAGTATGAAGTTTGGGGAGATATAAAAGCTTGGGGGTATAAGCTTGGGGCATTGAAGCTTGGGAATATGAAGCTTGGGAGAATGAAGTTGGGAGATATGATATGGGAGAATGAAGCTTAGGAGATATGAAGCTTGGGGATATAATTTTGGGGAGATGTGAAGCAGGGAGATATAAAGCGGGGATATAAAGCTTGAGAGATGTAAAAGTTTTGGAGATATGAAGTTGGGGATATGATGCAGGGGGAGATTGAAGCATGGGAGAATGAATTTGGGAGATATGAAAGAGGGAATATAAGCTTTGGGTATGCAGCTTGGGGATAGAAGCATGGGAGATATAAAAGCTGGGTTATAAA
>NC_069438.1:17865003-17867503 GCF_026875155.1 Cherax quadricarinatus
TCAGTTTCTTCCTTTCTTCTTGTGTTCTGTCGCTGTCGAGATACACCTTCCTGTATGCCGTCATGTCCCTTAATCGTGCTTTCTCCTGCAGGATCCTGGTTCGAGTCGCTTCTGCCTTGAAGGTCACTCTCACTGGCCGGGTTCTTTTTTTTACAAACCCCCCTATTCTCCGAAAATTTTCCAGCTGGGTCATATCGTCTTCTCCTATTGCTTTCATGATGCTTTCAATTTCTTTTTTTTCCCTTGTTTTCTTGCTTCATATGTTTCCCCTTCGACTTCCTGGAGCCCATACACAAAGACTGACCTCACCCTTTCATTCTCCCACTGCATATCCCTGTGTATCCCCTCATTTAATTTGGTTTCCTCCACTGCAGCTTTCCTTTCATCAGTTTCACTGGCTAATGTACTTGGGCTCAGTGGCCTGTCATTTTCCCTTCTCGGCTTTCCTTGGGCTCTGGTGTTGTCTGTTAGGGCCTCCACATAAAGCTTAGCTCTGTCATTTGCTACAGTCTCCTCTGATAGAGCATCTCCATGCAGTTGTGCCCCTTCTTTCCCTACAGTCCCCTTATTTGTGGCTGAGGTAGCAGTCACTGTTGTCAATCTCAAAATGTTCTTTAGTTCTTTAGGCTGTTTCAGATTTTTCAATTCCTCTTCTAACTCTGTATCCTAGCTTTCCTGCTTTTGACATGCACCTCCCACTTCCTGCTTTCCATATCTATCCTCTCTTCCATTCTCATGCTAAGTTCTTCTAGTTTCTTTTCCCATTCATGATCCCTTTTTATGAGCTCTGCTGCCCAATCTTCCTTTGCATTTTCCTCCTCCTGTCCCTTGGTTTTTCTTGTTGCTCTCTGGCAACCCATTTTTGTTTTATCCTGATTGCCTCAGAGTGGGAAACCTATGTAGTTCTGTATGTTAGGTTAGTAGTGTGTATGTCAGAGTGTGGGGGGGGGAAGTAGTGGAGGAACTGTGGCTATGTGGGAGAGGAGTGGGGAGGGTTTAGGGTGAACGGGGGAGGGGAGGGTGATCGAGGGAGGGGAGGGATCAGGGGAAGTAGTGAGATGTCGGTGGTGAGGGGGGGAGTGTATGTACTCACCTATTTGTACTCACCTATTTGTGGTTGCAGGGGTCGAGTCCTAGCTCCTGGCCCCGCCTCTTCACCGGTTGCTACTGGGCCCTCTCTCTCCCCGCTCCATGAGCTTTATCAAACCTCGTCTTAAAACTGTGTATGGTTCCTGCCTCCACTACGTCATTTTCTAGGCTATTCCACTGCCTTAACAACTCTATGACTGAAGAAATACTTCCTACTATCTCTCTGACTCATTTGTGTCTTCAACTTCCAATTGTGGCCTCTTGTTTCTGTGTCCCCTCCCTGGAACATCCTGTCTTTGTCCACCTTGTCTATTCCACGCAGTATTTTATATGTCGTTATCATGTCTCCCCTGACCCTCCTGTCTGTGTGTCTGGATATGTGTGTGTGTTGTGTGTGTGTGTGTGTGTGTTGTGTGTGTGTGTGTGTGTAATTTTGTGTGTAGTTGTGTGTGGAATTATGTGTGGGTTTATTATGTACTGAAAGGCAGGTGGCTTGTGCGTTTAAGGTAAGTCTCAGTGGTCCTTGGCTGCCCACACCTTGTGACCTGTGTATGTGTGTGTGTGTGTGTGTGTGTGTGTGTGTGTGTGTGTGTGTGTGTGTGGGGTGTGTGTGTATGTGTGTGTATATATATGTGTGTGTGTACTCAATCTATTTTTACTCACCTATTTGTGTTGCAGGGGGTCGAGTCTTAGCCCCTGGCCCCGCCTCTTCACCGGTTGCTACTGGGCCCTCTCTCTCCCCGCTCCATGAGCTTTATCAAACCTCGTCTTAAAACTGTGTATGGTTCCTGCCTCCACTACGTCATTTTCTAGGCTATTCCACTGCCTTACAACTCTATGACTGAAGAAATACTTCCTACTATCTCTCTGACTCATTTGTGTCTTCAACTTCCAATTGTGGCCTCTTGTTTCTGTGTCCCCTCCCTAGAACATCCTGTCCTTGCCCACCTTGTCTATTCCACGCAGATTTTATATGTCGTTATCATGTCTCCCCTGACCCTCCTGTCCTCCAGTGTCGTCAGGCCGATTTCCTTAATCTTTCTTCATAGGACATTCCCCTTAGCTCTGGAACTAACCTTGTCGCAAACCTTTGTACTTTCTCTAGTTTCTTGACGTGCTTTATCAAGTGCGGGTTCCAAACAGGTGCTGCATACTCCAGTATGGGCCTGCCCATACACGGTGTACAGTGTCTTGAATGATTCCTTACAAAGGTATCGAAATGCTGTTCTAGGTTTGCCAGCGCCCATATGCTGAAAGCAGTTATCTGATTGATGTGTGCTTCTGGAGACATGCTCGGTGTTATACTCACCCCAAGATCTTTCTCCTTGAGTGAGGTTTGCAGTCTTTGGCCACCTAGCCTATACTCTGTCTGTGGTCTTCTGTGCCTTCCCCTACTTCATGACTTTGCATT
>NC_069438.1:17872503-17897503 GCF_026875155.1 Cherax quadricarinatus
TGGGTGCATGTGTCGAATGTCTTTCCAGAAGGGCCAGTCCTAGGTCCATTGCTGTTTCTAGTATATGTGAATGACATGTCTTAAGGGATAGACTAAAAGGTGTTCCTATTCGCAGATGATGTGATGCTAATGAGAATACAAGTTGATGAGGATCAGGTAAGCCTACAAAATCTATACAGGCTTCAAGCCTGGTCCGATAAATGGCTCCTAGAGTTTAACCCCAGCAAGTGCAAAGTCATGAAGTATGTGGAAGGACGAAGAAGACCGCAGACGGAACACAGCTTAGGAGGTCAAAGACTGCAAAACTCATTGAAGGAAAGAAATCTAGGGGTTAATATTTCTACATCTAAGTAAGGAGTCATTTAAGACACTACACACTGTGTACATGAGGGTCATAATGGAGTATGCATCACCAGTATGGAACCCACACCTGGTCGAACACGCCAACAGGACTAGTCCCGAAGCTAAGGGGCATGTCCAACGAGGAGAGGCTAAAGGAAATCAAGGAGGATAGGAGTATGTAACCTTTTTTTGGAGTATTTCCACATTCTCACATAGGCTATCTCCCCAACCAGTGAACCAGGCACTAAGGGTCTGACGATCGGGGCCCCATCGTCAGATCAGTACCTAGGTTCAGCCAGTCATAATGTGGATCTGGCAATTGTGAAGGTGACGTGGTTACCACTCACGTTTTCACCCTTGTCATTTTCATTCTGCTGCTGGTTGAAGCACAGTTGTCTCTTGTCTCTTGGCTTCTGTTCTGCCTTGACTACTGTGGCATTCACTGATACCTATTTGTTGTACATAGTGTATATAGTGTACATCTGTTTAGACTTGAAGAAGGACAATACAATTCAAAGTTTTCTGCTGTGTTTATTTTGCTCCAAGCTCCCTTTTTACACCCAGGATACAGGCCTTGATTGCCTGGGTCGTAATAATGGGACACAGAAACAAGGGTTCACAGCTGGAAGTTGAAAACTCAGATGAATAACTGAGATGTTACGAAGTATTTTAGTCCTAGAGTTGTCAGGAAGTGGAACAATCTAGAGAGTGATGTAGTAGAGGCAGGATTCTTACTTAGCTTTAAGAAGATCATGGAACATGTAGAGAGTGGACCTAGTAGCGACGTGCTAAACTAATAGGCGGGCCCAGGAGCTATGACCTGACCACTGCAACCACAAACAGGTGAGTACAAAAGGTGAGTGTACAGACAGACACACACACACACACACACACACACACACACACACACACACACACACACTCAGAAGTGTCCGTGCTCGCAGATGATGTGAAGTTAATGAGAGAATTAAATCAGAGGAAGATAAGCCAGGACTTCAAAGAGAACTGAACAGACTGGACACCTGGTCCAGCAACTGGCTTCTCGAATTTAACCCCACCAAATGCAAAGTCGTGAATATCGGGGAAAGGCACAGAAGACCGCAGACGGAGTATAGGCTAGATGGCCCAAGACTGCAAACCTCACTCAAGGAGAAAGATCTTGGGGAGGGCATAACACCGAGCATGTCTCCGGAAGCACACATCAAGATAACTGCTGCAGCATATGAGCGCCTGGCAAGCCTGAGAATAGCGTTCCGGTACCGGTACTTTACACCGTTTACGTCAGGCCCATACTGGAGTATGCAGCACCAGTTTGGAACCCACACTTGATCAAGCACGTCAAGAAATTAGACAAAGTGCAAAGGTTTGCGACAAGGTTAGTTCCAGAGCTAAGGGAATGTCCTACGAAGAAAAGTTAAGGGAAATTGGCCTGACGACACTGGAGGACAGGAGGGTTAGGGAAGACATGATAACGATATGCAAAATACTGCGTGGAATAGACAAGGCAGACAGAGACAGGATGTTCCAGAGATGGGACACAGAAACAAGAGGTCATAAATGGAAGTTGAAGATGCAGATGAGTCAAAGGGATGTTAGGAAGTATTTCTTTAGTCATAGAGTAGTCAGGTAGTGGAATAGCCTAGCAAGTGAGGTAATGGAGGCAGGAACCATACATAGCTTTAAGATGAAGTATGATAAAGGTCATGGAGCAGGGTGAGAGGGGACCTAGTAGCATTCAGTGAAGAGGCGGGGCCAGGAGCAGAGTATTGACTCTTGCAACCACAATTACGAGAGTACACACACACACACACACGCACACACGCACACACGCACACACGCACACACGCACACACGCACACATACACACACGTAGCGATCAGTGAAGAGGCGGGGCCAGGAGCTGAGTCTAGACCCCTGCAACCACAATTAGGTGAGTACAATTGAGTACACACACACACACGCACATACACACAACACACACACACACAACACACACACACACACACACACACACACCAGGACACTGGAATCGCAACCGAACACGTACAACGCCTAAAAAGAATTCGTGGAATGTACGTTGGTACCGTCCGTGTCACGTACACTGGTGCTCGAGCAGTAAGGACCCTGAGGAACATAGAAGCCCATAATGAGCTAGGAAACACATTCGCACTCTGACAGGAAAACACCAAGTCCATCTAGGATAATTAGAAGGACCTGTTTGGTGACCTTGGACTGTGTACCAGTCCAAGGACTGTGTACCAGTCCAAGGACTGTGTACCAGTCCAAGGACTGTGTACCAGTCCAAGGACTGTGTACCAGTCCAAGGACTGGTACAGAAAACACCTTGGACAAGCTTTTCAAGTGAGAAGTGTTGGATCTGAGAGGGACCTGACCTCTCAGTGGCTACATTCTCACTACTACTACTACTACTCTGCACCTCTCCTTCCGACAGTATTTAAGTCTCCGCACTGTCGCTTGATCTTCAGATAGTTCCTGACTATGGAACTGAACTTCTCCAGGCCGAGGGACTGACAACCTCAAATTCTACGACTACAAGGGTGATGGACTGATTACATCGTCTTCACATCTCTACTGTTCCTGCCTATTTTCTGTATTCGACTGAAGAAGCCTACTGTGTAGGCGAAACGTTTCGGAATAAAGTTGTCTAACTGTTGCATATGTGTCTTGCCTAACAACCAGTCCAAGGACTATGTACCAGTCCAAGGCTTGTTGTTACGGATCAAATCTTAATCTTCAGCCAGGTTAGTGCACTCCGTAACAACACACTTCATAGAATGAAAGGCTATGGTTCCAAACTTAGAAATGTAAGGCACAAATAATAGTTAGTCTTTTCAAGTTTCTTTTTATTTAAAAGCTTAAATACTTTAGATATTCATAAATATTTATTAAATATCAATGTCAGAAACTTTCCTTCACACAAGAAAACTCTTAAATAGAATGTACATGTCAATATGGTCACTACACTGGGGCTCTGGTGGCCTAGTGGTTAACGCTCTCGCTTCACACGGCGAGGGCCTGGGTTCGATTCCCAGCCAGAGTAGAAACATTGGACGTGTTTCTTTCCACCTGTTGTCTATGTTCCCCATCAGTAAAATGGGTACCTGGGTGTTAGTCGACTGGTTGTGGTCGCATCCTGGGACACTGACCTAAGGAGGCCTGGTCACAGACCGGGCCGCGGGGGCGTTGACCCCCGGAACTCTCTCCAGATAAACTCTCCAGATAAACACTTGATAATGATCAGAGGAATATTACCGCTTCCTCAATAGTAACATTACTTGTGTGCAAGTTCATACATTGAGAATTAACACTTTCACTGAGTAACTCCCTGGCATAAGGAATATATCACAAAGTTCTAAGCTTGACACTGGTCGTCACATCGTAACCTGAAGATAACAGTATATGCTTGTCAGCAGACTTCACAATAACCCACAAGCTGGATCAGGAGTTTCTATAACCCAATTCTCTATCCAAGTGAGAATAAGGCGGAGTACTAGGAGGGTAGCTCAGTCAATGCACACTGAGTCAGCAGAGAGAGTGAACTGCCATGTACAGTAAATTCCTTCATGACATCGACTCGTCAAAAGGGGGAGAGGGTAGAGCGGTGCAAACTACCCACCAATGGAGATACCTTGTTATAAACCTTAGCCAGGTGTACCTACCTAACACATTACTCAAGATATATATATATACATCATACCCGGGTATATTCCTAAATCAGATAATATTATAAACTAGTGGAATCTTTAATTTAGCTAATATTAAAGAAACCCAGAGTATAATATTAAGTGGATAATACATATAAATTAATCACATTATGACCTTGGTCATAACACTTGTGTACCAGTCCAAGGACTGTGTACCAGTCCAAGGACTGTGTACCAGTCCAAGGACTGTGTACCAGTCCAAGAACTGTGAACCAGTCCAAGGACTGTGTACCAGTCCAAGAACTGTGAACCAGTCCAAGGACTGTGTACCAGTCCAACAGCTGTGTACCAGTCCAAGGACTGTGTACCAGCCCAAGAACTGTGAACCAGTCCAAGGACTGTGTACCAGTCCAACAGCTGTGTACCAGTCCAAGGACTGTGTACCAGTCCAAGGACTATGTACCAGTCCAAGGACTGTGTACCAGTCCAAGAACTGTGTACCAGTCCAAGAACTGTGCACCAGTCCAAGGACTGTGTACCAGTCCAAGAACTGTGTACCAGTCCAAGGATTGTGTACCAGTCCAAGGACTATGTACCAGTCAAAGGAATGTGTACCAGTCCAAGAACTGTGTACCAGTCCAAGGATTGTGTACCAGTCCAAGGACTATGTACAAGTCCAAGGAATGTGTACCAGTCCAAGAACTGTGCACCAGTCCAAGGACTGTGTACCAGTCCAAGAACTGTGTACTAGTCCAAGGACTGTGTACCAGTCCAAGGACTGTGTACCAGTCCAAGGACTGTGTACCAGTCCAAGAACTGTGTACTAGTCCAAGGACTGTGTACCAGTCCAAGAACTGTGTACTAGTCCAAGGACTGTGTACCAGTCCAAGGACTGTGTACCAGTCCAAGGACTGTGTACCAGCCCAAGAACTGTGAACCAGTCCAAGGACTGTGTACCAGTCCAACAGCTGTGTACCAGTCCAAGGACTGTGTACCAGCCCAAGAACTGTGAACCAGTCCAAGGACTGTGTACCAGTCCATCAGCTGTGTACCAGTCCAAGGACTGTGTACCAGTCCAAGGACTATGTACCAGTCCAAGGACTGTGTACCAGTCCAAGAACTGTGTACCAGTCCAAGAACTGTGCACCAGTCCAAGGACTGTGTACCAGTCCAAGAACTGTGTACCAGTCCAAGGATTGTGTACCAGTCCAAGGACTATGTACCAGGTCCACCAGGATATGTTGTACCAGTCCAAGAACTGTGTACCAGTCCAAGGATTGTGTACCAGTCCAAGGACTAATGTACAAGTCCAAGGAATGTGTACCAGTCCAAGAACTGTGCACCAGTCCAAGGACTGTGTACCAGTCCAAGAACTGTGTACTAGTCCAAGGACTGTGTACCAGTCCAAGGACTGTGTACCAGTCCAAGGACTGTGTACCAGTCCAAGGACTGTGTACCAGTCCAAGGACTGTGTACCAGTCCAAGGACTGTGTACCAGCCCAAGAACTGTGAACCAGTCCAAGGACTGTGTACCAGTCCAAGGACTGTGTACCAGTCCAAGGACTGTGTACCAGTCCAAGGACTATGTACCAGTCCAAGGACTGTGTACCAGTCCAAGAACTGTGTACCAGTCCAAGGACTGTGTACCAGTCCAAGAACTGTGCACCAGTCCAAGGACTGTGTACCAGTCCAAGAACTGTGTACCAGTCCAAGGATTGTGTACCAGTCCAAGGACTATGTACCAGTCCAAGGAATGTGTACCAGTCCAAGAACTGTGCACCAGTCCAAGGACTGTGTACCAGTCCAAGAACTGTGTACTAGTCCAAGGACTGTGTACCAGTCCAAGGACTGTGTACCAGTCCAAGGACTGTGTACCAGTCCAAGAACTGTGTACTAGTCCAAGGACTGTGTACCAGTCCAAGGACTGTGTACCGGTCCAAGGACTGTGTAATAGTCCAAGGACTATATACCAATCCAAGGACTGTTTACTAGTCCATGGACTGTGTACCAGTCCAAGAACTGTGTACCAGTCCAAGGCTTGTGTACCAGTCCAAGGACTGTGTACCAGTCCAAGGACTGTGTACCGGTCCAAGGACTGTGTAATAGCCCAAGGACTGTATACCAATCCAAGGACTGTTTACTAGCCCATGGACTGTGTACCAGTCCAAGAACTGTGTACCAGTCCAAGGACTGTGTATCAGTCCAAGGACTGTGTACCAGTCCAACGGACTGTGTGCCAGTCTAAGGACTGTGTACCAGCCCAAGAACTGTGAACCAGTCAAAGGACTGTGTACCAGTCCAACAGCTGTGTACCAGTCCAAGGACTGTGTACCAGTCCAAGGACTATGTACCAGTCCAAGGACTGTGTACCAGTCCAAGAACTGTGTACCAGTCCAAGGACTGTGTACCAGTCCAAGAACTGTGCACCAGTCCAAGGACTGTGTACCAGTCCAAGAACTGTGTACTAGTCCAAGGACTGTGTGCCAGTCCAAGGACTGAGTACCAGTCCAAGGACTATGTACCAGTACAAGGAATGTGTACCAGTCCAAGAACTGTGCACCAGTCCAGGGACTGTGTACCAGTCCAAGAACTGTGTACTAGTCCAAGGACTGTGTACCAGTCCACGGACTGTGTGCCAGTCTAAGGACTGTGTACCAGCCCAAGAACGTGAACCAGTCAAAGGACTGTGTACCAGTCCAACAGCTGTGTACCAGTCCAAGGACTGTGTACCAGTCCAAGGACTATGTACCAGTCCAAGGACTGTGTACCAGTCCAAGAACTGTGTACCAGTCCAAGGACTGTGTACCAGTCCAAGAACTGTGCACCAGTCCAAGGACTGTGTACCAGTCCAAGAACTGTGTACTAGTCCAAGGACTGTGTACCAGTCAAAGGACTGAGTACCAGTCCAAGGACTACTGTAACCTGTATCAGTAATGTGTACCAGTCCAAGACTGTGCACCAGTCCAAGGACTGTGTACCAGTACAAGAACTGTTGTACAGTCCAAGGACTGTGTACCAGTCCAAGGACTGTGTACCAGTCCAAGAACTGTGTACTAGTCCAAGGACTGTGTACCAGTCCAAGGACTGTGTACCGGTCCAAGGACTGTGTAATAGTCCAAGGACTGTGTACCAGTCAAACAGCTGTGTACCAGTCCAAGGACTGTGTACCAGTCCAAGGCCTGTGTACCAGTCCAAGGCCTGTGTACCAGTCCAAGGCCTGTGTATCAGTCCAATGACTGTGTTCCAGTCCAAGGACTGTGTACCAGTCCAAGGACTATGTACCAGTACATGGACTATGCCCCAGTCCAAGGACTGTGTACCAGTCCAAGGACTGTGTACCAGTCTAAGGACTGTGTACCAGCATAAGAACTGTGAACCAGTCCAAGGACTGTGTACCAGTCCAACAGCTGTGTACCAGTCCAAGGACTGTGTACCAGACCAAGGACTATGTACCAGTCCAAGGACTGTGCACCAGTCCAAGGCCTGTGTATCAGTCCAATGACTGTGTTCCAGTCCAAGGACTGTGTACCAGTCCAAGGACTGTGTACCAGTCCAAGGACTATGTACCAGTACATGGACTATGCACCAGTCCAAGGACTGTGTACCAGTCTAAGGACTGTGTACCAGTCTAAGGACTGTGAACCAGTCCAAGGACTGTGTACCAGTCCAACAGCTGTGTACCAGTCCAAGGACTGTGTACCAGTCCAAGGCCTGTGTACCAGTCCAAGGACTGTGTACCAGTCCAAGGACTGTGTACCTGTCCAAGGACTATGCACCAGTCCAAGGACTGTGCACCAATCCAAGGCCTGTGTATCAGTCCAATGACTGTATTCCAGTCCAAGGACTGTGTACCAGTCCAAGGACTATGTACCAGTACATGGACTATGCACCAGTCCAAGGATTTTGCACCAGTCCAAGGACTGTGTACCAGTCCGAGGACAATGTACCAGTCCAAGAACTGTGAACCAGTCAAAGGACTGCGTACCAGTCCAAGGATAGTGTACCAATCCAGAGACTATGTACCAGTTCAAGGACTGTGTAGCAGCCCAAGATCTGTGAACCAGTTCGAAGACTGTGTACCAGTCCACGGACTGTGTACCAGTCCAAGGACTGTGTACCTGTTCAAGGACTGTGTACCAGTCCAAGGACTGTGTACCTGTCCAAGGCTTGTACAGTCCAAGGACTGTGTACCGATCCAGAGAATGTGTACTGGTCCAAGGACTGTGTACCGATCCAAAGAATGTGTACTGGTCCAAGGACTGTGTACCGATCCAAAGAGTGTGTACTGGTCCAAGGACTGTGTACCGATCCAAAGAGTGTGTACTGGTCCAAGGACTGTGTACCGATCCAAAGAGTGTGTACTGGTCCAAGGACTGTGTACCGATCCAAAGAGTGTGTACTGGTCCAAGGACTGTGTACCAGTCCAAAGAGTGTGTACTGGTCCAAAGACTGTATATTAGCCCTAAGGTCGTAGAGGTGACATTATAATGACCCACAAGTAAAGTACCGCTCTCCTGCACCGTTATTCTCTACCGTTTTTCGGTCCTGATATTCTCTTGCGTTATTTAGTTCGGTAATTCTGCATCGTCTTGTTGCACATTTGTCTTATTCATCAATGAAAACACCTAAGTGTTGCACATGTTTCTTATTCATCTATAATATCACCCAGGTGTTACACATGTGTCTTATTTGTCAATAAAAACACCCAGGTGTTGCACATGTGTCTTATTTGTCAATAAAAACACCGAGATGTTGCACATGTGTTTTATTCATCAGAACACCTAGGTGTTGCACATGTTTCTTATTCATCTATGAAATCACCTAGGTGTTGCACATACGTCTTCTTCAACAAAACATCAAATCTTATCGAAAATAGCACAAAAGTGTAGGTATGACCCGTAGGGGTCATACAGTGGCAAGGAAAATACTGTCCTCCAGACACTAGGCAATATTGTCTTCCAGACATGAGGGCAATATTGTCTTCCAGACATGAGGGCAATAATGTCTTCCAGACATGAGGGCAATATTGTCTTCCAGACATGAGGGCAATAATTGTCTTCCAGACATGAGGGCAATATTGTCTTCCAGACATGAGGGTAATATTGTCTTCCAGACATGAGGGCAATATTGTCTTCCAGACATGAGGGCAATATTGTCTTCCAGACATGAGGGCAATATTGTCTTCCAGACATGAGGGCAATATTGTCTTCCAGACATGAGGGTAATATTGTCTTCCAGACATGAGGGCAATATTGTCTTCCAGACATGAGGGCAATAATGTCTTCCAGACATGAGGGCAATATTGTCTTCCAGACATGAGGGCAATATTGTCTTCCAGACATGAGGGTAATATTGTCTTCCAGACATGAGGGCAATATTGTCTTCCAGACATGAGGGCAATATTGTCTCCAGACATGAGGGCAATATTGTCTTCCAGACATGAGGGCAATAATGTCTTCCAGACATGAGGGCAATATTGTCTTTTCCCGACATGAGGGCAATATTGTCTTCCAGACATGAGGGCAATAATGTCTTCCAGACATGAGGGCAATATTGTCTTCCAGACATGAGGGCAATATTGTCTTCCAGACATGAGGGTAATATTGTCTTCCAGACATGAGGGCAATATTGTCTTCCAGACATGAGGGCAATAATGTCTTCCAGACATGAGGGCAATATTGTCTTCCAGACATGAGGGCAATAATGTCTTCCAGACATGAGGGCAATATTGTCTTCCAGACATGAGGGCAATATTGTCTTCCAGACATGAGGGCAATAATGTCTTCCAGACATGAGGTAATATTGTCTTCCAGACATGAGGGGAATATTGTCTTCCAGACATGAGGGCAATATTGTCTTCCAGACAGAGGGTAATATTGTCTTCCAGACATGAGGGCAATATTGTCTTCCAGACATGAGGGCAATATTGTCTTCCAGACATGAGGGTAATATTGTCTTCCAGACATGAGGGCAATATTGTCTTCCAGACATGAGGGTAATATTGTTTTCCAGACATGGGGCAATATTGTCTTCCAGACATGAGGGCAATATTGTCTTCCAGACATGAGGGTAATATTGTCTTCCAGACATGAGGGTAATATTGTCTTCCAGACATGAGGGCAATATTGTCTTCCAGACATGAGGGCAATATTGTCTTCCAGACATGAGGGCAATATTGTCTTCCAGACATGAGGGTAATATTGTCTTCCAGACATGAGGGCAATATTGTTTCCAGACATGGGGCAAATTGTCTTCCAGACATGAGGGTAATATTGTTTTCCAGACATGAGGGCAATATTGTCTTCCAGACATGAGGGTAATATTGTCTTCCAGACATGAGGGTAATATTGTTTTCCAGACATGGGGCAATATTGTCTTCCAGACATGAGGGTAATATTGTTTTCCAGACATGAGGGCAATATTGTCTTCCAGACATGAGGGCAATATTGTCTTCCAGACATGAGGGTAATATTGTTTTCCAGACATGGGGCAATATTGTCTTCCAGACATGAGGGCAATATTGTCTTCCAGACATGAGGGTAATATTGTCTTCCAGACATGAGGGCAATATTTTCTTCCAGACATGAGGGTAATATTGTTTTCCAGACATGGGGCAATATTGTCTTCCAGACATGAGGGTAATATTGTTTTCCAGACATGAGGGCAATATTGTCTTCCAGACATGAGGGTAATATTGTTTTCCAGACATGGGGCAATATTGTCTTCCAGACATGGGGCAATATTGTCTTCCAGACATGGGGCAATATTGTCTTCCAGACATGGGGCAATATTGTCTTCCAGACATGGGGCAATATTGTCTTCCAGACATGGGGCAATATTGTCTTCCAGACATGGGGCAATATTGTCTTCCAGACATGGGGCAATATTGTCTTCCAGACATGGGGCAATATTGTCTTCAGACATGGGGCAATATTGTCTTCCAGACATGGGGCAATATTGTCTTCCAGACATGGGGCAATATTGTCTTCCAGACATGGGGCAATATTGTCTTCCAGACATGGGGCAATATTGTCTTCCAGACATGGGGCAATATTGTCTTCCAGACATGGGGCAATATTGTCTTCCAGACATGATGGCAATAATGTCCTCCAAATATGAGGGTAAAACTGTCTTCCAGACATGGGGTAATATTGTATTCCAGCCATTGGGGTAATATTTTCTTCCAGACATCACGAAAATATTGTCTTCCAGACATGAGGGCAATATTGTCTTCCAGACATGAGGGCAATATTGTCTTCCAGACATGAGGGCAATATTTTTCTTCCCAGACATGAGGGTAATATTGTCTTCCAGACATGAGGGCAAAAATGTCTTCCAGACATGAGGGCAATATTGTCTTCCAGACATGAGGGCAATATTGTCTTCCAGACATGAGGGTAATATTGTCTTCCAGACATGAGGGTAATATTGTCTTCCAGACATGAGGGCAATATTGTCTTCCAGACATGAGGGCAATATTGTCTTCCAGACATGAGGGCAATATTGTCTTCCAGACATGAGGGTAATATTGTCTTCCAGACATGAGGGCAATATTGTCTTCCAGACATGAGGGCAATATTGTCTTCCAGACATGGGGTAATATTGTCTTCCAGACATGAGGGCAATATTGTCTTCCAGACATGAGGGCAATATTGTCTTCCAGACATGAGGGCAATATTGTCTTCCAGACATGAGGGCAATATTGTCTTCCAGACATGAGGGTAACACTGTCCTCCAGACATGAGGGCAATATTGTCTTCCAGACATGAGGGCAATATTGTCTTCCAGACATGAGGGTAACACTGTCCTCCAGACATGAGGGCAATATTGTCTTCCAGACATGAGGGTAACACTGTCTTCCAGACATGAGGGCAATATTGTCTTCCAGACATGAGGGCAATATTGTCTTCCAGACATGAGGGTAACACTGTCTTCCAGACATGAGGGCAATATTGTCTTCCAGACTTGAGGCCAATATTATCTTCCAGGTATAAGAAATAAATCAACAAATAAGGCAAAAAAGTATATTGTTTATTTTGTCTTCTACAGAATAAATTCAACACTGGAAATATTAAGTTTACCACACACACACATCTCTCTCTTACATCAATGCTATACACCGTTCAGTAATTGTATGAGTGTGTATATTATATATATATATATATATATATATATTTTATATATATATATATATATATATATATATATATATATATATTTATATATATATATATATATATATGAGATATACACACAGGTGTTTGCCAATGAAAAAACTCCCTTTTTTCAAGAGATATATTTCAGGATATATAAATATTTACAATATAGATTACTCTCTTCTAAGAATGTGGCTAACTACGGGTGTGCCAGTGTTCTAACTTCTAGGTGTTAGTCGTGGCAGGAGAGCTCTGGTGCCCTCCTGGCTAGCAGTACAGGCAGAGACACATCTCAAAAATCTCTCCTGCTGCTGCTTAGTGCACTCAAATTAACAAAGCTGGACAGTGGTGGATGCTGGGATTATATATATATATATGATGTATGACAGAATGAAACAGAGAGAGAAAAACAAATCTTACCAGAAAATATTCATGAAAAATAGTTTGACACATTGGGGCAGCGAATCAGGGAGTTTCCCTTCCCTTGGATCACACTTGGCAACCTGACAGGTATACCTTGGGAGGCATACCTTAGGAGGTATACCTTTGGAGTGTACCTTTAGAGGTATACATTGAGAGGTATACCTTTTGGAGGTATGACTTGAGAGGTATTCCGTGAGAGGTATTCCGTGAGAGGTATACCTTGGGAGGTATACCTTGAAATGTATACCTTTGGGAGGTATTCCGTGGAAGGTAAACCTTGAGAACTATACTTTTTGGAGGTATAGATTGAGAAGTATATAATGACAGGTATACTTTAGGTATATACATAACAGTTGCCAGTGTTAAATGCCAGCCTACCACCATGAACCACCACGAACTACACCAACTACTAGCCACCATCAACCACACCATCTACTAGCCACCATCAACCACACCATCTACTAGTCACCATCAACCACACCATCTACTACCCACCATCAACCACACCATCTACTACCCACCATCAACCACACCATCTACTACCCACCATCAACCACACCATCTACTAGCCACCATCAACCACACCATCTACTACCCACCATCAACCACACAATCTACTAGCCACCATCAACCACACCATCTACTACCCACCATCAACCACACAATCTACTAGCCACCATCAACCACACCATCTACTACCCACCATCAACCACACAATCTACTAGCCACCATCAACCACACCATCTACTACCCACAACCAACCACACCATCTACTAGCCACCATCAACCAAAACCATCTACTAGCCACCATCAACCACACCATCTACTACCCACAACCAACCACACAATCTACTAGCCACCATCAACCACACCATCTACTACCCACCATCAACCACACCATCTACTAGCCACCATCAACCACACCATCTACTAGTCACCATCAACCACACCATCTACTACCCACCATCAACCACACCATCTACTAGCCACCATCAACCACACCATCTACTACCCACAACCAACCACACCATCTACTAGCCACCATCAACCACACCATCTACTACCCACAACCAACCACACCATCTACTAGCCACCATCAACTACACCATCTACTAGCCACCATCAACCCACACCATCTACTAGTCACCATCAACCACACCATCTACTACCCACAACCAACCACACAATCTACTAGCCACCATCAACCACACCATCTACTACCCACAACCAACCACACCATCTACTAGCCACCATCAACCACACCATCTACTAGCCACCATCAACCACACCATCTACTAGCCACCATCAACCACACCATCTACTACCCACCATCAACCACACCAACTACTAGCCACGATCAACCACACCATCTACTAGTCACCATCAACCACACCATCTACTACCCACAACCAACCACACCATCTACTAGTCACCATCAACCACACCATCTACTAGTCACCATCAACCACACCATCTACTACCCACAACCAACCACACCATCTACTAGCCACCATCAACCACACCATCTACTAGCCACCATCAACCACACCATCTACTAGTCACCATCAACCACACCATCTACTACCCACCATCAACCACACCATCTACTACCCACCATCAACCACACCATCTACTAGCCACCATCAACCACACCATCTACTAGCCACCATCAACCACACCATCTACTACCCACCATCAACCACACCATCTACTACCCACCATCAACCACACCATCTACTACCCACCATCAACCACACCATCTACTACCCACCATCAACCACACCATCTACTAGCCACCATCAACCACACCATCTACTAGTCACCATCAACCACACCATCTACTAGCCACGACAACCACACCATCTACTAGCCACCATCAACCACACCATCTACTACCCACCATCAACCACACCATCTACTAGCCACCATCAACCACACCATCTACTAGCCACCATCAACCACACCATCTACTACCCACCATCAACCACACCATCTACTACCCACCATCACCACACCATCTACTAGTCACCATCAACCACACCATCTACTACCCACCATCAACCACACCATCTACTAGCCACCATCAACCACACCATCTACTAGTCACCATCAACCACACCATCTACTACCCACCATAAACCACACCATCTACTACCCACCATCAACCACACCATCTTACTACCCCCCATCAACCACACCATCTACTACCCACCATCAACCACACCATCTACTAGTCACCATCAACCACACCATCTACTCCCCACCATCAACCACACCATCTACTAGCCACCATCAACCACACATCTACTAGTCACCATAAAACCACACCATCTACTACCCACCATCAACCACACCATCTACTAGCCACCATCAACCACACCATCTACTACCCACCATCAACCACACCATCTACTACCCACCATCAACCACACCATCTACTAGCCACCATCAACCACACCATCTACTACCCAAACCATCAACCACACCATCTACTACCCACCATCAACCACACCATCTACTAGCCACCATCAACCACACCATCTACTAGCCACCATCAACCACACCATCTACTAGCCACCATCAACCACACCATCTACTAGTCACCATCAACCACACCATCTACTACCCACCATCAACCACACCATCTACTAGTCACCATCAACCACACCATCTACTAGCCACCATCAACCACACCATCTACTACCCACCATCAACCACACCATCTACTAGCCACCATCAACCACCCCATCTACTAGCCACCATCAACCACACCATCTACTACCCACCATCAACCACACCATCTACTAGCCACCATCAACCACACCATCTACTAGCCACCATCAACCACACCATCTACTAGCCACCATCAACCACACCATCTACTAGTCACCATCAACCACACCATCTACTCCCCAAACCATCAACCACACCATCTACTACCCACCATCAACCACACAATCTACTAGCCACCAAATCAACCACACCATCTACTAGCCACCCCCAACCACACCATCTACTAGCCACCCAAAAACACACCATCTACTAGCCACCACCAACCACACCATCTACTAGCCACCATCAACCACACCATCTACTACCCACCATCAACCACACCATCTACTAGTCACCATCAACCACACCATCTACTACCCACCATCAACCACACTATCTACTACCCACCATCAACCACACCATCTACTAGTCACCATCAACCACACCATCTACTACCCACCATCAACCACACCATCTACTACCCACCAGCAACCACACCATCTACTACCCACCATCAACCACACCATCAAACTACCCACCATCAACCACACCATCTACTACCCACCATCAACCACACCATCTACTACCCACCATCAACCACACCATCTACTACCCCCCATCAACCACACCATCTACTACCCACCATCAACCACACCATCTACTAGCCACCATCAACCACACCATCTACTAGCCACCATCAACCACACAATCTACTAGCCACCATCAACCACACCATCTACTAGCCACCATCAACCACACCATCTACTAGCCACCATCAACCACCCCATCTACTAGCCACCATCAACCACACAATCTACTAGCCACCATCAACCACACCATCTACTAGCCACCATCAACCACACAATCTACTAGCCCCCATCAACCACACCATCTACTAGCCACCATCAACCACACCATCTACTAGTCACCATCAACCACACCATCTACTACCCACCATCAACCACACCATCTACTACCCACCATCAACCACACAATCTACTAGCCACCATCAACCACACCATCTACTAGCCACCACCAACCACACATCTACTAGCCACCACAAAACACACCATCTACTAGCCACCACCAACCACACCATCTACTAGCCACCACCAACCATACCATCTACTAGCCACCACCAAACACACCATCTACTAGACACCAACAACCACACCATCTACTAGCCTCCATCAACCACACCATCTACTAGCCACCACCAACCACACCATCTACTAGCCACCACAAAACACACCATCTACTAGCCACCGCCAACCAAAACCATCTACTAACCACCACCAACCACACCATCTACTAGCCACCACCAACCACAACCATCTACTAGCCACCATCAACCACACCATCTACTAGCCACCAACAAACCACACTATCTACTAGCCACCACCAACCACACCATCTACTAGCCACCACCAAACACAACATCTACTAGCCACCACCAACCACACCATCTATAGCCACCACCAACCACACCTTTTTACTAGCCACCACCAATCACACCATCTACTAGCCACCACCAACCACACCATCTACTAGCCACCACCAACCACACCATCTACTAGCCACCACCAAACACACCATCTACTAGCCACCACCAACCACACCATCTACTGGCCACCACCAACCACACCATCTACTAGCCACCACCAATCACACCATCTACTAGCCACCACCAACCACACCATCTACTAGCCACCACCAACCACACCATCTACTAGCCACCACCAAACACACCATCTACTAGCCACCACCAACCACACCATCTACTGGCCACCACCAACCACACCATCTACTAGCCACCACCAATCAAAACCATCTACTAGCCACCACCAACCACACCATCTACTAGCCACGACCAACCACGCCATCTACTAGCCACCACCAATCACACCATCTACTAGCCACCAACCACACCATCTACTAGCCACCACCAACCACACCATCTACTAGCCACCACCAATCACACCATCTACTAGCCACCAACCACACCATCTACTAGCCACCACCAACCACACAATCTACTAGCCACCGCCAACTACATCTACTAGCCACCACCAACCACACCATCTACTAGCCACCAACCACACCATCTACTAGCCACCAACCACACCATCTACTAGCCACCACCAACAACACCATCTACTAGCCACCACCAAACCACACCATCTACTAGCCACCATCAACCACACCATCTACTAGCCACCACCAACAACACCATCTACTAGCCACCACCAACCACACCATCTACTAGCCACCACCAACCACACCATCTACTAGCCACCACCAACCACACCATCTACTAGCCACCACCAACCACACCATCTACTAGCCACCACCAACCACACCATCTACTAGCCACCACCAACCACACCATCTACTACCCACCATCAACCACACCATCTACTAGCCACCACCAACCACACCATCTACTAGCCACCACCAACCACACCATCTACTAGCCACCATCAACCACACCATCTACTAGCCACCATCAACCACTTCAGAGAATTGGTTTAATTAATAACTTACCGAAAATAAAACGAGACTGATAATTGTTTAGTTTGTGGTTTAACTGAGTTGGTCGATAATATTGTTTGCTTTACTGGGGAAATAAAGTCGCGCCCCCCGGGGGGAATAAACCCCCAAGGACTTGGGGGGAATGAGGACGTTTCCCTTACAGCGAAACGTGGAAGTTCTTGGTTTTTTTTTCTGAATTTTGAATCCAATAAGATAGATAGAAAGAGAGATAGATAGATAGACAGATAGATAGACAAATAGAATGACAGATGTATAGATAGACAGATAGAGAGATAGACTGACAGATAGATAGAAAGATATATTCATATGTAGATAGATAGATAGACATATATATAGATAGAAAAATAGAGGAAAGACAAGCGAAACAAAGGGGCAAAAAGGGTAAATGGGGATGGGGGGTTACAACTCCACTCCCTTGGATCACCTTCCCCATACTGTCTCACACATTGTTCAGTACGAAGAACGGAATTTATCAATAAAAAATACACACTGAACACCAAAAAAGACTATGTACAATGAAGTACAATGAAGTGTACAATGAAGTACAGTCCTTCAGTCTGAGTGTACAATGAAGTACAGCCCTTCAATCTGAGTGTACAATGAAGTACAGTCCTTCAGTCTGAGTGTACAATGAAGTACAGTCCTTCAGTCTGAGTGTACAATGAAGTACAGTCCTTCAGTCTGAGTGTACAATGAATACAGCCCTTTAGTCTGAGTGTACAATGAAGTACAGCCCTTCAGTCTGAGTGTACAATGAAGTACAGTCCTTCAGTCTGAGTGTACAATGAAGTACAGTCCTTCAGTCTGAGTGTACAATGAAGTACATTCCTTCAGTCTGAGTGTACAATGAAGTACAGTTCTTCAGTCTGAGTGTACAATGAAGTACAGTCCTTCAGTCTGAGTGTACAATGAAGTACAGTCCTTCAGTCTGAGTGTACAATGAAGTACAGCCCTTCAGTCTGATGTTTCAATGAAGTACAGTCCTTCAGTCTGAGTGTACAATGAAGTACAGTCCTTCAGTCTGAGTGTACAATGAAGTACAGTCCTTCAGTCTGAGTGTACAATGAAGTACAGTCCTTCAGTCTGAGTGTACAATGAAGTACAGCCCTTCAGTCTGAGTGTACAATGAAGTACAGCCCTTCAGTCTGAGTGTACAATGAAGTACAGTCCTTCAGTCTGAGTGTACAATGAAGTACAGTCCTTCAGTCTGAGTGTACAATGAAAATACAGTCCTTCAGTATGAGTGTACAATGAAGTACAGTCCTTCAGTTTGAGTGTACAATGAAGTACAGTCCTTCAGTCTGAGTGTACAATGAAGTACAGTCCTTCAGTCTGAGTGTACAATGAAGTACAGTTTCCCTTCAGTCTGAGTGTACAATGAAGTACAGCCCTTCAGTCTGAGTGTACAATGAAGTACAGTCCTTCAGTCTGAGTGTACAATGAAGTACAGTCCTTCAGTCTGAGTGTACAATGAAGTACAGTCCTTCAGTCTGAGTGTACAATGAAGTACAGCCCTTCAGTCTGAGTGTACAATGAAGTACAGTCCTTCAGTCTGAGTGTACAATGAAGTACAGTGAGTGTACAATGAAGTACAGTCCTTCAGTCTGAGTGTACAATGAAGTACAGTCCTTCAGTCTGAGTGTACAATGAAGTACAGTCCTTCAGTCTGAGTGTACAATGAAGTACAGTCCTTCAGTCTGAGTGTACAATGAAGTACAGCCCTTCAGTCTGAGTGTACAATGAAGTACAGTCCTTCAGTCTGAGTGTACAATGAAGTACAGCCCTTCAGTCTGAATGTACAATGAAGTACAGTCCTTCAGTCTGAGTGTACAATGAAGTACAGTCCTTCAGTCTGAGTGTACAATGAAGTACAGTCCTTCAGTCTGAGTGTACAATGAAGTACAGTCCTTCAGTCTGAGTGTACAATGAAGTACAGTCCTTCAGTCTGAGTGTACAATGAAGTACAGTCCTTCAGTCTGAGTGTACAATGAAGTACAGTCCTTCAGTCTGAGTGTACAATGAAGTACAGCCCTTCAGTCTGAGTGTACAATGAAGTACAGCCCTTCAGTCTGAGTGTACAATGAAGTACAGTCCTTCAGTCTGAGTGTACAATGAAGTACAGTCCTTCAGTCTGATTGTAAAATGAAGTACAGTCCTTCAGTCTGAGTGTACAATGAAGTACAGTCCTTCAGTCTGAGTGTACAATGAAGTACAAACCCTTCAGTCCTGAGTGTACAATGAAGTACAGTCCTTCAGTCTGAGTGTACAATGAAGTACAACACTTCAGTCTGAGTGTACAATGAAGTACAGTCCTTCAGTCTGAGTGTACAATGAAGTACAGTCCTTCAGTCTGAGTGTACAATGAAGTACAGTCCTTCAGTCTGAGTGTACAATGAAGTACAGTCCTTCAGTCTGAGTGTACAATGAAGTACAGTCCTTCAGTCTGAGTGTACAATGAAGTACAGCCCTTCAGTCTGAGTGTACAATGAAGTACAGTCCTTCAGTCTGAGTGTACAATGAAGTACAGCCCTTCAGTCTGAGTGTACAAAGAAGTACAGTCCTTCAGTCTGAGTGTACAATGAAGTACAGCCCTTCAGTCCCGAGTGTACAATGAAGTACAGTCCTTCATCTGAGTGTACAATGAAGTACAGTCCTTCAGTCTGAGTGTACAATGAAGTACAGTCCTTCAGTCTGAGTGTACAATGAAGTACAGTCCTTCAGTCTGAGTGTACAATGAAGTACAGCCCTTCAATCTGAGTGTACAATGAAGTACAGTCCTTCAGTCTGAGTGTACAATGAAGTACAGTCCTTCAGTCTGAGTGTACAATGAAGTACAGCCGTCAGTCTGAGTGTACAATGAAGTACAGCCCTTCAGTCTGAGTGTACAATGAAGTACAGTCCTTCAGTCTGAGTGTACAATGAAGTACAGTCCTTCAGTCCCGAGTGTACAATGAAAATACAGTCTTTCAGTCTGAGTGTACAATGAAGTACAGTCCTTCAGTCTGAGTGTACAATGAAGTACAGTCCTTCAGTTTTGAGTGTACAATGAAGTACAGTCTTTCAGTCTGAGTGTACAATGAAGTACAGTCTTTCAGTCTGAGTGTACAATGAAGTACAGTCTTTCAGTCTGAGTGTACAATGAAGTACAGTCCTTCAGTCTGAGTGTACAATGAAGTACAGTCCTTCCGTCTGAGTGTACAATGAAGTACAATCCTTCAGTCTGAGTGTACAATGAAGTACAGTCCTTCCGTCTGAGTGTACAATGAAGTACAGTCCTTCAGTCTGAGTTGTACAATGAAGTACAGTCCTTCAGTCTGAGTGTACAATGAAGTACAGTCCTTCAGTCTGAGTGTACAAGAAGTACACAGTCCTTCCGTCAGAGTGTACAATGAAGTACAGTCCTTCCGTCTGAGTGTACAATGAAGTACAGTCCTTCCGTCTGAGTGTACAATGAAGTACAGTCCTTCAGTCTGAGTGTAAAATGAAGTACAGTCCTTCCGTCTGAGTGTACAATGAAGTACAGTCCTTCAGTCTGAGTGTACAATGAAGTACAGCCCTTCAGTCTGAGTGTACAATGAAGTACAGCCCTTCAGTCTGAGTGTACAATGAAGTACTGTCCTTCAGTCTGAGTGTTTCAATGAAGTACAGTCCTTCAGTCTGAGTGTACAATGAAGTACAGTCCTTCAGTTCTGAGTGTACAATGAAGTACAGTCTTCAGTCTGAGTGAACAATGAAGTACAGTCCTTCAGTCTGAGTTTTACAATGAAGTACAGCCCTTCAGTCTGAGTGTACAATGAAGTACAGCCCTTCAGTCTGAGTGTACAATGAAGTACAGTCCTTCAGTCTGAGTGTACAATGAAGTACAGTCCTTCAGTCTGAGTGTACAATGAAGTACAGCCCTTCAGTCTGAGTGTACAATGAAGTACAGCCCTTCAGTCTGAGTGTACAATGAAGTACAGTCCTTCAGTCTGAGTGTACAGTGAAGTACAGCCCTTCAGTCTGAGTGTACAATGAAGTACACTCTTCAGTCTGAGTGTACAGTGAAGTACACTCTTCAGTCTGAGCGTTATTAATATTAATTAATATTTATAGATAAGGCAAAGTTGTGTTGTATGGTACGTGGTACAGCAAGGACGTGGTACAGCAAGGACGAGGTACAGCAAGGACGAGGTACAGCAAGGACGAGGTACAGCAAGGACTTGGTACAGTAAGGACGTGGTTCAGCAAGGACGAGGTACAGCACGGACGTGGTACAGCACGTGGTACAGCAAGGACGTGGTACAGCAAGGACGTGGTGAAGCAAGGACGGAACAGCAAGGACGTGGTACAACAGGACGTGGTGCAGCAATGACGTAGTACATCAAGGACATGGTACAGCAAGGACGTGATACAGCAAGGACGTGGTACAGCAAAGACGTGGTATAGGAAGGACGTGGTACAGCAAGGACGGGATACAGCAAGGACGTGGAACAGCAAGGACGTGGTACAGCAAGGACGTGGTACAGCAAGGACATGGTACAGCAAGGACGTGGTACAGCAAGGACATGGTACAACAACTGCGTGGTACAGCAGGACGTGGTACAGCAAGGACGTGGTACAGCAAGGACGTAGTACAACAGGACATGGTACAGCAAGGACATGGTACAGCAAGGACGTGGTACAGCAAGGACATAGTACAGCAAGGACTTGGCACATCAAGGACATGGTACAGCAAGTACGTGGTACAGCAAGGACGTGGTACAGCAAGGACGTCGTACAGCAAGGACATGGTACAGCAAGGACGTGGTACAGCAAGGACGTGGTACAGCAAGGATGTGGTACAGCAAGGTCATGGTACAGCAAGGACGTGAAACAGCTAGGATATAGTACAGCAAGGACGTGGTGCAGCAAGGACGTGGTACAGCAAGGACGTGGTACAGCAAGGACGTGGTTCAGCAAGGACGTGGTGCAGCAAGGACGTGGTACAGCAAGGACATGGTACAGCAAGGACGTGCTACGGCAAGGACGTGATACAGCAAGGACGTGTTACAACAAGGACATGGTACAGCAAGGACGTGGTACAACAAGGACGTTTTACAGCAAGGACGTGGTACAGGAAGGACGTGGTACAGCAAGGACGTGGTACAACAAGGACGTGGTACAGCAAGGACATGGTACAACAAGGGCGTGGTACAACAAAGACGTGGTACAGCAAGGATGTGGTACAGGAAGGACGTGGTACAAGAAGGACGTGGTACAGGAAGGACGTAGTACAGGAAGGACGTGGTACAGGAAGGACGTGGTACAGCAAGGACATGGTACAGCAAGGACGTGGTACAGAATGGACGTGGTACAGGAAGGACGTGGTGCAGGAAGGACGTGGTACAGCAAGGACGTGGTATAGCAAGGACTTGGTACAGGAAGCACGTGGTACAGCATGGACGTGGTACAGCAAGGACGTGGTACAGCAAGGACGTGGTAGAGCAAGGACATGGTACAGCAAGGACGTGGTACAGAATGGACGTGGTACAGGAAGGACGTGGTGCAGGAAGGACGTGGTACAGCAAGGACGTGGTACAGGAAGGACGTGGTACAGCAAGGACGTAGTACAACAAGGACATAGTACAGCAAGGACTTGGTACAGCAAGGACATAGTACAGCAAGGACGTGGTACAGCAAGGACGTAGTACAACAAGGACATGGTAAAACAAGGACGTGGTACAGCAAGGACGTAGTACAACAAGGACTTGGTACAGCAAGGACGTGGTACAGCAAGGACGTAGTACAACAAGGACGTGGTACAGCAAGGACGTAGTACAACAAGGACGTGGTACAGCAAGGACGTGGTACAGCAAGGACGTGGTACATCACGTACACTGCCACTCTGGACCCAAGTATATCAGGGGACACACTATGTATATATATATATAAATATAGACCTGTATGCACTCTATATACAGCTAATACAACAAACCTGTGGTGGTCAATACAAGCAGAGGCTACTAGTTACAGTAATTCCATTTAAGTAACTCTTCTTCCATTACAGGAACTATTGCTATTTACAAAATTTATTTACAGGTGAAGCTCGTGTATATATGTAAACACAATGAAAATTATAAATTTAGTGAATACAGCTAAAAAATTAAATCAGAGGTAAGAAGAAATACATATACCATGACTCGCGCCACTCCTGTGTTCCCTGGAGGCAGGTGATGTTGCTATCTCTGCCATGTTATTGTGCAGTGTCTCAACATGCGTTGTGTTGCAATTTGTATTTTTAATATTGTATAAGGCTGTGTTGCTATCAGAAATAATACATATATACACACTTACGCACATGCACATATACATACACACACACACACACACATACACACCACATACACACCACACACACAAACACACACACACACACACACACACACACACACCACAACACACCACACACACACACACACACACACAGTCACTGAGTTGTCAGGAAGTGGAATAGTCTGGAAGTGAGGTAGTGGAGGCAGGAACCATACATAGCTTAAAGACGAGGTATGAAGCTTATGGAGCAGGGAGGAGGACCTAGTAGCGATCAGTGAAGAGGCGGGGACAGCAGCTGAATCTCAACCCCTGCAACCACAAATAGGTGAGTATACACACACACACACACACACACACACACACACACACACACACACACACACACACAGGTAAGAAGGGAGGCACAACAAGAAAAAGTGACATAGCTGCAAAAGCCAAGTCCGACCCGAAGCTGTTATACAGCCACATCAGGAGGAAAACAACAGTCAAGGTAATCAAGGACCAGGTAACCAAGCTGAGGAAGGAAGGAGGGGAGGTCACAAGAAACGACTGAGAAGTTTATGAGGAACTCAACATGAGATTCAAAGAAGTATTCACGGAGGAGATAGAATCGACTCCAGAAAGACAGAGAGGTGGGGTACACCACCAAGTGTTGGACACAATACATACAACTGAGGAGGAGGTGAAGAGGCTAAGCGAACAAGATACCTCAAAGGCGATGGGGCCGGACAACATATCGCCATGGGCCCTGAGAGAGGGAGCAGAGGCGCCCATGTACCACTGACAACAATCTTCAAC
>NC_069438.1:17902503-17955003 GCF_026875155.1 Cherax quadricarinatus
GGAGAGTCAGGTTAAGAATATTGGGTAGGTCGTATTCGAGACGGACCTGCAGGATCTGCAGGACCTGCAGGATCTGCAGGACCTCCATTTGTGTTGTCGACGTTGTATATATTTTATCTGCCAGACATTGATGGTTATGTAGGTGTTTAGTGACCTGGTGTCCGTGGGGGGATGGCGGAGTTCAAGTCACTGCTTTTGACCGTAGTTTACTCTCAGCCTCGCGGCATGCCTCACTCCCATGGTGTGGATGCTGGTGCCTCACTCCCATGGTGTGGATGCTGGTGCCTCACTCCTATGGTGTGGATGCTGGTGCCTCACTCCCATGGTGAGGATGCTGGTGCCTCACTCCTATGGTGTGGATGCTGGTGTCTCACTCCCATGGTGTGGATGCTGGTGCCTCACTACCATGGTGTGGATGCTGGTGCCTCACTCCCATGGTGTGGATGCTGGTGCCTCACTCCTATGGTGATGGATGTGTGTGCCTCACTCCCATGGTGTGGATGCTGGTGCCTCCACTCCCATTGGTGGGATGCTGGTGCCTCACTCCTATGTGTGGATGCTGTGCCTCACTCCCATGGTGAGGAGCTGGTGCCTCACTCCTAGGTGTGGATGCTGGTGCCTCACTCCCATGGTGTGGATGCTGGTGCCTCACTCCTATGGTGTGGATGCTGGTGCCTCACTCCCATGGTGTGGATGCTGGTGCCTCACTCCCATGGTGTGGATGCTGGTGCCTCACTCCCATGGTGTGGATGCTGGTGCCTCACTCCTTGGTGTGGGTGCTGGTTGCCTCACTCCATGGTGAGGATGCTGGTGCCTCACTCACTATGGTGTGGATGCTGGTGCCTCACTCCCATGGTGTGGATGCTGGTGCCTCACTCCCATGGTGTGGATGCTGGTGCCTCACATCCTATGGTGTGGATGCTGGTGCCTCCACTCCCATGGTTGGATGCTGATGCCTCACTCCTATGGTGTGAGATGCTGGTGCCTCACTCCATGGTGAGGATGCTGGTGCCTCACTCCCATGGTGTGGATGCTGGTGCCTCACTACCATGGTGTGGATGCTGGTGCCATCCTTGGCTTACCTCTCCCATGGTGTGGATGCTGGTGCCTCACTCCCATGGTGTGGATGCTGGTGCCTACTCCCATGGTGTGGATGCTGGTGCCTCACTCCCATGGTGTGGATGCTGGTGCCTCACTCCCATGGTGTGGATGCTGGTGCCTCACTCCTATGGTGTGGATGCTGGTGCCTCACTCCCATGGTGAGGATGCTGGTGCCTCACTCCTATGGTGTGGATGCTGGTGCCTCACTCCCATGGTGTGGATGCTGGTGCCTCACTCCTATGGTGTGGATGCTGGTGTCTCACTCCCATGGTGAGGATGCTGGTGCCTCACTCCATGGTGTGGAATGCTGGTGCCTCACTACCATGGTGTGGATGCTGGTGCCTTACTCCCATGGTGTGGATGCTGGTGATTCACTCCCATGGTGTGGATGCTGGTGCCTCACTCCCATGGTGTGGATGCTGGTGCCTCACTCCTATGGTGTGGATGCTGGTGCCTCACTCCCATGGTGAGGATGCTGGTGCCTCACTCCTATGGTGTGGATGCTGGTGCCTCACTCCCATGGTGTGGATGCTGGTGCCTCACTCCTACGGTGTGGATGCTGGTGCCTCACTCCCATGGTGAGGATGCAGGTGCCTCACTCCCATGGTGTGGATGCTGGTGCCTCACTACCATGGTGTGGATGCTGGTGCCTTACTCCCATGGTGTGGATGCTGGTGCCTCACTCCCATGGTGTGGATGCTGGTGCCTCACTCCCATGGTGTGGATGCTGGTGCCTCACTCCTATGGTGTGGATGCTGGTGCCTCACTCCCATGGTGAGGATGCTGGTGCCTCACTCCTATGGTGTGGATGCTGGTGCCTCACTCCCATGGTGTGGATGCTGGTGCCTTCACTCCATGGTGTGGATGCTGGTGCTCACTCCCATGGTGTGGATGCTGGTGCCTCACTCCTATGGTGTGGATGCCGGTGCCTCACTCCCATGGTGAGGATGCTGGTGCCTCACTCCCATGGTGTGGATGCTGGTGCCTCACTCCTATGGTGTGGATGCTGGTGCCTCACTACCATGGTGTGGATGCTGGTGCCTCACTCCCATGGTGTGGATGCTGGTGCCTCACTCCCATGGTGTGGATGCTGGTGCCTCACTCCCATGGTGTGGATGCTGGTGCCTCACTCCCATGGTGTGGATGCTGGTGCCTCACTCCCATGGTGTGGATGCTGGTGCCTCACTCCTATGGTGTGAATGCTGGTGCCTCACTACCATGGTGTGGATGCTGGTGCCTCACTCCCATGGTGTGGATGCTGGTGCCTCACTCCCATGGTGAGGATGCTGGTGCCTCACTCCTATGGTGTGGATGCTGGTGCCTCACTCCCATGGTGTGGATGCTGGTGCCTCACTCCTATGGTGTGGATGCTGGTGCCTCACTCCATGGTGTGATGCTGGTGCCTCACTCCTATGGTGTGGATGCCGGTGCCTCACTCCCATGGTGAGGATGCTGGTGCCTCACTCCCATGGTGTGGATGCTGGTGCCTCACTCCTATGGTGTGGATGCTGGTGCCTCACTACCATGGTGTGGATGCTGGTGCCTCACTCCCATGGTGTGGATGCTGGTGCCTCACTCCCATGGTGTGGATGCTGGTGCCTCACTCCCATGGTAGTGGATGCTGGTGCCTACCATGGCTCGGCCTCACCCATGGTTGTGGATGCTGGTGCCTCACTCCCATGGTGTGGATGCTGGTGCCTCACTCCTATGGTGTGAATGCTGGTGCCTCACTACCATGGTGTGGATGCTGGTGCCTCACTCCCATGGTGTGGATGCTGGGCCTCACTCGGGTTCCCACCATGGTGTGGATGCTGGTGCCTCACTGCCATGTGTTGATGCTGGTTGCCTCACTCCCATGGTGTGGATGCTGGTGCCTCACTCCCATGGTGTGGATGCTAGTGCCTCACTCCCATGGTGTGGATGCTGGTGCAGGTTACAGTGGTAATGAACAACGTAAAAGTCACAGTGTTAATGAACAACGTATCGGTATACATGGTTGCCAATGAACAACGTACATGTTACAGTGATTGTAACAACGTACAATGTTGCATGTAGTGATAACAACGTACAGGTTACCGTGATCAAAGAGTGCTACGTACAAGTGTCATCAGATGTGGTAATGACAACGTACAGGTTACAGTGATAATGAACAACGTACAAGTTACATGTAATGAAAGACTGTACCAGGTACAGGTGGTGATGAACAACGTACGTTGTTACAATGGTAATGACACACGTACAAGTTAGTGATATGGAGCTACGCACAAGTTACAGTGGTATGACAACGTACAAGTTACATGTTGTGATGAACAACGACAGTTACAGTGGTAATGAACAACGTACAAGTTACAGTGTTGATGAACAACGTACAAGTTACTGTGGTGAAGAAATACGTAAAAGTTAGTGGTGATGAACTACTTACATGTTACAGTAAAAATGAAATACGTACAAATTACAATGGTGATAAAATACGTGCAAGTTTCAGTTATGATGAACAATGTACAACTTACAGTGGTGATGAACAACGTTATAGTTTCATTGGTAATGAGCAACGTATAAGTTACAGTGGTGATGAACAACGTACAAGTTACAGTGGTAATGAACGACGTACAAGTTACAGTGGTAATGAACAACATACAAGTTAGAGTGGTGATGAACAACGTACAAGTTAGTGGTGATGAACAACGTACAAGTTACAGTGGTAATGCACAACGTAAAAGTTACAGTGGTAATGCACAACGTACAAATTACAATGGTAATGAACCTACGTACAAGTTTACAATGGTAATGATGAACATGTACTATTCCACTGGTGATGAATGCTACTACAAGTTACAGTAGGAATGAACTACTACAAGTTACAGTGGTAATACCATACGTACTGTGATCCAGTGTGTGATTTACTACGTACAAGTTAATGTGATGAACAACGTTAAAGTTACAGTGGTAGTGGACAACGTACAAGTTACAGTGGTGATGAACAACGTACAAGTTACAGTAATAATGAGCAAGGTACAAGTTACAGTGATGATGAACAACGTGCAAGTTACGGTGGTGATGAACAACGTACAAGTTACAGTGGTAATGAAGAACGTACAAGTTATAGTGGTAATGAACAACGTACAAGTTGCAGTGGTAATGAACTACGTACAAGTTATAGTGGTAATGAACAACGTACAAGTTACAGTGGTAATGAAGAACGTACAAGTTACAGTGGTAATGAACAACGTACAAGTTATAGTGGTAATGAACAACGTACAAGTTGCATTGGTAATGAACGACGTACAAGTTATAGTGGTAATGAAGAATATACAAGTTACATTGGCGATGAACAACGTACAAGTAACACTGGTGATGAACAACGTACAAGTAACATTGGTGATGAACAACGTACAAGTAACATTGGTGATGAACAACGTACAAGTAACACTGGTGATGAACAACGTACAAGTAACATTTGTGAAGAAAAACGTACAAGTTACACTGGTGATGAAAAACGTACAAGTAACATTGGTGATGAACAACGTACAAGTAACATTGGTGATGAACAACGTAACATACAAGTAACACTGGTGAATGAACAACGTACAAGTTAACACTGGTGATGAACAACGTACAAGTAACACTGGTGATGAACAACGTACAAGTAACACTGGTGATGAACAACGTACAAGTAACACTGGTGATGAACAACCTACAAGTACATGTAACTGGTCACACTCATAAGTAGTTAGTAAAACAGACATTAAATTTAGTTACAAAAATTAATACATTATACATCTCGTATGTAATTTTACATTATTTAAGTAATCTTACATTGATAAGTTACGTAGGAAGATAGATGAGATTCAGTGGTAATAAGTTATTTACAGTGGGTGAAATCAAGTGTGTTTTTCCAAGTGGAATAACCATGTAAATTTCCTAGTGCTTACCTGTATTACCTCAACATTATAATACATACCAGTAACCATTGGGAACAAATCAATTGTTTGACCGTATCACCTCCGTGGTAAGACTATTTGAGAAAACTTAACCACCGCCTGGTTGCGGCAAGTGGCCCCTCGACCTCACAATCTTATCCATTATTATCCGAACCAGTTATGGAATTGGATAGCAACCCACAAGTACGGTGCTACTAATAATGTGACTGTATAGATTATATTAGTTTAGCTGAATGAAGGGGGGGGTGGGGTAGGATACACCTGGATACATCCATCAAGGAAAACATTTATACATAATCCCACCACTTACCAGATGTTCTCTGGTGGTCACTTGATGTAGCTGGATCACTCATAACCTATCTAATTACAACATAACACAACTGGCCAGTATAAGTTTGTTATAACTAGAAGGGTTACTTAACTGTGGGTGATGGATACTCCTTATTTCCATTCACCATCTCATTTTCGATGTCCTGCTACACCGACACGGTTCTCATTCCGGCAGGACGAGGTATCCGTCGGTTTGTCCCGGTTTAGAAATCGTGGATCAATGAGCTTCACTTTCCTCGCCTCGGGAACAAAGGTCTAACGTGTTCACTCGGAGCAAGGCGACTTATTTCACATCCCGCATTCTCTTAACTCAATGTTATTATCACTGATTACATTAACATTCACAAGACGATTTAACCTCTCATAATTATTATACACATTAGAGACCACTCCATTAAGATCTGAGACCGATGAGTGATGATTAAACCAAGGGTAATTTTCCCCAGGACACAGTCCATAGTGACGCGTCAGTCACCCGGTCCTACTCTTATCACACATTTTACCACTATTACCGTGGTCCCGTAAATCACGTTCCCTCACTCTCCACCAGGAACAGTTACGACACTTCTTATTATGAAATGAGGCCTATATTAATCCTTAGGCCGCCGTGAATGCCAATTTCGTGGTTCCATGCTTTCCCAGCTTCCTCACCACATTCAAAACAATCCGCCTCTCCCCCCCCGCACATCCGCGCATGCGCAAAGGGAACTCTTGGTTCTACTCTAATGTCAAATACATTTTTGACTCATATCGACACATTAAACATCTATTAGGCGCTATAGCTTCGGAAAATCAAAAAAATTTTCCACAATACCACTGTGGATGAAATACTTTGACATTTCTTGAACACTGGTGAGAGAGCTGTCTCCGAATTCAACAAATGTTTAGTAGTATACCAATACGTAATAATGGAGGATATGACTCGAGATCTTCTGGCAATGTTTTTGTTATGTAAACATCATAAATATGTAAGGTTACAGGTACGTCTACCTACCTTCAGTTAGGTTCTACTGCAAATACATGTACAAGCATATACATACACACACCCCTCAGGGTTTTCTTTTATTTTCTTACTAGTTCTTGTTCTTGTTTATTTCCTCTTATCTCCATGGGGAAGTGGAAGAGAATTCTTCCTCCGTAAGCCATGCGTGTAATAACAGGCGACTAAAATGCGGGGAGCAAGGGGCTAGTAACCCCTTCTCCTCTATACATTATTAAATTTAAAGGAGAAACTTTAATTTTTCTTTTTAGGTCACCCTGCCTAGGTGGGATACGGCCGGTTCGTTGTACAACAGAAAGGTTAACATCAGCTGGTGATGCAATCTCCCAGTGGTTCGTGTAATCCAGCTAGAGTCTGGCAGTAGTAACATCCAGAGGTGCTTGTAGCCCGGCTGGAACCTGGAAGTAGTAACATCCACAAATACTTGTAGCCTAGCTGGAACCTGACAGTAATAACGTCCATCGGTACTTGCAGCCTAGCTGGAACCTGGCAGTAGTAATATCCACAGATACTTGTAGCCTAGCTGGAGCCTGGCAGTAGTAACATCGACAAATACTTGTAGCCTAGCTGGACCCTGACAGTAATAACGTCCAGAGGTACTTGTAGCCCGGCTAGAGCCTGGCAGTAGTAATATCAACAGATACATGTAGGCTAGCTGGAGCCTGGCAATAGTATCGTCCAGAGGTACTTGTAGCCTAGCTGGAGCCTGGCAGTAGTAATATCCACAGATACTTGTAGCCTAGCTGGAGCCTGGCAGTAGTATCATACAGGGGTACTTGTAGCCTAGCTGGTAGCAACGTCCAGAGATACTTGTAGCCTAGCTGGAGCCTGGAAGCAGAAACATCCAGAGGTACTTGTAGCCTAGCTGAAGCCTGGCAGTAGTATCATTCAGAGGTACTTGTAGCCTAGCTGAAGCCTGGCAGTATTATCTTCCAGAGGTACTTGTAGTCCAGCTGGAGCCTGGCAGTAATGAAGTTCAAGATTCTCTTGATTTCGTAGTGAAGTTAGCAGAGTTTATCCTCATCCTCTTATCCTCATCCTCGTGATAACTGGGGTAACGGTAATGGATGTGTTCACAGAGGGAACGCTGTGTTTTCAGTGGGAAGGATCAGTCTCCAGTGGGAAAGATCCATCACCCCCTCTTGTATCGACTTGATTACCTAGGGTGGATGCTCCAGGACTTCCGTCGACAGTGTGGGTCGGGGTTGAAGGGATGTTCTCGCAACCTGAACGTTTTAATGACATATATGAACTCGTTCTAAGGACGTCAGTACTGCCTCTTCCAAGAACACGTCTTTTTAAGAGTTCGTCTTCAGGAACTAAGTGGGTCATCTTCCAAGAACTCTCAGACAGAAGTTAATTAGGATTCTTCTCTTATTTCTTGTTCATTAATGCGAATAACATTGTCCTGAATCATGACTAATGTAAACCTACCTTAACCTAATTTAACCTGACCTAACCAAATCTAACTTAAGCTAACCTAACCTAACCAAGCCTAAGCTAACCAAGCCTAACCTAACCAAACCAAACCAAACCAAACCTAACCTAACATAACCTAACCAAATCTAACCTGACCTAACCCAACCTAACACAACTTAAGGTAATATAACGTAACCTAGTCTAGCCTAGCCTAACCTAACCTAACCTAACCTAACCTAACCTAGCCTAACCTAACCTAACCTAATCTAATCTAACCTAACCTAACCAAACCCAACCTAACCTAACCTAAAGTAGCTTAACCAAACCTAACCTAACCTAACCTAAACTAACCAAACCAAACCTAACCTAACCTAACCTAATCTAACCAGAGGTCAGTGGTCACGTGTGGTCATACCTGCCTAAGCTCTTGGGAGTTAGCGTGGGCTGTTACCAAGCACCATGACTTGTTGTAGTGTTTTAGAATCTCAGGTTCATGTGTTGAAGATGGAGATTCTACTTCTTCAGGAGGAAAATAGGAGACTGAAGCTTGCGTAGATGGGTTTGGGAGCGTGAGATAGATTTAGGTGGTAAGGAGGAAATGGTCACCAGCAGTGAGAGTGGCAAGTGGTTCACAGTTCAGGAAGAAGGAAGATAAGGAGGATTAATAGTGAAGATGTGAAGGTAGGTAATCGATTCTCTGTTCTCCAGGACGAGTGCACTTCAGTTGTTAGTGAGGTTGAAGGTACCACTGATTCCCCTGCTAATCAAGGTAAGAATATTCTAATTGTAAGAGGTTCTCAGGTAAGATATATGGACAGTGCTTTTTGTAACAGAGACAGAAAGGTCAGACAGAGGGTGTGCCTTCCAGGAGCTGGTGTTGGTGACATAGTCAGCAGGTTGGATAATAAATGTCAGGTAATGGAAACAAGCCCATTATCTGTCTTAGTACTGGGGGTAATGACATTGGGAAGGGCAAGAGACAGGAGCTGCTGGATAAGTACAGGTCAGCCATAAAAGTAGTCAGGTCTAAGGGAGGGATCCCAGTCATATGTAGCATCTTGCCTAGAAAGGGAGTGGGCAATGAATGGATGTCTGTGGCAATTAGTATAAATTGCTGGCTAGACAGGTATTGCAAGGAACTTGCAATCCAATTCATTGATAGCTGGGACAAATTCTATGGCAAACGTGATATGTATGCAAGGGATGGGGTTCATCTCTCTGGGGCTGGAGTGGTTGCATTAGCCAATTCGATTGAGGTGGTAACTGATGACTTGTCTAGAACTTTAAACTGATAGATTGTAGAGGTATGGGTTTTTGTAGGAAACAATCAGGCTGCAGTATTGATGTTGAAAGCAGCTGATACTACTGGGATACCTCAGGGATATGTTTAAAAGACAAGATTCATAATAAAGTTGATAGAGGCAAATCAATTGACCAACAAATAGAGATAGTAGAGGGCAACGAGTGACTAGCTCCCTTAAGGTTTACTATACAAATAGTAGGAGTCTAAGAAATAAGATAGATGAGCTAAGATTACTTGCAAGCGTAGGTAATATAGATATTATTGGTATAACAGAGACCTGGTTCAACCTGAAAGATAGAGAAATGCCTTCTGAATGCAACATATATTGTTATAAACTATTCCACACTGATAGGGTCAACAGGAAGGATGGTGGAGTGGCGATGTATGTCAGAGATAATTTAAATTGTTGTCTTAGACGTGATATAAGATTAGAAACATCGGACACAGAATCTGGCTACAGTTTCTCGAGGGTCGTGACAATTAATTATGGGTGTGATTTATAGGCCCCCCAAACCCTGATAGAGAGTGCAGTAAGCTGTTGTGGAACGAAATTCATAAGGCATCTAGATATGAAAATGTTGTGTTAATGGGAGATTTTAACTTTAGACAAATTGATTGGAACAATACGGCAGGAAATCTTGAGTCTAGTGACTTTCTTGATACCGTTCAGGATTGCTTTGTAGAACAGTTTGTGACAGAACCAACTAGAGGAAACAATCTGCTAGACTTGGTTCTTGCCAACAAAGAATCACTAATTAATAATCTTGAGGTTAATGATGAGCTTGGAGAAAGTGATCACAAATCACTTAGTTTCAATATATCATGGACTTACTCAGATAACTGCAATCAAATCTTTGTCCCAGACTTTCGCTTGGCCGATTTCATGGGACTGAAAAATTACCTGGGTGGGCTAAATTGGGATGACCTGACTATGGGTCAGGTTGGTGATCTTGGTTGCCAATATGACGTTTTTCAGAGCATAGTTCTAGCTGCCCAGACAACTTTTGTTCCGAGTAGGGAAATTAGATCTAACAAAAGTGATTCCAAATGGATGAAAAATAGATTAAAACATCTCATTGGTCAAAAGAGAGGCATATACAGGCGTATCAAAAGAGGGGATGGGCAGTTAAGAAATCAATATATTCAATTAAAGTGAGAAATAAAAAAAAAGGAATAAGAAAAGCTAAAGTCGCAAGTTATTAGAACACAAACCCAAAAGGGTTCTTTCAGGTATATTGAAGTAAGATTAGGGACAAGATTGGCCAACTTAAGAGTAACTCAAAGTCAGATCACTGACAGTGATAAGGATATGTGCGAAATTTTCAATACTTACTTCCTCTCAGTTTTCACCCAGGAAAATACTGGCGATATTCCTGAAATAACAGATTATGTAGAACAGGATAATAAACTATGTACAATTGCGGTAACTAGCGACATGGTCCTCAGACAAATTCAGAAATTAAAACCTAACAAATCCCCAGGTCCTGATGAACTGTTTGTAAGGGTGTTAAAGGAATGTAAAGAGGAACTTAGCACACCTTTGGCTAATCTTTTCAACATATCACTACAAACTAGCATAATGTTTGTGTAAAGTAAAAGGACACAAGTGCAACTAATGTGACATTTTTAATACAGTTAAACAAAACAACGGCAGCTTCACCATCTCCGAAGTCTTAGCAAGAATCCTCCTGGAAACAGTAAACCCTGCCATCACATAGTCTCTCCTGTTATACTACACAAAACACATTAAATTGAAACAGACCTTCTCTATCCAGCCTCCAACAGAAATATTTATCTAACCTATTTTTATGTTACCCAAGTAATAGCTTTTATATTCTTTACTCATGTGCAAGTTGATTGTTCTGCCATATTGTATTACTACTACTACTACTACTACTACTACTACTACTTATATCACTACTACTACTACTAGTATTGCACCTCACTCTGAGCCTATATATACCCTCTGTGTCCATGTACTGTTTGTAACGGCTTGATAAAGCTCCTGGAGAGCGAAACGTTGCTACAATAAAAATGTGTCATTAGTTGCACTTGTGTCCTTTTACTTTACATATTGTCGGTAATTCTACCAACTTTATTAGCATAATGTTTGATAAGTGGAGAATGGCAAATGTAATACCTATTTACAAGGCAGGTGACAGGTCCTTAGCTTCGAACTATAGACCAATAAGCCTTACCTCCATAGTGGGAAAATTTATGGAATCAATAATTGCCGAGGCAATTCGTAGCCATCTTGATAGGCATAAATTGATAAATGAATCTCAACACGGATTTACTAAGGGGCGTTCCTGTCTTACGAATTTACTAACTTTTTTCACTAAGGTGTTTGAGGAGGTAGATCATGATATAATGAATATGACATTGTGTATATGGACTTCAGTAAGGCTTTCGATAGAGTTCCACACCAGACACTATTGAGGAAACTTAAGGCACACGGAATAGGAGAATTTTTTTCCTGAGTAGAGGCATGGCTGACAAATAGGCAGCAGAGAGTTTGTGCAAGAATGGTATATAATACCGACAAGATGAAATTAAGACACATGTGCAACATCTGGGTATCTTTATTGTAGACGTTTCGCCATCCAGTGGCTTTATCAATACAAATTCCAGGACATAACTTGAAGACAGTAGAACAATGTACAGAAGATGAGGTAATCAGTCCCTCAACCTTGGAGTTGGTGCGAAGAGCGCCGTAGTCGTGGAGATTCTGAAGCAGAAGCAAGAAGCCTGGCGCTTATATACTAACGTCAGGTGTAGCACTGGGGAATCCCGCCTACCAGTGACTATACCCTCGTCTGCAACACCTGACGTTAGTATATAAGCGCCAGGCTCCTTGCTTCTGCTTCAGAATCTCCACGACTACGGTGCTCTTCACACTAACTCCAAGGTTGAGGGACTGATTACCTCATCTTCTGTACATAGTTCTACTATCTTCAAGTTATGTCCTGGAATCTGTATTGATAAAGCCACTGGATGGCGAAACGTCTACAATAAAGATACCCAGATGTTGCACATGTGTCTTAATTTCAGCAGAGAGTTTGCATAAATGGGGAGAAATCAGCATGGGGGCACGTCACAACCGGTGTTCCTCAGGGGCCCGTTGTTGTTCACAATTTACATAAACGACATAGATGAGGGAATAAATAGCGACATAAGCAAATTTGCTGATGACACCAAAATAGGCCGTCCAGTTCATTCTAATGAGGACACTAGAGCACTCCAGGATGATTTGAATAGACTGATGCAATGGTCGGAGAAGTGGCAGATGCAGTTTAATATTGACAAATACAAAGTTCTAAATGTTGGACAGTTAAATAACCACGCCACATATAAACTAAATAATGTAGATCTTAACCCTTAAACTGTCCGAACGTAGATCTACGTTTTTTTCAACATTTGAAAGTATGTAAAAAACGTAGTTCTTTTGTTTTTCATTTGAAAACGTGTAAAAAAACTTATATCTATTTTTTTGTTATATTTGTAAATATGTAAAAAAACGTAAATCTACTTTTGGAGCACTACACATGTGAACGTAAATTTGTTTGGACAGTTTAAGGGTTAATACTACTGATTGCAAAAAGAATTTAGGAGTTCTGGTTACCAGTAACCTAAAACCAAGACAACAGTGCATTAGTGTTCGCAATAAAGTTAACAGAATTCTTGGCTTCATATCTAGAAGTATAAATAATAGAAGTCCTCAGGTTGTTCAACTCTATATATCCTTGGTTAGACCTCATTTAGACTATGCTGCTCAGTTCTGGTCACCGTATTACAGAATGGATATAAATGCTCTGGAAAACGTACAAAGGAGGATGACAAAGATGATCCCATGTATCAGAAATCTTCCCTATGAGGATAGACTGAGGGCCCTGAATCTGCACTCTCTAGAAAGACGTAGAATTAGGGGAGGAAATGATCGAGGTGTATAAATGGAAAACAGGAATAAATAAAGGGGATGTAAATAGCGTGCTGAAAATTTCCAGCCAAGACAGGACTCGCAACAATGGTTTCAAGTTGGAAAAGTTCAGATTCAGGAAGGATATAGGAAAGCACTGGTTTGGTAACAGAGTTGTGGATGAGTGGAACAAACTCCCGAGTACAGTTATAAAGGCTAAAACGTTGTGTAGTTCTAAAAATAGGTTAGATAAATACATGAGTGGGTGGGTGTGAGTTGGACCTGACTAGCTTGTGCTACTAGGCCTGATGCCTTGCTCCTTCATGAAGTGGGAGTGACCTGACTAGGTGGGTCATTGGGTTAATCCGTGGGGGGACATGGACCTGCTTCGCATGGGTCAGTGCACCTGCTGCAGTGTTCCTTTTTTCTTATGTTCTTATGTTCTTAACCTAACCTAGCCTAACCTAACCTAACCTAACTTAACCTTACCTAGATGATGAGAGAAACAAGTGTAACACTTGAGCATTTGTAATATAGAAACGTGTCGCCTGCACACGATCAGCCTTTCCACTCAGCGACACGTCTTGAGAATAAAGACAGCTCAGTGTTGCCCACACGTTTCGCTCATCACGTCAGTATTCTGTAGAGTTAACATAACGAAAAATGACTTAATCCAACCGAGAGGGAGGAACTGGCTGTTTGAACTGGAGAGAAGAGATTGTCCCTTCCCTGGAGGTCCGGCCCTGGCTTCGTGTTCGAATCCCTGGGCGAGGCTTTGTTATAGCTGTGATATATACATATATATTTTTTTTTTTGCTGGCTAGAGGGTCGGGAAGGAGAGAAGCTCATCATTAAAGGCGTGTTAGTCAAGCCGGTTGAAAAGACCATCGCTAAAAGAGAAGCCACGTGAGTTCCCCAGAAGGGATCTTCAGTGAATGGGGAGATGGGGAGGTGATGGTGGGGAGATGGGATGGTGATGGTGGGGAGATGGGATGGTGATGGTGGGGAGATAGGGTGGTGGTGGTGGTGGGGAGATGGGGAGGTGATGATGGGGAGATAGGGTGGTGGTGGTGGGCTGATGGAGTGGTGATGGTGGGGAGATAGGGTGGTGTAGTGGGGAGATAGGTGGAGTGGTGGGAGATGGGGGGTGATGGTGGGGAATGGGATGGTGATGTGGGGGATAGGGTGGTGGTGGTGGGGAGATGGGGAGGTGATGTGGGGAGATAGGGTGGTGGTGGTGGGAGATGGGAGGTGATGGTGGGGAGATAGGGTGGTGGTGGTGGGGAGATGGGAGTGGTGATGGTGGGGAGATAGGGTGGTGGTGGTGGGGAGATGGGGAGGTGATGGTGGGGAGATGAGGTGGTGGTGGTGGGGAGATGGGGAGGTGGATGGTGGGAGATGGATGAATGTGGTGGGGGATGGTGGTGATGGTGGGAGTGGTGGGGTGAAGGTGGGGAGATAGGTGGTGGTGGTGGGGAGATGGGAGGTGGTGGTGGGGTGTGAGGGAGATGTGGGGTGGGTAGATGGGTGGGGATGATGGTATGGTGGGAGTGGGGGGAGATAGGTGGGGTAGAGAAATGTGGTGGTGGGGGAGAGTGGGGTGGATGGATGAGGGAGATGTGGTGGTGGGGAGATAGGTGGTGTTGGTGCAGGGGATGAGTGTGAGAGAGATAGTGTGGTGGAGGAGATAGGGTGGTGCTGGGAATTTGGTGGAGTGGGAGAGGAGATAGGTGGTGGTGGTGAAGGGATGAGTGGGAGAGTGTGGTGTTGGTGGAGAATTGGAGGGAGCTTGCAGGTACTGTAACAGTGTTTGGGATTGAGAAGGCAACTCAGACTACCTGTAATCTACAGCTTTTGTGGAGAAGAGAGAGACACTGAGAGACAGAAATCTTACCCGGTAGAGAGAGAGAGAGAGAGAGAGAGAGAGAGAGAGAGAAGAGAGAGAGAGAGAGAGAGAGGGACCTTTAGCTCACCTAACAGTGCTCACAGGGGTCAAACCACAAGACTTCAGGGATTCCTATCCTGGAGGGCTCTATCTCACCAAGTCTTTAAACCTGATTCAATTTCATGTGTCCCATTTACCACCTTGAGAGTGACAAATTAATTCCTTATGCCCCAAGTGTCTCATCTGAATCTTTAACCAAAACTCCAGATTAGGCGGAGTACCATGTCTATATTTACAAAGAACTCAGTAAGCCTAAAGGGACCAAGACTCTTCAACACCCTCCCTTCATCCGTGAAGGGAATTACCAAACAAATTTCTAGTTCTATTCTGGAGAAAACTTGATAAGTCCTTGAAGTCAGTTCCTGATTAGCCAGGCTGTGGTGCATGGGTTGGACTGTGCGTGCTGCGGGTACCAACAGCCTGGATGATCAGAACAAAAGCCAGGAAGCCTGGTCTGGGACCGGGCAGCAGGGAGGGTAATGGCAGGGATTCCTGAAAGGAAATGCAGAAAGTAAAGGTTTCTGCTGATTGGGTTCGTAAGCCCCGTGAAACCCCCTAGGGCTGGATAAAAGAGGGTTTCCGCGCTGGGGTTTTCAAACCCCGTGAGACCTAGTAGGGCTGATAAAGGAGGTTTCTAGTATTGGGGCTTTCAAACCCCGTGAAACCTAGTAGGGCTGATAAAGGAGGTTTTCCGTGTTGGGTTTTTAAACCCTGTGAAGCCTAGTATTGCTAATAAAGAAGGTTTCCAGTACTGCGGTTTTCAAACCCCGTGAAGCCTAGTAGGGCTGGATAAAGGAGAGTTTTCCGTGTTGAGGGGGGGATTCACCCCCGGGAAACCACCTGTTGATCCAGAGGGGAAAATATCCTCTGGCATCCTTGTATGTGTCACATTGTATGTGTCACATTGTATCACATTGTATGTCACAGTGTATGTATCACATTGTATGTGTCACATTGCATATGTCACATTGTATGTGTCACATTGTATGTGTCACATTGTATGTGTCACATTGTATGTATCACATTGTATGTGTCACATTGTATGTGTCACATTGCATGTGTCACATTACATGTGTCGCATTATATGTGTCACATTGTATGTGGCACAATTCATGTGTCACAATGTATGTATCACATCGTATGTGTCACAGTGTATGTGTCACATTGCATGTGTCACATTACATGTGTCGCATTATATGTGTCACATTGTATGTGGCACAATTCATGTGTCACAATGTATGTATCACATCGTATGTGTCACAGTGTATGTGTCACATTGCATGTGTCACATTACATGTGTCGCATTATATGTGTCACATTGTATGTGGCACAATTCATGTGTCACAATGTATGTATCACATTGTATGTGTCACAGTGTATCACATTGTATGTGTCACATTGCATATGTCACATTGTATGTGTCACATTGTATGTGTCACAGTGTATGTGTCACATTGTATGTGTCACAGTGTATCACATTGTATGTGTCACACTATGTGTCTCATTGTATGTATCACATTGGATGTGTCACATTATATGTGTCACACTGTATGTGTCACATTGTATGTGTCACACTGTATGTATCACATTGTATGTGTCACACTATGTGTCTCATTGTATGTATCACATTGGATGTATCACATTATATGTGTCACACTGTATGTGTCTCATTGTATGTGTCACATTGTATGTGTCACAGTGTATGTGTCACAGTGTATGTGTCACAGTGTATGTGTCACACTGTATGTGTCACATTGTGTCACATTGCATGTGTCACATTGTATGTATCACATTGTATGTGTCACATTGTATGTGTCACTTTGTATGTGTCACATTGTATGTGTCACAGTGTGTCACATTGTATGTGTCACAGTGTATGTGTCACATTGTATGTGTCACATTGTATGTGTCACATTGTATGTGTCACAGTGTGTCACAGTGTGTCACATTGTATGTGTCACAGTGTATGTGTCACAATGTGTCACATTGTATGTGTCACATTCTAAGTGTCATTCTCCGGAAGGTTAAATATTTGTGATCTTGTGGCACACTACAGTGTCTCACTCTTGGAGCTCTAGACATTCTGGGAGAGCTCAGGCTGATGTGGCACTCTAGACGAGAGCTTTACCAGAGTGTTTATGATAGAGCTCAGCTTGATGTCGCACCCTAGGTGAGAGCTCTACCAGAGTGTTTATGATAGAGCTCAGCTTGAAATGGCACTCAAGGGACAATGCTCAACCTCCACCTCCTCGTTCATCTAATCCTCCCCCTCCCCCTCCACCTCCTCCTCCTCCACCTCCTCCTCCTCCACCACCACCACCTCCTCCTCCTCCTCCTCCTCCTCCTCCTCCTCCAATTCCTCCTCCTCCACCTCCTGCTCCTCCTCCACCTCCTCCTCCTCCTCCTCCCCTCCACCTCCTCCTCCTCCTCCTCTTCTTCCTCCCCCTTTTACTCCTCCCCCTCCTCCTCCTCCTCCCTCCCCTCCACCTCCTCCTCCTCCTCCTCATCTACCTCCTTCTCCTCCTCCTCCACCTCCTCCTCCTCCACCACCTCCTCCTCCTCCTCCACCTTCTCCTCCTCCTCCTCTTCTACCTCCTCCTACTCATCCTCCTCCCCCTCCACCTCCTCCTCCTCCTCCACCTCCTCCTCCACCTCCTCCTCCACCTCCTCCTCCCACCTCTACCTCCACCTCCTCCTCCTCCTCCTACTCCTCCTACTCCTCCTCCTCCTCCACTCCTCCTACCTCCTCCTCCTCCTCCTCCACCTCCTCCTCCACCTCCTCCTCCACCTCTACCTCCACCTCCTCCTCCTCCTCCTACTCCTCCTACTCTCCTCCTCCCCTCCTCTCCTCTACCTCCTCCTCCCCTTCCTCACCTCCTCCTCCACCTCCTCTCCTCCTCCTCAACCTCCTCTCCTCCTCCACCCTCTCCTCCCCACCCCCTCCTCCCCTCCTCCACCTCCTCCTCCACCTCTTCCTCTCCCTCCCCCCTCCTCCTCCACCTCCCATACTCCACCCACCTCCTCCACCTCCTCCTCCATCCTCTTCCTCCTCCTCTTCTCTCGTCCTCTACCTCCTCCTCCCCACCCCTCCTCTCCCTCCTCCACCCCTCCCTCCACCCCTCCTCCTCCTCCTCCACCTCCTCCACCTTCTCCCCCCCTCTTCCCCTTCCTCCTCCTCCTCCTCCTCCTCCCCCTCCTCCACCTCCTCCACCTCCTCCTCCACCTCCTCTACCTCCTCCTCCACCTCCTCCTCCTTCCCCTCCTCCACCTCTTCCTCCACCTCCTCCCCATCTCCTCCTCCCTCTCCTCCTCCTCCTCCCTACCACCTTCTCCTCCACCCGTCCACCTCCTCCTCCTCCTCCTCCTCCCCCTCCACCTCCTCCTCCTCCTTATCTACCTCCTCCTCCTCCTCCTCCTCCTCCTCCTCTTCCCTGGTAATCATGTTACCTCTACTCTCTTCATTCCTGTTCCATTTTTAAATATCCCATTTCTTTGGTGAGTGTTTTGCTCTCTTGATAGGAGCGAGAGACCGAGAGAGAGAGAGAGAGAGAGAGAGAAGAGAGAGAGAGAGAGAGAGAGAGAGAGAGAGAGAGAGAGAGAGAGAGAGAGCTGACGGGCAGGACTAAGAGAGGACTGAGGGGAAGGGGATAAAAATTAAGTGGAAGATTTCATATCAACAAGAAATATATATATATATATATATATATATATATATATATATATATAATATATATATATATATATGTCGTGCAGAATATGTAAAACTGGTCAATTAGCAAGAACTCGTTTAAAATTAAGTCCTTTCTATAATTTTTCTCTTATACATTTAAAGATATATTTTTTCCGTTAATTTTAATGTAAAAATTTTTAATTTTGCTCCAAAAGAATCTTAGAAAACTTACCTAACCTTATTATAACAAGAACAATTTATTTTAGCCTAACCCAACTAAATATATTTTAGATTTGTTTACAATAATTTAATACTAAAACACAGTGAAATATATTTTTTTCGTTAGGTTCAGAATGATTTTGGCGAAATTATTGCATACACAAATTTTCACTTGTCCTATATGGCAAGATGAACGTTGCTATTTAAGCCAAGATCCCAAGTTCTGCCTATTCGGCACGACATATATATATATATATATATATATATATATATATATATATATATATATATATATATATATATATATATATATATATATATATATAAACACTGCGACTAGCCGGGGGATCGAACCCATGCTGTTTTAGCCTCGCCATGCAATCCTACAATCCATACAATCCTACTGGATTGTATGGTCCGGGTATTAGTATGGTATTATTCAATTAGCAAGAACTCATTTAAAATTACGTCCTTTCTAAAATTTTCTCTTATACGTTTGAAGATATTTTGATTTTCATTAATGTTAATGTAAAAAATAATAATTAAATACCAAAAGGACCTTAGGAAACTTACCTAACCTTATTATAACAAGCACAATTTAATTTAGCCTAATCCAACAAAATGTATTTTAGATTAGTTTGTAATGATTTTATAATGAGCACATATACTGAAATATATATTTTTCATTATTTTCAGAATGATTTCTTCGAAATTATTGAATACACAAATTTTCGCTTGCCTTATTCGGCAAGAAGAGCGCTACTATTTAAGCCATAATCCCAAGTTTTACCTATTTGGCACGGCACACACACACACACACACACACACAACACACACACACACAAGAAACGACCAAGAAGTATGTGAGGAGCTCAACATGAGATTTAATGGCGACAGAAAGGATTCTGGGAAGTCAGAATAGAGGGGGACACCAACAAAGGATATACCAACAAGTGTTGGATGAAATACACACAACTGAGGAGGAGGTGAAGAAGCTGCTAAGTGACCTTGATACCTCATAGGCAGTGGAACCGGACAACATCTCTCCGTGGGTCCTTAAAGAGGGAGCAGAGACGCTGTGTGTGCCACTAACAACAATGTTCAACACATCCACTGAAACTGGGCAACTACCTGAGGTATGGAAGACAGCAAATATAGTCCTCATTTTTACGAAAGGAGACAGACACGAGGTACTAAACTGTAGACCAGTGTCACTGACGTGTATAGTACGTAAAGTCATGGAGAAGATAATCAGGAGGAGAGTGGTGGAGCACCTAGAGCGGAAAAAGCTTATGAATGACTACCAGCAGGGATTGAGGGAAGGCAAATCCTGTGTCACAAATCTACTGGAGTTTTATGACAAGGTAACGGAAGTTAGATACGAGAGAGAGGGGTGGGAAGACTGCATTTTCTTGGAATGCAAGAAGGCCCTCGACACAGTTCCTCACAAGAGATTAATGCAAAAGCAGGAGGATCAGGCACGTATAACAGAAAGGGCACTGCAATGGATCAGAGAATACCTGATAATGGCAGCAACAACGAGTCATGGTACGTGATGAGGTATCACAGTGGGCTCCGGTGACGAGCGGGGTTCGTCAGGGGTCAGTCCTAGAACCAGTGCTATTTTTGGTATATGTGAATGACATGACGGAAAGGATAGACTCAGAAGTGTCCCTGTTTGCAGATGATGTGAAGTTAATGAGGAGAATTAAATCGGATGAGGATGATGCAGGACTACAAAGACACGTGGACAGGCTGGAAGCTTGGTCCAGTAACTGGCTCCTCAAATTTAACCCCGCCAAATGCAAAGTCTTGAAGAACGGGGAAGGGCAAAAAAGACCGCAGACAGAGTATAGGCTAGGTGGCCAAAGACTGCAAACCTTGCTCAAGGAAAAGGATTCTGCGGTGAGTATAATACCGAGCACGTCTCCTGAGGCGGCACATCAACCAGATAACTACTGCAGATTATGGGCGCCTGGCAAACCTGAGAACAGCGTTTCGATACCTCACTAAGGAATCGTTCAAGACTCTGTACACCGTGTACGTAAGGTCCACACTGGAGTAAGCAGCAATTGAAGTGAGCAGAAATTATAGAAAGTGCCAAGGTTTGAAAAAAGACTAGTTCCAGAGCTAAGGGGAATGTCCTACGAAGAAAGGTAAAGGGAAATCGTCCTGATTACACTGGAGGACAGGAGGGTCAGGGGTGACATGATAACGAAATACATAATATTGCGAGGAATTGACAAAATGGACAGAGACAGGATGTTCCAGAGATGGGACACAGTAACAAGGTGTGACAATTGGAAGCTGAGGACCCAGATGAGTCAAAGAGATGTTAGGAAGAATTTCTTTAGTCATAGAGTTGTCAGGTGAGTGGAATAGTAGTGGCAAGTGATGCAAGTTGAGAAGACAGGACCCTAATGAATTTTAAGAGACAGGTAGATAGAGATCTCACTGAAGACAGGAGAGGAGCAGGACCTAACAAATGATATTGAAGAAAACGATGACCAGAAGACTAATGCTCGGCCCAATGCAACCATAAATAGGTAAGTAGCAATAACAGACCACACAACAAGACACAGAACACACAACACATCATCAACGAACTACTCAACACAAGACCACACACTACCACACATATATATATAATATATATATATATATATATATATATATATTAATATATATATATATATATATTTATATGCAAAACAACCACTCTGAAAGATTAATGAACACATATCAACAGCAGCGATAACACATATTCGATGAATATACATACAAACATTATCAAGGACCAAACCTGTAAATATAATGATAATATAAATAGTATAATATATATATAATAAAGTATATATATATATCAACAGCATTAGATTACAGAAACCAGCTTTTCTTATGAAATACCCTGATAAAATATATGATGAATAATGATAACCACTAACCTCAGACAGCAGAGTGCATGATAAGACCACTAAACCTCAGACAGCAGAGTACATGATAGACCACTAACCTCAGACAGCAGAGTACATGATAGACCACTAACCTCAGACAGCAGAGGCATGATAGACCACTAACCTCAGACAGCAGAGTACATGATAAACCACTAACCTCAGACAGCAGAGTACATGATAGACCACTAACCTCAGACAGCAGAGTACATGATAAACCACTAACCTCAGACAGCAGAGTAGCATGATAGACCACTAACCTCAGACAGCAGAGTACATGATAGACCACTAACCTCAGACAGCAGAGTACATGATAAACCACTAACCTCAGACAGCAGAGTACATGATAGACCACTAACCTCAGACAGCAGAGTACATGATAAACCACTAACCTCAGACAGCAGAGTCATGATAACATAACCTCAACGAGATGATAACCACTAACCTCAGACAGCAGAGTACATGATGAACCACTAACCTCAGACAGCAGAGTACCACTAACCTCAGACAGCAGAGTACATGATAGACCACTAACCTCAGACAGCAGAGTACATGATAGACCACTAACCTCAGACAGCAGAGTACATGATAGAACCACTAACCTCAGACAGCAGAGTACATGATAAACCACTAACCTCAGACAGCAGAGTACATGATAAACCACTAACCTCAGACAGCAGAGTACATGATAAACCACTAACCTCAGACAGCAGAGTACATGATAGACCACTAACCTCAGACAGCAGAGTACATGATAAACCACTAACCTCAGACAGCAGAGTACATGATAAACCACTAACCTCAGACAGCAGAGTACATGATAAACCACTAACCTCAGACAGCAGAGTACATGATAGACCACTAACCTCAGACAGCAGAGTACATGATAAACCACTAACCTCAGACAGCAGAGTGCATGATAGACCACTAACCTCAGACAGCAGAGTACATGATAGACCACTAACCTCAGACAGCAGAGTACATGATAGACCACTAACCTCAGACAGCAGAGTACATGATAAACCACTAACCTCAGACAGCAGAGTACATGATAAACCACTAACCTCAGACTGCATGATAAACCACTAACCTCAGACAGCAGAGTGCATGATAGACCACTAACCTCAGACAGCAGAGTGTATGATAGACCACTAACCTCAGACAGCAGAGTGTATGATAGACCACTAACCTCAGACAGCAGAGAAGTAACCACTACCTAGATGCTAAAACCACTAACCTCAGACAGCAGAGTGCATGATAGACCACTAACCTCAGACAGCAGAGTACATGATAGACCACTAACCTCAGACAGCAGAGTGTATGATAGACCACTAACCTCAGACAGCAGAGTACATGATAGACCACTAACCTCAGACAGCAGAGTACATGATAGACCACTAACCTCAGACAGCAGAGTGTATGATAGACCACTAACCTCAGACAGCAGAGTACATGATAGACCACTAATCTCAGACAGCAGAGTACATGATGAACCACTAACCTCAGACAGCAGAGTACCACTAACCTCAGACAGCAGAGTACATGATAGACCACTAACCTGAGACAGCAGAGTACATGATAGACCACTAACCTCAGACAGCAGAGTACATGATAGACCACTAACCTCAGACAGCAGAGTGCAGTTCGAAACGTTTACAACCCCCCCCCCTCCTTCCCCAGACTGAGAGTCTATCAATATGCAATTTGCTTGTAATCGATTAAGGGGAGAGGGAGAAGGGGTCAACGCCCCTGCGGCTCGGTCTCCGACCCCCCACCAGACCATGCACTGTGGTGCGTGTGGGGTCGGGGTTAGTTAAATACGCAAGTTAGATATTAGTAATTAGGGCTAGGCTAGTTATTGCTAGGTTACGTTAGGTTAACACAGATCACCTTAGCCTTGGTTAACTTAGGTTAACTTATATTAACTAAAGTTAACATATATTAGCTTAATTTAAATTATATTAACTTACTTGTATCAACTTAGATTAAGTTAAATTAACTTAGGTTAACTTAGGTTATATATTTAAACACAAAATAACAAGTTAGAGAGAGGCTTGGTGTCATGTGTCAGGTGTCAGGTGTCATGTGTCAGGTGTCAGGTGTCAGTGTCTGGTGTCTGGTGTCAGGTGTCAGGTGTCAGGTGTCAGTGTCAGGTGTCAGGTGTCAGTGTCAGGTGTCAGGTGTCAGTGTCAGGTGTCAGGTGTCAGTGTCAGGTGTCAGAGTCAGGTGTCAGGTGTGACAGCAGGTGACGCAGGATATGCACCAAGCCTTCGACGTACGACGCCGTTGGTGCCAGAATGTGCCAAAACCTGGAGCAACAGGCTGTTGTGCATGGAGCAGTGTATGGAGCAGTGTATGAAGCAGAGTATGAAGCAGTGTATGGAGCAGTGTATGGAGCAGTGTATGGAGCAGTGTATGGAGCAGTGTATGGAGCAGTGTATGGAGCAGTGTAGGGAGCAGTGTAGGGAGCAGTGTATGGAACAGTGCATGGAGCAGTGCATGGAGCAGTGCATGGAGCAATGCATGGAGCAGTGTATGGAGCAGTGCATGGAGCAGTGTATGGAGCAGTGTATGGAGCAGTATAAGGAGCAGTATAAGGAGCAGTGTATGGAGCAGTGTATGGAGCAGTGTAGGGAGCAGTGTAGGGAGCAGTGTATGGAGCAGTGTATGGAGCAGTGTATGGAGCAGTGTATGGAGCAGTATATGGAGCAGTGTATGGAGCAGTGTATGGAGCAGTGTAGGGAGCAGTGTATGGAGCAGTGTATGGAGCAGTGTAGGGAGCAGTGTAGGGAGCAGTGTATGGAGCAGTGTATGGAGCAGTGTATGGAGCAGTGTATGGAGCAGTGTATGGAGCAGTATAAGGAGCAGTATAAGGAGCAGTATAAGGAGCAGTGTATGCAGCAGTGTAGGGAGCAGTGTATGCAGCAGTGTAGGGAGCAGTGTATGGAACAGTGTATGGAGCAGTGTATGGAGCAGTGTATGAAGCAGTGTGTAAAACAGTGTATGGAGCAGTGTATGGAGCAGTGTATGGAGCAGTATAAGGAGCAGTATAAGGAGCAGTGTATGGAGCAGTGTATGGAGCAGTGTATGCAGCAGTGTATGCAGCAGTGTAGGAAGCAGTGTATGGAACAGTGTATGGAGCAGTGTATGGAGCAGTGTATGAAGCAGTGTATAAAACAGTGTATGGAGCAGTGTATGGAGCAGTGTAGGGAGCAGTGTATGGAGCAGTATAAGGAGCAGTATAAGGAGCAGTATAAGGAGCAGTGTATGCAGCAGTGTAGGGAGCAGTGTATGCAGCAGTGTAGGGAGCAGTGTATGGAACAGTGTATGGAGCAGTGTATGGAGCAGTGTATGAAGCAGTGTGTAAAACAGTGTATGGAGCAGTGTATGGAGCAGTGTATGGAGCAGTATAAGGAGCAGTATAAGGAGCAGTGTATGGAGCAGTGTATGGAGCAGTGTATGGAGCAGTGTATGGAGCAGTGTATAAAACAGTGTATGGAACAGTGTATGGAGCAGTGTATGGAGCAGTGTATGGAGCAGTGTATAAACATTGTATGGAGCAGTGTATGCAGCAGTGTATGCAGCAGTGTAGGGAGCAGTGTATGGAACAGTGTATGGAGCAGTGTATGGAGCAGTGTATGGAGCAGTGTAGGGAGCAGTGTATGGAGCAGTGTATGGAACAGTGCATGCATCAGTGTATGGAGCAGTGTATGGAGCAGTGTATGGAGCAGTGTAGGGAGCAGTGTATAGAGCAGTGTATGGAGCAGTGTATGGAGCAGTGTATGCAGCAGTGTATAGAGCAGTGTATGGAGCAGTGTATGGAGCAGTGTATGGAGCAGTGTATGCAGCAGTGTATGCAGCAGTGTAGGGAGCAGTGTATGGAACAGTGTATGGAGCAGTGTATGGAGCAGTGTATGGAGCAGTGTATGGAGCAGTGTATGGAGCAGTGTATGGAACAGTGCATGCATCAGTGTATGGAGCAGTGTATGGAACAGTGTATGGAGCAGTGTATGGAGCAGTACAGGGAGCAGTGTATGGAGCAGTGTATGGAGCAGTGTATGGAGCAGTGTAGGGAGAAGTGTATGGAGCAGTGTATGGAGCAGAGTAGGGAGCAGTGTATGGAGCAGTGTATGCAGCAGTGTATGCAGCAGTGTAGGGAGCAGAGTTTGGAACAGTGTATGGAGCAGTGTATGGAGCAGTGTATGGAGCAGCATATAGAGCAGTGTATGGAGCAGTGTATGGAGCAGTGTATGGAGCAGTATATGGAGCAGTATAGGGAGCAGTGTATGGAGCAGTGTATGGAGCAGTGTAGGGAGCAGTGTATGGAGCAGTGTATGGAGCAGTGTATGGAGCAGTGTACAGCAGTGTATGCAGCAGTGTAGGGAGCAGTGTATGGAGCAGTGTATGGAGCAGTGTATGGAGCAGTGTATGGAGCAGTGTATGGAGCAGTGTATGGAACAGTGTATGGGGCAGTGTATGGAGCAGTGTATGGAGCAGTGTATAGAGCAGTGTATAGAGCAGTGTATGGAGCAGTGTATGGAACAGTGCATGCATCAGTGTATGGAGCAGTGTATGGAGCAGTGTATGAAGCAGTGTATGGAGCAGTGTATGGAGCAGTGTATGGAGCAGTATAAGGAGCAGTATAAAGAGCAGTGTATGGAGCAGTGTATGGAGCAGTGTATGGAGCAGTGTAGGGAGCAGTATATGGAACAGTGCATGCATCAGTGTATGGAGCAGTATAAGGAGCAGTGTATGGAGCAGTGTATGGAGCAGTGTATGGAGCAGTATAAGGAGCAGTGTATGGAGTAGTGTATGGAGCAGTGTATGGAACAGTGCATGCATCAGTGTATGGAACAGTGTATGGAGCAGTGTATGGAGCAGTGTATGAAGCAGTATAGGGAGCAGTGTATGGAGCAGTGTATGGAGCAGTGTAGGGAGCAGTGTATGGAACAGTGTATGGAGCAGTGTATGGAGCAGTGTATGCAGCAGTGTATGCAGCAGTGTATACAGTAGTGTAGGGAGTAGTGTATGGAACAGTGTATGGAGCAGTGTATGGAGCAGTGTATGGAGCAGTGTATGGAGCAGTGTATGGAACAGTGCATGCATCAGTGTATGGAGCAGTGTATGGAGCAGTGTATGGAGCAGTGTATGGAGCAGTGTAGGGAGCAGTGTATGGAGCAGTGTAGGGAGCAGTGTATGGAGCAGTGTAGGGAGCAGTGTATGGAGCAGTGCATGGAGCAGTGTAGGGAGCAGTGTATGGAGCAGTATATGGAGCAGTGTATGGAGCAGTATAAGGAGCAGTGTATGGAGTAGTGTATGGAGCAGTATATGGAGCAGTGTATGGAGCAGTATAAGGAGCAGTGTATGGAGTAGTGTATGGAGCAGTGTATGGAACAGTGCATGCATCAGTGTATGGAGCAGTATACTGAGCAGTGTATGGAGCAGTATAAGGAGCAGTGTATGGAGTAGTGTATGGAGCAGTATATGGAGCAGTGTATGGAGCAGTATAAGGAGCAGTGTATGGAGTAGTGTATGGAGCAGTGTATGGAGCAGTATATGGAGCAGTGTATGGAGTAGTGTATGGAGCAGTGTATGGAGCAGTATATGGAGCAGTGTATGGAGCAGTATAAGGAGCAGTGTATGGAGTAGTGTATGGAGCAGTGTATGGAACAGTGCCTGCATCAGTGTATGGAGCAGTATAGGGAGCAGTGTATGGAGCAGTGTATGCAGCAGTGTATGGAGAAGAGGGGAGGTTACAGTACATGGAACAGATACTCACAAAATAAAGAGGAGACACGTTCACACACTCCAGGCACGTTCACACACTCCAGGCACGTTCACACACTCCAGGCATGCTCACACACTCCAGGCACGCTCACACACTCCAGGCACGTTCACACACTCCAGGCATGCTCACACACTCCAGGCACGTTCACACACTCCAGGCACGTTCACACACTCCAGGCACGTTCACACACTCCAGGCATGCTCACACACTCCAGGCACGTTCACACACTCCAGGCACGTTCACACACTCCAGGCATGCTCACACACTCCAGGCACGTTCACACACTCCAGGCACGCTCAGACACTCCAGGCACGTTCACACACTCCAGGCACGTTCACACACTCCAGGCACGCTCACACACTCCAGGCACGCTCAGACACTCCGGCACGTTCACACACTCCAGGCACGTTCACACACTCCAGGCACGTTCACACACTCCAGGCACGTTCACCACACTCCAGGCACGCTCAGACACTCCAGGCACGTTCACACACTCCAGGCACGCTCACACACTCCAGGCACGCTCAGACACTCCAGGCACGTTCACACACTCCAGGCACGCTCAGACACTCCAGGCACGCTCAGACACTCCAGGCACGCTCACACACTCCAGGCACGCTCAGACACTCCAGGCACGTTCACACACTCCAGGCACGTTCACACACTCCAGGCACGTTCACACACTCCAGGCACGTTCACACACTCCAGGCACGTTCACACACTCCAGGCACGCTCAGACACTCCAGGCACGTTCACACACTCCAGGCACGCTCACACACTCCAGGCAACGCTCAGACACTCAGGCACGCTCACACATCCGGGCACGCTCAGACACTCCAGGCACGTTCACACACTCCAGGCACGTTCACACACTCCAGGCACGTTCACACACTCCAGGCACGTTCACACACTCCAGGCACGTTCACACACTCCAGGCACGCTCAGACACTCCAGGCACGTTCACACACTCCAGGCACGCTCACACACTCCAGGCACGTTCACACACTCCAGGCACGCTCAGACACTCCAGGCACGTTCACACACTCCAGGCACGTTCACACACTCCAGGCACGCTCACACACTCCAGGCACGTTCACACACTCCAGGCACGCTCACACATTTCCAGGCATGCTCACACACTCCAGGCACGTTCACACACTCCAGCACGTTCACAAAATCCAGGCACGCTCACACACTCCAGGCACGCTCACACACTCCAGGCACGTTCACACACTCCAGGCACGTTCACACATCCAGGCACGTTCACACACTCCGGGCACGCTCCCACACTCCAGGCACGCTCACACACTCCAGGCACGCTCACACACTCCAGGCACGCTCACACACTCCAGGCATGCTCACACACTCCAGGCACGTTCACACACTCCAGGCACGCTCACACACTCCAGGCACGGTCACACACTCCAGGCGCGTTCACACACTCCAGGCACGCTCACACACTCCAGGCACGTTCACACACTCCAGGCACGCTCACACACTCCAGGCACGTTCACACACTCCAGGCACGCTCACACACTCCAGGCACGCTCACACACTCCAGGCGTGTTCACACACTCCAGGCACGCTCAGACACTCCACGCACGTTCACACACTCCAGGCACGCTCACACACTCCAGGCACGTTCACACACTCCAGGCACGTTCACACACTCCAGGCACGCTGACACACACCAGGCACGCTCACACACTCCAGGCACGTTCACACACTCCAGGCACGCTCAGACACTCAGGCACGTTCACACACTCCAGGCACGCTCACCCCACTCCAGGCACGTTCACACACTCCAGGCACGCTCACACACTCCAGGCACGCTCACACACTCCAGGCACGCTCACACACTCCAGGCACGTTCACACACTCCAGGCACGTTAAAATACTCCAGGCACGTTCAGGTACTCCAGGCACGTTCAGCCACTCCAGGCACATTCACGCACTAGAGGCACGTTCAAGTACTCCATGCACGTTCAGACATTCCAGGCACTGTCAGACACTCCAGGCACGTTCACACTCTCCAGACACGTTCAGGTACTCCAGGCACGTTCACACACCCCATGCACGTTCAGACACTCCAGGCACGTTCAGACAATTCAGGCACGTTCAGACTCTTCAGGCACGTTCAGGCATTCTAGGCACGGTCACACTCTCCAGTCACCTTTTCACACTCTATGCACGTTCAGGCATTCCAGGCACGTTCAGACACATGCAAACACGTCAAGGCACGTTCAGAAACTCCAGGCACGCCCAGGCATGTTCAGATACTTCAGGCACGTCCAGACACGTTCCGACACTCCAGGCACGTTCAAACACTCCAGACACGTTCAGTCATTCCAGACAAGTTTAGACACTCCAGATACGTTCAGACTCGTCCAGGCACGTTCAGACACGTTCAGGCACGTTCAAACACCTCTAGACACGTACAGACACTCCGAACACGTTCTGACACGTCTTTTTTTTACGTACGGACACTCTAGGCACGTTCAAACACGTCCAGACAAGTCCAGACACGTTGAGATACTTTCAGTCACGTTCAGGCACGTTCAGACATGTCTGCCTAAAACTGTACAACTAACTTCAAGAAAGTCGCTACATGGTTGAACCTTCAAGGCAAAGGTCAAGATCCCACTCTAACCCCTCTCTTCTCCCCTCTCATCTTCCCCTCTCATCTTCTTCTTTCCTTATTTTCACACACTCTTTCCCCTTCTCTTCTCCCCTCTCATGTTCCCCTCTCTTTTCCCCTCTCTTCTCCTCTCTCATATTTCCCTCTCTTCTTCCTTCTTCATGTTCCCGTCCTCACTTCTCCCCCTCTCATGTTCCCTCTCTTCTTCCTTCTCATGTTCCCCTCTCTTTTCCTTCTCATGTTCCCCTCTCTTCTTCCTTCTCATGTTCCCCTCTCTTCTTCCTTGTCATGTTCCCCTCTCTTCTTCTTTGTCATGTTCCCTCCTCTTTGTTCCCTCTCATATTCCCCTCTCTTCTTTCTTCTCATGTTCCCCTCTCTTTTTCTTCTCATGTTCCCCTCTCTTCTCCCCTCTCATATTCCCCTCTCTTCTTTCTTCTCATGTTCCCCTCTCTTTTCCTTCTCATGTTCCCCTCTTTTCTCCCCGCTCACGTTCCTTTCTCTTCACAACTCTCATGTTCCCCCTCCCTCTCCTCCCCTCTCACGTCTCTCTCCTCCTCCCCTTTAATGTACCTCTCTCCCCTTTATTTCTTCTCTCTCTCTCTCTCTCTCTCTCTCTCTCTCTCTCTCTCTCTCTCTCTCTCTCTCTCTCTCTCTCTCTCTCTCTCTTCCCCTTTAGCCCTAACGACAGCCCATTTCTCCAGGGAGTTAATACCGCTGGTGAGGGGAGATGAGGAGAGGGTGAGGGGTGCAGGGTGAAGGGTGAGGAGAGGAGGGTGAGGGGTGAAGGGTGAGGAGAGGAGGGTGAGGGGTGAAGGGTGAGGGGTAAAGGGGTGGATTGGTGGAGGGTAGAGTGGTGGAGGTGTAGAGTGTGGGGGGTGAGGGGTGTCGGGTGAGGGTGGAGGGTGAGTGGTGGGAGGGTGAACGGGTGTAGGGTGAGGGGTGAAGGTGAGAGGTGAAGGGTTGAAGGGAGGAGGTTGAGGATGAAAGTGAGGGGTGGAGGTGAGGGTGGAAAGGGTGAGAGGTGGAGGTGAGGGGTGAAGGTGAAAGGGTGAAGGGTGAGGGGAGAAGGGTAGGGGTGAGGGGTGAGGGATGAATTGTTCAGGGTTGGAGGGTGAGAGGTGGGAGGGTGAGGGGTGACAGGGTTAGGATGAAGGGTCAGGGGGGGAGGGTGAGTGGGTTGGAGGGTGGAGGGGTGGAAGGTGAGGGTGAATGGTGAGGGGTGAAGTGAGAGGGATGAAGGGTTAGGGTAAGGGTGCAGAGGCGGAGGATGAGGGGTGAAGGGTGAGGGATGGAGGGTGAGGGGTGAATGGAACGAGGTGAAGGGTGAGGGTGAAGGTTGAGGGTTGAGGGTGAGGGTTGGAGTGAGGGATGGAGGTGAGGGTGGAGGGTGAGGGGGGAGTGTAAGGGATGAATGGTAGGGATGAAGGGTGAGGGGATCAACGGTGAGGGGTGAGGGTGAGGGATGAAGGGTGAGTGGGTGGGGGTTAGGGGTGAGGGTAGAGGGGTGGAGGTGAGGGGTGAGGGGTGAGGATGAATGGTGAGGGATGAAGGTGAGGGTGGAGGGTGAGGGGGTGGAAAGTGAGAGTGGAGGGTCAGGAGGGGTGGAGGGTGAGGGATGAAGAGTGAGGGATGAAGGGTGAGGAATGAAGGGTGAGAGATGAAGGGTGAGGGTTGGAGGGTGAGGGATGAACGATGAGGAATGAAGGGTGAGGGATGAAGGGTGAGGGTGGAGGGTGAGGGGTGGAGGGTGCGGATGAAGGGTGAAGTGGTGGAGGGTGAGGATTAAGGGTGAGGGTGGAAGGTGAGGTATGAAGGTGAGGGAATGAAGGGTGAGGGTGAAGGGTGAGGACTGAAGGTGAGGGATGAAGGGTGAGGGGTTGAAGGTGAGGATGAAGGTTAAAGGGGTGCGGAAGGATGAGCCGGTGGAGGGTGTGAAGGGATGAAGTGGAGGGGTGAATGTGAGGGATGAAGGGTGAGGGATGGAAGGGTGAGGGGTGGAAAAGTGATCGATGAAGTGGGTGAGGGATTATGTAGGGTGAGGGGTGAAGGGTTGTGAGAGACGAAGGGTGAGGGGTGGAGGTGAATGTAAAGTGAGGAGATGAAAGGGTGAAAGGGTGTGGTGGAAGGGTGAGGATGAAGGGTGAGGGTAGAGGGTGATGCGATTGAAGGTAAAGGGTGTAGATGAGGTGGAGGGTTGAGAGAAAAGGGAGGAGATAAAGGGTGAGGATAAAGGGTGGAGGGGTTGGAGGGTGAGGATGATGGGGAGGTGTGAGGGTGAGGGGTGGAGGGTGAGGGATGAAGGGTGAGGGGTGGAGGGGTGAGGGGGGAGGGGGAGATGAAGAGTTAGGGATGAAGGGAGGGATAAGGGTGGAGGGATAAAGGTGGAGGGATGAAGGGGAGGGGTGGAGGGTAAGGGATGAGAGGGTGAATTTGGAGGTGAGGATGAAAGTGAGGGGTTGGAGGGTGAGGATGAAGGGTGAGGGGTGTTGGGTGTGGGGTGGAGGGTAAGGGATGAAGGGGTGAAGTTTTTAGGTGGATGAAAGGTGAGGGGTGGTGTGAGGAGGAAGGGTGGGTGGAAGGTGAGGATGAAGGGTGAGGGTTAAATGGTGTGGGATGAAGTTAGGAATGAAGGGTGAGGAGTGAAGGGTGAGGGAGGAAGGGTGGGGTGAAGTGAGGGGCTGAAGGTGTGAGGTTGAAGGGTTGGAGGGGTGAAGGGTGAGGGGTGAAGGATGAGGGATGAAGGGGTGAGGGGTGAGGTGTAGGTAGGGATGTAGGGTAAAGGGTGATGGATGAGGTTGAGGGTGTGATGAAGGGTGATGGGTGAGGGCGAGGTTGAAGTGAGGGGTGGAGGGTGAGGGATTAGGGTAAAGGGGATGGGTGAGGGATGTAGGTGAGTGTGAAAGGTGAGGGAGGAAGGGGTGGGTGGAAGGTGAGGGGTGAAGGGTGAGGGTGAAGGTGAGGGATTGAGGGTAAGGGTGATGGGTGGTGAGGTGAGATGATGGGTGAGGGGAGGAAAGTGATGGGTGAAGAGGAGGGGTGGAGGGTGAAGGGTGATGGGTGTGGGTGAAGAAGAAAGGGGTGAGGGGTGGAGGGTGTGAAGGATGAAGGGTGAGGGTATTTGGTGGGTGAAGGGTGATGGGTGGGATGGAAGGTGAGGATGAAGGGGGAGGGGTGGAGGGTGTAGGTGAAGGGTGTGGGGTGGGGTGTTTGTAAAGGTGGAGGGGGTGGAGGGTGAGGGACGTGATGGGGTGAGGGGTGAGGGTGAGGATGATAGGGGTGAGGGGTGGTGGGGTGGGGGTGATGGTGAGGGGGGAAGGGTGAGGGATGGAGGGTGAAGGTTGTTGGGAGGGTGTGGCTAAAGGGTGTAGGGTGAGGGGGGGGAGTGGTGGTGGGATGAAGTGAGGGGTGAGGGGGTGGGGGGGAGGGGATGGGGGGTTGGGTGTGGGGTGGTGGGTGAGTTGTGAAGGGAAGGTGTGGGTGGTGGGTGGTTGTAGGGTTGGGTGGTGGGTGAGGGATGTTAGGTGATGGGGTGGTGAGGGTGCGGGGGGAGGTTATTGGTGAAGGGTGGGAGGGTGAGGGATTTGGGGTTGGGATGGTGGTGGGGATTAGGGGATGGTGGGTGAGGGTGGGTGGGGAAGGGTTGAATGTAGTGTGTGTTGGTGGGGTGATGTTTTGGGGTGGGTGGAGGTGAGGGTAGTAGGTAGGGGTGGAGGTGAGGGTGTTGGAATGAGTGGTGGTGGGTAATAGGTGTTGAGATTGGGTGTAGGGGTGGGTTGTTGTTAGGGGGTGTTGGGTGTAGGGGTGGGTGTAGTGGTTGTTGGGGGTGGATGATTGGGTGAGTTGGTGAGGCTGAAGGGGAGAGTGGTAGGGGGGGGGTGAAGGGAGTATTGGGTGTGTTGATGGTGTGGGGTGGTGGTGGTATGGGTGTGGGATGGAGGTTAAGGGTGTAGGGGAGGAGGGTTGTGAGGTGAGTGATGAGGGTGAGGGTGGAGGGTGAGGGTTGAAGGGTAGATGGTGGGGGTGGGTGGTTTATGGGTTGGTGGGGGAGTGGATGAAGGTGGGTGGGAGGTGTGTGGGTTGAATGGTTTTGGTGGAGGTATGGTGTTATTTGGTTTGGGATGATTTAGGGGGGTGGAGTAGGTGAGGGGGAAGGGTTGGGTTTAGGGGGTGTAGGTGGAAGTAGCGGGTGTGGGGGTGGTTTGTGGGTTAAGGGGTGTGGGTAGGGGTGGAGGTGTAGGGATGTAGGGGAGGCCGGAAAGTGAGGGGTGAAGGGTGAAGGGTTGGAGGTGAGTGATGAAGGTAGGGGAGTGGAGGGTGAGGGGCTGGAAGGGTAAAGGGTGAAGGATAGGGTGGGAGGGTGAGGATGAAGGTGAGGGGTGGAGGTGAGGGGTGGAGGGGGGGGAATGAAGGGTGAGGGGTGGAGGGAGTGAGGGAGGAAGGGGGTGGGTGAGTGATGGGATGAAGGGTGAGGGTAGGAGGTGAGGGATGAAGTGAGGGGTTAAGGGTGAGGGATCGAAGGTGAGGGTGGTAGGGTGGAGGTGAAGGGTGAGGGGTGAAGGTGAGGGATGGGGGTGAGAAGATGGAGGGTGAGGGGTGAGGGTAAATGTGAAGGGTAGGGGTGGAGAGGTGAGGGATTGAAGGGTGAGGTGAATGTGAGGGTGAGGGTGAGGGTGTGAAGGGTTGAGGGGGTGGAGGTGACGGTGAAGGTGAGCGGGTGGAGTGTGAGTTGTGAACGGTGAGGGTGAGGGTGAGGGATGAAGGGTAGGGGTGGAAGGTGAGGATGAAGGGTGAGGGTGGAGGGTGAGGGGTGAAGGGTGAGGGTGAAGGTGAGGGGATGGAGAGGGTGAGAGATGGAGGCTGAAGGGGTGGAGAGGTAAATGGTGAAGGGTGGGAAGGGGTGGAAGGGTGAGGGTTGAAAGGGTGAGGGTAAGGGTGTGGGGGTGGAGGGTGAGGGTGAAGATGAGGGGTGGAGGGTTGAGTTGTGAACGGTTAGGGTGAGGGTGAGGAGGAAGGGTGAGTGGTGAGGGTGAGGGATGAAAGGGTGTGGGTGGAGGGTGAGGGTGGTGGGTAAATGGTGAAGGGGGGAGGTGAGGATAAGGTATGGGATGGAGGGTGAGGGATTGCGGAGGTTAAGGGGGAGGTAGAGGGTTGAAGAGTGAGGGAGTGGAGGGTGAGAGATGAAGGGATAGGGGATAGAGGGTGAGGGGCGAAGTGTGAGGGTGGAGGATGAGGGGGCTGAAGGATGAAAGTGAGGAGTAAAAGGTGAAGGGTGAGGGTGGAAGGTGATGGATGAAGGTGAGGGGTGATGGGTGAAGGTGGAAAGGTGAGGGATGAAGTGTGAGGGATGAAAGGTGAGGGATAAGGTGAGTGAGTGAAGGGGAGAGATGAAGGGTTGGGGGTGAAGGGGCGAAGGTGAGGATGAAGGGGGTGAAGGGGTGGAGGATGAGGGTGAGGGGATGGAGGTAGAAGGGTGAAGGATGAGGTTGAGGTTGAGTGATTGAAGGTGAGGGGATGGAAGGGTGAGGGAGAGGAGGGAGAGGGTTGAGAGTATGAGGGATGAAGGAAAAGGGTGGAGGGACGGAGGATAAAAAGTAAGGGATAAGGGTGAGGGATGAAGGGTGAGGGGGAAGTGTGGGATGAAGGGTGAGGGTGAAGGTGAGGGGTGAAGAGGTTGGAGGGATTGAGTAAAGGGTGAAGGTGGAGGGGTTGGAGGGTGAGGAGAAGGGTGAGGTGGAGGTGAGGATGAAGGGTGAAAGGTGGAGGGTGAGGGGTGAGGGTAAAGGTGAAGGATGAGGGTGTGAGGTGAGGGATGCTGGGGTGAGGGTGAGGGTGAGGGTGGAGGGTGAGGGGTGGAGGGTGAGGATGAAGGTGAGGGTGGAGGGTGAGGGTAAGGGTGAGGGTGGGGAGGGTTTAGGCTAGTAGGGTGAGGGGTGAGGGTGATGGGATGAAGGGTGAGGGGTTAAGGGTGAGGGATGCATGGTGAGGGGTTTAAGGGTGAGGGAATAAGAGTGAGGGTGAGGGTGAGGGTGAGGTGAGGTGAGGGTGAGGAGTGGAGGGTAGGATGAAGGGTGAGGGGTGGAGGGTGAGGGATGAAGGTAGGGGTGGAGGGGTGAGGTGGCGGGTGAGGGGTGAAGGTGAGGTTAAGGGTGAGGGATGAAGGGTGAGGGGAGGGTGAGTGGGGGAAGTTTTGGTTTCATCACATCCCTCTCCCCTCGTTTTATCACCATTCCCTCCCTTACTCCATCCTTCACCTCTCTCCCTCTCTCCTGACCTTCTTAATTCCATCTGACGCTCACCTTCTCTCTCCATTCATAACAACCCATTACGATTCTCTCTCTCTCTCTCTCCTCTCTTCTCATCTCTCTCTCTCTCTCATCTCTCTCTCTCCTTTCTCTCTACTCCTCTCTCTCTCCTCTTCTCTCTCTGCTCTCTCTCTCTCACTCTGTCCACTCCTCTCACCACTCGCTCACTCGTAATTTCTTCAAATTATATCACTAATTAACAATTTACTAACTTCCCTACCACCTTCATTATTTAACAACTCCCCTTCATCCCTTCCTTAATATTATCCAAATCCCTATCCTTCCTTCCCTTCATTATTTTTTCATCACACACTCCCTCTTCCTCCTTCAATATTTTTTAACACTCCCTCTTTCCGATCCTTCATTATTTTCAAAATCCCGAGTCTTCCCTCGCCACATTAATTTATCACACATCCCTTCTTCCCTTCCTTCATATTTATACACTCTCCGTCTTCCTCCCTTCATTATTTATCACAACTCCCTTCTCGCCTCCCTTCCATATATTCACACTCCCTTCTTCCCTCCCTTCATTATTATATCACTCGCCTTCTTCCTCCCGTTCATTATTTCAACACTCCCTCTCATTCCTTCATTATTTTCAAAATCCCTTCTTCCTTACATTTCATTATTTTCACACTCCCTTCTTCCCTTTCCTTCATTAGTTTACACTCACCTTCTTCGCCTCCCATTCATTATTTTCAAAAATCCCTTTCGTCCCCCCTTCATTATTTCAAAAAACCCTTCTTCCCTCCTTTCATTTTTGCCCACACCCCTTCTTCCCTCCCTTCATTATTTATACACTCCCTTCTTCCTTCCCTTCATTATTTTCACACTCATTTCTTCCCTCCCTTCATTATTTATACACTCCCTTCTTCCTTCCCTTCATTATTTTCACACTCCCTTCTTCCTTCCCTCATTATTTACACACTCCCTTCTTCCCCTCCCTTCATTATTTATACACTCTCCCCTTTCTTCCTTCCCTTCATTAATTTTCACACTCCCTTCTACCTTCCCATCTTAATTTCACACTCACACTTCTACCCTCCCTTCATTATTTGTTTACACATCCTACTTCCTTTCCCTTCATTTTTTCACTACTCCCTTCTTCCCTCCCCTTTCAATATTTATACACTTCCTTCTTCCCCCTCCCCTTCATTATTTTTACACTCCCTTCTTACCTCCCTTCATTATTTATAACTCCTTCTTCCGATCCCTTCATTGTTTTCACACTACCTTCTTCCTCCCTTCATTATTTTCACACTCCCTCTTCCTCCCTTCAATATTTACACACCCCATACTTGGCCTCCCTCATTATTTTCAAACACTCCGCTTCTTCCCTCCCTTCATCATTTTATACACTTCCTACTAGTCCTTCCCTCATTGTTTCACACTCCCTTTCCTTCGCCTCGCCTTCATTATTTATACACTTCCTTCTTCCGTCCCTTCATTGTTTTCCACACTACCTTCTTTCACCTCCATTGCATTATTTTCACACTCCCTTCATCCCTTCCTCCATTATAGTCACACCCCTCATTCCCTTCCTCCATTATTTTCACTACTCCCTTCCTCCTTCCCGTCATTATTTCTACACTCCCTTCTTCCCTGCCCCTTCATTATTATTCACAATCCCTTCTTCCCTCCCTTCATTTTTATACTCTTCCTCTGTTCTTCCTTCCCTTCATTATTTTACACATCCCTTCTTCCCATCCCTTCATTATATTCACAAATCCCTTCTTCCCTCCCTTCATTATTTATACTCCTCCCTTCTTCCCTCCCTTCATTATTTATACTCTCCCTTCTCCTTCCCCTTCATTTTTCACAGTCCCTCCACCCTCCCCTTCATTATTTTATGCACTCGCCTTCTTCCCTCACCTTCATTATTTTCACAACTACCTTCCTACCTCCCTCATTATTTATACACTCCCTTCCGCCATCCCTTCATTATTTTCACACACACCTTCTTCCCCCCGGGCGCTTAGCCTGTATGGTTTATACACTCCCTTTCTCCCCTCCCCTTCATTAGTTTCACACACCCTTCTTCCCCTCCCTTCATTATTTTTACACTCCCTTCCTCCCTCCCTTCATTAATTGTCACACTCCCAACCTCCCCGCGAGCCTTCCATTATTTAATACACTCCTTCCTCCCTCCCTCATTATTTTCACACTCCCTTCTTCCCTCCCATCATTATTTTCACACTCATCCCCTTCATTCCTTCCTGCCATTATTTTCAACACTCCCTTCTTTCCTTCCTTCCTCCATTATTTTTCACACTCCCTTCCTCCTCCCGTCATTATTCAACATCACCCTTCTTCCTTCCCTTCATTATTTTCACAATTCCCTTCTTCCCTCCCTTCATTATTTATAATCTCCCTTCTTCCTTCACTTCATATTTATACCACACTGTCCCTTCTTCCCTCCCTTCATTATTTTCACAATCCTTCTTCCCTCCCTTCATTATTATATACTCTCCTTCTTCCTTCCCTTCATATTTTCACACACAGTCCCTTACCACCCTCCCATCATTATTTAATTGCATCTCCTTCTCCCTCCCTTCATTATTTATGCACTCCTCTTCGGTATTTCCCTCCCTTCATTATTTTCACACTCCCTTCTCCCCCCTCCCTCCCTTCATTATTTATACACTCCCCTTCCTCCCTCCCTTCATTATTTTCACACTGCGGCAGTTGGTCCCTTCTTCCCTCCCTTCATTATTTTATACACTCCCTCTCCCCTCCCATCATTATTTTTCAACACTCCCTTCTTCCCTCCCTTCATTATTTTTTACACTCCCTTCGTCCCTTTATTAATTTCACACTACTTCTTCACTCCCTTCATTATTTATTCGACACTCCCTTTCCTCCTCCCTTCAGTTATTTATACACTCCCTTCATCAAGAGCCCTTTCAATATTTTTACATCTCCCTTCTTTGCCCTCCTTTCATTATTTTCACACTCCCTTCTTCCCGTCCCTTCATTAATTGTCACACTCCCGTCCTCGCCTCCTTCATTATTTAATACACCCGCTTCATCCCTCCCTTAATTATTTATACACTCCACTTCTTCCCTCTCCTATCATTATTTTTACACTCCCTTCTTCCCTCCTTCCAATATTAATACACATCCCATTCTTCCGAGCACCTTCACTATTTTCACACACCTCTTTCCCTCCCGTCCATTATTTTCACACTGTCCCTTCTTCCTCCCTTCAAGATCATTTTCACATCCCTTCCTCCTCCCTTCATTATTTTCACACTCAACTTCTTCCTCATTTCATTATTTTCACACTCCCTTCTCCCTCCTTCATTATTTTCTACACTCCCTTCCTCCCTCCCTTCATTATTTTTACACCCCTCCTTCTTCCTCCCCTCATTATGTTCACACATCCCTTCTTCTCCTCCCTTCATTCTTTTCACACTCATGCCCTCCCCCTCATTAGTTGTCACACTCCTTCTTGCCCTCCCTTAAATCATTTCAGCACTCCCTTCATCCCTCCCTTTCATTATTTTCACACGTCCCTTCCTCCCTCCCTTCATTATTTATACACTCCCTTCTACTCCCTCCCTTCATTATTTATAACTCTCCGACGCTTCTTCCTCCCTTCATTATTTTTACACTCCCTTCCTTCCCTCCCCTTCATTATTTATACACTCTCTCTTATTTCCGTCTCCCTTCATAGGAATTTTTACGCCTCACCTGCTCATTATAGTTCACACTCCCTAGCTTCCCTCCCTTCATTATTTATACACTCCCTTCTTCCCACCCTCACTATTTATACTCACCCTTCTTTCCCTCCCTTCATTATTATAACACTCCCTTCTTCCTCCCTTCATATTATACACTCTCTTCTTTCCCTCCCTTCATGATTTTTACACTCCCTTCTTCCGGCATCCCATCATTATTTTCACACACTCCCTTTCTTCCCTCCCGTACATTATTTCACACTTCCCATCCTCCTCCCTTCATTATTTTCACTCTCCCTTCTTCCTCCCTTCATTATTTTCCACAACTCGCCCATTCTATTCCTCCCCATTAATTTCACTCTCCCTTCCTCCCTAACTTCATTTATTTTTACACTCCCTCTTCCCTCCCTTCGGTTATTTTCACACTCCATTCCTCCCTCCCTTCATTATTTTCACACTCCCTTCTTCCCTCCCTTCATTATTTTGCACACTCCCTTCTCCTGTCCCGTCATATGATTCTATCACTCCCTCTTCCCTCCTTCATCAATTTCACAATCCCCTTCTTCCCTCCCCTCATTATTTGGCACTCCTCCCTTCTTCCTTCCCTCATTATTTTCACACATCCCTTCTTCCTCCCTTCATTATTTTCACAATCCCTTCCTCACTCCCTTCATTATTTATACACTCCCTTCCTTCCCTCCTTCATTATTTTTTTACACTCCCTTCTTCCCTCCCTTCATTATTTTCACAATCCCTTCTTCCCTCCCTCATTATTTATACACTCCCTTACTTCCATTCCCTTCATTATTTTCACACTCCCTTCTCCCTCCCTTCATTAATTTCATAACAATCTTCCTCCCTCCCTACATTATTTATACACTCCCCCATGTTTCCCTCCCTTTCATTATTTATACCACTCCCTTCATTTATTTTTACACTCGCTTCTTCCCTCCCTTCATTATTTTCACACTTCCTTCCCTCCCCGCCTTCATTATTATACACTCCCTTCCTTCCCTCTTCATTATTTTCACACTCCTTCTTCCCTTCCGCTTCATATTTCACATCTCCCTTCCTCCCTCTCTCCCTACATTATTTTCACATTCCTCTTCATCCCTCCTCTTCATATTTTCACAGCTCCCTTCTTTCCCTCCCTCATTAGTTTTCACACTCCCTTCTTCCCTCCCTTCATTATATTCACACATTTGCCCTCCTTCCCGACATATTTCAAAACTCCCGTTCATCCCTCCCTTCATTAGTTTACACTCTCCCTTTTTCATCCCCTTCAATATTTCACTACACCCTTTCCCCCCCCCACCCCCCCTTCTTCCCCGTTCACCTCTCCTCCTTCATTATTTCACACTCTGCCTTCCTCCCTCCCTTCATTATTTATACACTCCTTCTTCCCCTACCCTTCATTATTTATACACTCCCTTCTACCCTCCCTTCATATTTTTACACTCCCTTCTTTTCTTCCCTCCCTTCATTATTTTCTACACACTTCGTCCTAGGTGCTTCCCTCCCTTCATGATTTTCACACTCTCCGATCCTCCCTCCTTTCATTATGATTATACACTCCCTATCTTCCCTCCCTTCATTAATTTTACACGTCCCTTCTTCCCTCCCTTCATTATGAGTTCACACTCCCCTTCTTCCCTCCCTTCATGAAGTTTTTACAACTCCTTCATTATTTTCACAATCACTTCTTCCCTCTCCTTCATTATTTACTACACTCCCGTTCTTCCCTGCCCTTCATTATTTATACTCTCCGCCCCTTCCTTCCCTTCCCTTCATTATTTACACACTCCCTTCTTCCCTCCCTTCATTATTTATACAACTCTCTTTCTTCCCTCCTCATCAATGATTTTTACACTGTCCCTTCATCGCCCCCTTCGATATTTTCACACGTCCCTCTTCCCTCCCTCATTATTATTCACACTCCCTTCCTCCCTCCCATCATTATTTTTCATCACTCTCCCTTCTTCTCCCTCCCTTCAATAATTTTCACACTCCCTTCTTTCTCCCTTCATTATGTTTCACACTTTCCCTTCCTCCCTCCCTTTCATTCTTTTTACACATCCTTCTTCCCTCCTTCATTATTTTTCCACACGTCCCTTCCTCCCTCCCTTCATTATTTTCACACTCCCTTCATCCCTCTCCTTCCTATTTACAACACTCCCTTCCTCATTCCCGACATTATTTTCTACACTCCCTTTCTTCCCTCGCGCTACATTATTTTCACACTCCTTCTTCCCTCCCTTCTTATTTTCACAAGTCCCTTCCTCCTCCGCTTCATTATTTAATACAGCTCCCTTCTTCCTCTCCTTCCTTATTTACTACACTCCCCTTCTTCGCCTCCTTTCATTATTTCGACAATCTCCTTCATCCCTCCCTCATAATTTATACTCACTCTTCATCCTTCCCTTCTTATTTGTTCCACACTCACCTTACTTCCGCTCCCTTCATTATTTCACAATCCTTCCTCCCACCCTTCATTTATTTATAACACCATTCTTTCCCTCCCTTCATTGATTTATACACTCGCCTTCATTATTTTTACACATCGCTTCTTACCTCCCTTCAATTATTTTCACACTCCCTTCCTCCCTCCTTCATTATTTTTCTACAGCTCCCTCCCCCCTTCATTATTTTCACACTCCCTTCTTCCCTCCCTTCATTATTTTCACACTCCCTTCCTCCCTCCCTTCATTACTTCATTATTTTTACACTCCCTTCTTCCCTCCCTTCATTATTTTCACACTCCCTTCCTCCCTCCCTTCATTATTTTCACAATCCCTTCCTCCCTCCCTTCATTATTTTTACACTCCCTTCTTCCCTCCCTTCATTATTTTCACACTCCCTTCCTCCCTCCCTTCATTATTTTTACACTCCCTTCTTCCCTCCCTTCATTATTTTTACACTCCCTTCTTCCCTTCCTCTCTCTCATCATTCATACCGAATTTTACCATCTTTTCCTCTCCTTCCCTCACTTTCCTCTCTCCCTCCCTGAGTCTCCACCCCCTCCCCCACAACCCCACACCCCCACCCCCTCCCCCACAACCCCACACCCCCACCCCCTCCCCCACAACCCGCACCCACACTCCCTCACACCTCCAACCCCACAAACCCTCACCCCTTCCCCCCACAACCCCGAACCCCCACCCACTCACCCACACAACCCCCCACCCCCTCACCCCCACAACCCCCCCACTCCCCACCCCCTCACCAACAACCCCCACTCCCCCCTCCCCCTCACCAACAACCCCCACTCCCCCACCCCTCACCAACAACCCCCACTCCCCCACCCCTCACCAACAACCCCCACTCCCCCACCCCCACCAACAACCCCCACTCCCCCCTCCCCCTCTCCACCACTTCCTAAGGAACATTATAATTGATTCTCCAATTCAATTTTAATATTTCGCAAAGTAATTAATTGAACAATGTGAGTTATTGATGGAGTGTGTTGGAGTGTGTTGGAGTGTGTTGGTGAGTGTTGGAGTGTGTTGGAGTGTGTTGGAGTGTGTTGGAGTGTGTTGAAGTGTGGTTGGAGTGTGTTGGAGTGTGTTGAAGTGTGTGTTGGAGTGTGCTGGAGTGTGTTGGTGAGTGTTGGAGTGTGTTGGGTGTGTTGGAGTGTGTTGGAGTGTGTTGTTGAGTGTGTTGGAGTGTGTTGAAGAGTGTTGGAGTGTGCTGGAGTGTGTTGGAGTGTGTTGGAGTGTGTTGAAGTGTGTTGGAGTGTGTTGGAGTGTGTGGTGAGTGTTGGAGTGTGTTGGAGTGTGTTGGAGTGTGTTGGAGTGTGTTGGAGTGTGTTGGAGTGTGTTGGAGTGTGTTGGAGTGTGTTGGAGTGTGTTGGAGTGTGTTGAAGTGTGTTGGAGTGTGTTGGAGTGTGTTGGAGTGTGTTGGAGTGTGTTGAAGAGTGTTGGAGTGTGTTGGAGTGTGTTGGAGTGTGTTGGAGTGTGTTGAAGTGTGTTGGAGTGTGGTTGGAGTGTTTTTTGAAGAGTGTTGGAGTGTGCTGGAGTGTGTTGGTGGTGTTGGAGTGTGTTGGAGTGTGTTGGAGTGTGTTGGAGTGTGTTGAAGGTGTGTTGGAGTGTGTTGGAGTGTGTTGAAGTGTGTTGGAGTGTGTTGAAGTGTGTTGGAGTGTGTTGAAGTGTGTTGGAGTGTGTTGGAGTGTGTTTGGTGTGTTGGGAGTGTGTTGGAGTGTGTTTGAGTGTGTTTGGAGTGTGTTGCAGTGTGTTGGGGTGTGTTGAAGTGTTTTGGGAAAGGTGTGCTGGAGTGTGTTGAAAGTGTGTTGGAGTGTGTTGGAGTGTGTTTGAGTGTGTTTGAGTGTGTTGGAGTGTGTTGCAGTGTGTGTGGGGTGTGTTGAAGTGTGTTGGAGTGTGTTGGATGTGTGTTGGGTGTGTTGGAGTGTGTTGGAGTGTGTTTGTGGGGTGTTGGAGTGTGTTGCAGTGTGTTGGGGTGTGTTGAAGAGTGGTTGAAGAGTGTTGGAGTGTGTTGGAGTGTGTTAAAGGGAGTGTTGGAGTGTGTTGGAGTGTTTTGGGGAGTGTGTTGCAGTGTGTTGAGTGTGTTGGAGTGTGTTGGAGTGTGTTTGAGTGTGTTGGAGTGTGTTGCAGTGTGTTGGGGTGTGTTAAAGAGTTTTGGGAAGAGTGTTGGAGTGTGTTGGAAGTGTGTTGAGAGTGTTGGAGTGTTTTGGAGTGTGTTGGAGTGTGTTGGAGTGTGTTGAAGTGTGTTGGAGTGTGTTGGAGTGTGTTGGAGTGTGTTGGAGTGTGTTGGAGTGTGTTGGAGTGTGTTGGAGTGGTTGAAGGTGTTGAAAGTTTGGAGTGTGTTGGAGTTGTGTTGGAGTGTTTTTGGAGTGTGTTGGAGTGTGTTGGAGTGTTTTGGGGAGTGTGTTGGAGTGTTGTGGAGTGTGTTGGAGTGTGTTGGAGTGTGTTGGGTGTGTTAGTGTGTGTTGGAGTGTGTCGGAGTGTGTTGGAGTGGTGGAGTGTGTTGGAGTGTGTTGGAGTGTGTTGGAGTGTTTTTGGATGTGTTGAGAGTGTCGAAGAGTGTTGGAGTGTTTTGGGAAAGTGGGGTGGAGTGTGTTGAGAGTGTCGAAGATGTTGGAGTGTGTTGGGTGTGTTGGAGTGTGAAGTGTTTTGGAGTGTGTTGGAGTGTGTTAAAAGTGTGTTGGAGTGTGTTGGAGTGTGTTGGAGTGTGTTGAAGTTGTGTTGGAGTGTGTTGGGTGTGTTGGAGTGTGTTGAAGAGTGTTGAAGGTGTTGGAGTGTGTTGGAGTGTGTTGGCAGTGTTTTGGGAAAGTGTGTTGGAGTGTGTTGGAGTGTGTTGGAGTGTGTTGGAGTGTGTTGGAGTGTGTTGGAGTGTGTTGGAGTGTGTTAGTGTGTGTTGGAGTGTTGGAGTGGGGTTGGAGTGTGTTGGAGTGTGTTGGAGTGTGTTGGAGTGTGTTGGAGTGTGTTGGAGTGTGTTGGAGGTGTGTTGGAGTGTGTTGAAGAGTGTCGAGAGTGTTGGGAGTGTGTTGGAGTGTTTTGGAGTGTGTTGAAGTGTGTTGGAGTGTGTTGGAGTGTGTAGAGTGTGTTGGAGTGTGTTGAAGTGTGTTGGAGTGTGTTGGAGTGTGTTGGAGTGTGTTGGAGTGTGTTGGAGTGTGTTGGAGTGTGTTGGAGTGTGTTGGAGTGTGTTGAAGTGTGTTGGAGTGTGTTGGAGTGTGTTGAAGTGTTGTTGGAGTGTGTTGGAGTGTGTTGGAGTGTGTTGGGTGTGTTGTGAGTGTTTTGGAAGTGTGTTGGAGTGTGTTGGAGTGGTTAGGTGTGTTGGAGTGTGTCGGAGTGTTTTGGGGAAAGTGTTGGAGTGGGTGGGTGTGTTGGAGTGTTTGGAGTGTGTTGTAGTGTGTTGGAGTGTGTTGGAGTGGGGTTGGATGTTTTGGGGGTTTGTTTGGAGTTTTGGATGGGGTTTGGGTGTGTTGGAGTGTGTTGGAGAGGGGTGGAGTTGTTTGAGTGTTTTGGAGTGTGTTGGAGTGTGCTGATTTGTGTAGGAGTGTGGTGGAGTGTGTTGGGTGTGTTGGAGTGTTTTGGAGTGTGTTGGAGTGTGTTGGTGAGAGTTGGAGTGTGTGGAGTGTGTTGGAGTGTGTTGGATGTGTGGAGTGTGTTGGAGAGTGTTGGTTTTTGGAGTGTGTTGGAGTGTGTTGGAGTGTGTTGGATTTGGGGTTTGGAATGTGTTGGAGGTGTTGGAGTGTGTTGGAGTGCGTTGGAGTGTTTTGGGAGTGTGTTGGAGAGTGGCGGATTTGTGTTGGAGTGTGGTGGGTGTTGGAGTGTGGTGGAGTTTGATGGATGTGGGGGAGTTTGTTGGAGGGTGTTGGAGTGTGTTGGAGTGTGGTGGAGTTGTGGTTGGATTTGTGTTGGAGTGTGTTGGAGTGTGTTGGAATGTGTTGGAGTGTGTTGGAGTGTGTTGGAGTTGTTGGAGTGTGCTGGAGTGTGGTGGAGGTTTTGGGGAGAGTGTTGGAGTGTGGTTGAGTGTGTTGGAGTGTGGTGAAGTGTGTTGGAGTGTGGTGGATTGTATTGGAGTTGTTGGCTGTGTTGGATTGTGTTGGAGTGTGTTGGAGAGTTGGAGTGTAGGGAGTGTGTTGGAGTGTGGTGGAGTGTGTTTGAGGTGGTTTTGGAGTGTGTTGGAGTGGGGTTTGGAGTGTGTTTGGAGTGGTGGAGTGTGTTGGAGTGTGGTGGAGTGTGTTGGAGTGTGTTTGAGAGTGGTGGAGTGTGTTTGGAGTGTGTTGGAGTTTTTTAGAGTGTGGGGGAGTGGAAGTGGAGTGTGGTGGTGTGTGTTGGGTGTTTTGGTTGTGTTGGAGAGTGTTGGAGAGTGTTGGAGTGTTTTGGGAGTGTGTTGGAGTGTGTTGGAGTGTGTTGGGGTGTGTGGAGTGGGGTGGAGTGTGTTGGAGTGTGGTGGAGTGTGTTGGAGTGTGTTAGAGAGCGGTGGAGCGTTGGAGGGTTTGTGGATTTGTCTTGGTGTGTAGTGGTGTGTAGTGGTGTACAGTGGTACTTTAGTGGGTGTGGTGTTGTTGGTGGTGGTGTGTAGGGGTTTGGGGTATTGGTTTTACAGTGGTATATAGTGGTGTGTGGTGTTGTGTGGTGGTGTTTTAGTGGTTTTGTAGTGGTGTACAGTGGTACATAGTGGTGGGGTGGTTTTTGTTGGTGGTGTGTAGTGGTGTGTAGTGGTGAAACAGTGGTATATAGTGGTGTGTGGTGTTGTGGGGTGGTGTGTAGTGGGGGTATGTGGGGTGTACAGTGGTATATGTGGTTTTTGTGGTGTTTTTGGGGGTGGTGTGTGTGGTGTGTAGTGGTGTACAGTGTATATAGTGGTGTGTGGGGTTTGTTGTGTGGTGGTGTGTAGTGGTGTGTAGTGGTGTACAGTGGTATATAGTGGTGTGTGGTGTTGTGTGGTGGTTTGTAGTGGTGTACAGTGGTATATAGTGGTTATGTGGTGTGTGGTGGTGGTAGTGGTGTGTAGTGGTGTACAGTGGTATATAGTGGTGTGTGGTGTTGTGGGTGGTGTGTAGTGGTTTTGTGTGGTGTACAGTGGTATATAGTGGTGTGTGGTGTTGTGTGGTGGTTTGTAGTGGTGACAGTGGTATATAGTGGTGGTGGTGGGTGTGTGGTGTTAGTGGTGTCAGTGGTATATAGTGGTGTGTGGTGTTGTGTGGTGGTTTGTAGTGGTGTACGTGGTATATAGTGGGTGTGTTGTTGTGTGGTGGTGTGTAGTGGTGTGTAGTGGTTGTGTAGTGTTACAGGGTATATAGTGGTGTGTTGTGTTGTGTGGTGGTTGTGTGTGGTTACAGTGGTATACAGTGGTGTGTGGTGGTGTGTAGTGGTGTACAGTGGTATATAGTGGTGTGTGGTGGTGTGTGGTGGTGTGTAGTGGTTTTGGTAGTGGTGTACAGTGGGTATACAGTGGTGTGTGGTGGTGTGTAGTGGTGTACAGTGGTATATAGTGGTGTGTGGTGGTGTGTGGTGGTGTGTAGTGGTGTGTAGTGGTGTACAGTGGTATATAGTGGTTTTTTGGTGTTGTGTGGTGGTGTGTGTGGTGTACAGTGGTATATAGTGGTGTGTGGTGGTGTGTAGTGGTGTGTAGTGGTGTACAGTGGTATATAGTGGTGTGTGGTGTTGTGTGGTGGTGTGTAGTGGTGTGTAGTGGTGTACAGTGGTATATAGTGGTGTGTGGTGTTGTGTGGTGGTGTGTTAGTGGTGTACAGTGGTATATGTGGTGTGTGGTGCTTGTGTGGTGGTGTGTAGTGGTGTGTAGTGGTGTACAGTGGTAGTAGTGGTGTGTGGTGTTGTGTGGTGGTGTGTAGTGGTGTACGGGGGTATATAGTGGTGTGGGGTTTGTTGTGTGGTTGTGTGTAGTGGTGTGTAGTGGTGTGTAGTGGTGTGTGGTGTTGTGTGGTGGTGGTGTGGTGGTGTGTAGTGGTGTATTGTGGTGTGTAGTGGTGTGTGGTGTTGTGTGGGTGTGTGTAGTTTTGTTTTAGTGGTATATAGTGGTGTGTGGTGTTGTGTGGTGATGTGTAGTGGTGTGTAGTGGTGTGTAGTGGTGTATAGTGGTGTGTGGAGTTGTGTGGTGTTGTGGGGTGGTTGTGTGGTGGTGTGTGGTGGTGTGGGGGTGGTGTGAGGTGGTGTGCATTGGTGTGTGGTGGTGTGTGGGGGTTGTGGTGGTGTGCATTGGTATGTGGTGGTGTGTAGTGGAGTGTGGTGGTGTGTTGGGGTGTGTGGTGTTGTGTGGGATGTGTGGTGGAGTGTGGTAGGTGTGGTGGAGTGAGGTGGAGTATGGTGGAGTGTGGTGGTGTGTGGTGGTGTGTAGTGGTATATAGTCGTGTGTGGTGTTGTGTGGTGGTGTGTAGTGGTGTGTGTGGTGTGTGTGGTGGTTTGTGGTGGTGTGTGGTGGTTGTGTAGAGGTGTGTAGTGGTTTTTATAGTGGTGCATAATGGTGTGTGGTGTTGTCTGGTGGTTTTATAGTGGTGTGTAGTGGTGTGGGTGTGTGGGGTGGTGGTTTTTTTGTGGTGTGGTGGTATCTGGGGGTTTGTGTTGTGGTGTGTTGTGGTGTGTGGCTTTGGTGTTGTGGTGTGGGGGTGAGTGGGGTTTGAGTGTTAGTGGTGTGTGGTGGTGTGTGGTGGTGTGTGGTGGCATGTGGTGGTGTGTGGTGGTGTGTGGTGGAGTGTGGTGGAGTGTGGTGTTGTGGTATGGTGATGATTGTCTTGCCAAATGTATTAACATCGCAGTTCAGATGTCCCTCGGAACCCAACATCCTCACTCCTTGAGTGTACAGGCACTGTACTTCCCATCTCCAGAACTGTAGCATCCTCACTCATCCTTCAGTGTACAGGCACTGTACTTCCCCCCTCCAGAACTGTAACATCCTCACTCATCCTTCAGTGTACAGGCACTGTACTTCCCATCTCCAGAACTGTAACATCCTCACTCATTCCTTCAGTGTACAGGCACTGTTACTTCCCATCTCCAGAACTGGTAACATCCTCACTCATCCTTCAGTGTACAGGCCTGTACTTCCCTCTCCAGAACTGTAACACCCTCACTCATCCTTCAGTGTACAGGCACTGTTACTTCCCATCTCCAGAACTGAAACCACCTCACTCATCCTTCAGTGTACAGGCACTTTTACTTCCATCTCCAGAACTGTAACATCCTCACTCATCCTTCAGTGTACAGGCACTGTACTTCCCATCTCCAGAACTGTAACATCCTCACTCATCCTTCAGTGTACAGGCACTGTACTTCCCATCTCCAGAACTGTAACATCCTCACTCATCCTTCAGTGTACAGGCACTGTACTTCCCACCTCCAGAACTGTAACATCCTCACTCTTTCCTTCAGTGTACGGCACTGTACTTCCCATCTCCAGAACTGTAACATCCTCACTACCCTTCAGTGTCAGGCACTGTATTTCCCATCTCCAGAACTGTAACATCCTGATCATCCTTCAGTGTACAGGCACTGTATTTCCCCACCTCCAGAACTGTAACATCCTCACTATCCTTCAGTGTACAGGCCCCTTGTAGTTCCCACCCCCAAGAACTGTAACATCCTCACTAAACCCTTCAGTGTACGGGCACTGTACTTCTCACCTCCAGAACTGCATCATCCTCACTCATCCTTCAGTGTACAGGCACTGTACTTCCTACCTCCAGAACTGCATCATCCTCACTCATTCTTCAGTGTACAGGCACTGTACTTCCCACCTCCAGAACTGCATCATCCTCACTCATCCTTCAGTGTACAGGCACTGTACTTCCTACCTCCAGAACTGTAACATCCTCACTCACCCTTTCAGTGTACAGGCACTGTACTTCCCACCTCCAGAACTGTAACATCCTCACTCATTCTTCAGTTTTACAGGCACTGTACTTCCCACCTCCGAACTGAAACACCCCTCACTCATTCTTCAGTGAACAGGCACTGTACTTCCCACCTCCAGAACTGTAACATCCTCACTCACCCTTCATTTGTACAGGCACTGTACTTCCCACCTCCAGAACTGTAAATCCTAAATCATTCTTCAGTGTACAGGCACGGGATTTCTACCTCCAAAAACTGTAACATCCTCACTCATCCTTCAGGTGTACAGGCATGTATTTTCCCACCTCCAGAACTGTAACATCCTCACTCATTCTTCAGTGTACAGGCACTGTACTTCCCACCTCCAGAACTGTAACATCCTCACTCATTCTTCAGTGTACAGGCACTGTACTGCCTACCTCCAGAACTGTAACATCCTCACTCATCCTTCAGTGTACAGGCACTGTACTTCCCACCTCCAGAACTGTAACATCCTCACTCATTCTTCAGTTTTACAGGCACTGTACTTCCCCCCTCCGGGAACTGTAACATCCTCACTCATTCTTCAGTGTACAGGCACTGTACTTCCCACCTCCAGAACTGTAACATCCTCACTCATTCTTCAGTGTACAGGCACTGTACTTCCCACCTCCAGAACTGTAACATCCTCACTCATTCTTCAGTGTACAGGTACTGTACTTCCCACCTCCAGAACTGTATCATCCTCACTCATCCTTCAGTGTACAGGCACTGTACTTCCCACCTCCAGAACTGTAACATCCTCACGAATCTTTCTAAATGCAGTCTCTGTACTTTCCACTTCCAGGACTCAAGTCCGGCTAACTTTTTTCCCTGATTCATTCCCATAAATGTTAAATTGCTCACACTCCAACAGCGTTTCAAACCATAAAAAAACACTGGTTTCCATTCTATCAAACATGCTTACACAGTTTTGTGGGATTTATACATCCATCTAGTCGCCCTATTTTGCTCCATCTTCTAGAAATATCCAGACCTCTCCACTAGCCCTTCCTCAGCCCTCTGGTTAATACTTCTAGAAATCCCCAACTCTTTCTGATCTCAAAGCTACGGATTCTCTGTATAATATTCTCACCACACATTGACTTCAGGTATGACGTCTCCACTGTCTCCTGCCTTCTACTTGATGCAACGTTTAAAACCCATGTTTCACACCCATACAACAGTGAGTTACCCTCTTAATATTTTACTTATACTATAATAATAACAATAATTATATTATTATTATTATTATTATTATTATTATTATTATTATTATTATTAAATATTATTATTTTTATCATCTTCAAATTGTGCTAAACCTGTGTGGGTCGTAAAGTTCCACTCAATTTTTTTTTTTTTTTTAATTTTTAATTAGATTTTTTCACCAATTAATTTATTCACTTCTTTATTGATTTATTCGGTTATTCGTTTATTTATTCATAAGTGTGTAAATGGCCGGAAGTTCGGAGCATAAATGGCTCTTAAGAAGGGCGTTGCAATTGGGTGAGAATTCCTAGAGTTTAGTGGGGGAAAATCGGCCTTATTGTGTGAGGGACATTTGGCATGATGGTCGAGGTGGGTTGTTAATTTTTTGTGCCCGGGGAAGAGGGGGGGATGGAGGGGAGGGGTGGGGAAGGGAGGGGAAGGGAGGGGAAGGGAGGGGAAGGGGAAGGAGGAGAGGACTTCGAATACTGTGAGAATTTTCTTTTGGTGATAAGTGGGTAATTGTGAGGGAAGGAAGGATGGAGGGAAGGAAGGATGGAGGGAAGGAAGGATGGAGGGAAGGAAGGATGAGGTAAGGAAGGAGGGAAGGAAGGTTGGATGGAAGGAAGGAGGGAAGGAAGGAGGGAAGGAAGGAGGGAAAGATGGAGGGAAGGAAGGAGGGAAGGAAGGAGGAAGGAAGGATGGAGGGAAGGAAGGAAGGAATGAAGGAGGAAGGTAGGAGGCAAGGAAGGAGGGAAGG
>NC_069438.1:17957503-18002503 GCF_026875155.1 Cherax quadricarinatus
GTGTTTTAAGAAACATGTGAGTGATAGAAACCCCTTAAGCATAGAAAAAACACCTAAACAACAATAATAAGAATGATTATTATTCTTGCAGTTATTATATTATTATTATTATTATTATTTACTGTATGAATGGGATGGTCGCAGCCGTGAAGAAGGAAGGCAACTACCGTGCAGTTGAGAGAGAGAGTACATACTCTTGAACAAACTGAGTCAACAAGGCGTCAGCCATGCAGAGGGGAAAGGGGAGAGAGAGGGAGAGGAGAGAGAGAGAGGGAGAGAGAGATGAGGAGATGGGGAGGAGAGAGAGGAGAGAGAGAGAGGAAGAGAGAGAGAGAGAGAGAGAGGAGAGAGAGAGAGAGAGAGAGAGACAGACAGACAGACAGAAATGCTTTCAAATGAGCTGATGTAGGTAACAGCTCTTAGCTTGCCAATAAAGTTAGGAATCCTTAACCTGTAAATAGCTTGTCAATAAAGCTAGGGATCCTTAACCTTGTCAAACCCTGTGTAAAAAAAAAAATAAAAATAAGAGAGAGAGAGAGAGAGAGGAGAGAGAGAGAAGAGAGAGAGAGAGAGAGCAGAGTACATAGGAAAAAATAATGAATAGGGGGAATTGAAAGATATTAGAGCGAAAATGAATAGAGATAGAGAGAGAGAGAGAGAGAGAAGAGGAGAGAGAGAGGGGAGAGAGAGAGAGAGGAGAGAGAGAGAGGAGGAGAGAGAGAGAGAGAGAGAGAGGACACGACAGAAACGATAACAGATAAAATAGGAGAGGAGAGGGGTTAGGAGAAAGTGCAGAGAGGAGAGGACAGAAAGAAGTGATAGAGAGGTCAGAGGGGAGGAGAGGGGAAGAGAGGGAAGGGGATAGAGAGAGGGGGAAGCACAGCGGCTAAAAATGACCCTAGTGTATTCATGGAAGAGGAAATGGACGGCATGTTTTTGTGAGATTAAATTTACCTGGTACTCTTACCACTGTTAGAGAAGAGAGGAGAGAGAGAGAGAGAGAGACAGGATGAGAGAGAGAGAGGAGGAGAGAGAGAGAGACTATAAGCAAAGAATAATAAGAACAAGAACAAATAATACCGACGACAACAAAATGACTACCACGAACTCCACCAGCACCATCAGCAGCAGCACCACCAGCACCATCAGCAGCAGCACACCAGCACCATCATCAGCAGCACCACCAGCACCATCAGCAGCAGCACCACCAGCACCATCAGCGGCAGCACCACCAGCACCATCAGCAGCAGCACCACCAGCACCATCAGCAGCAGCACCACCAGCACATCAGCAGCAGCACCACCAGCACCATCAGCAGCAGCACCACCAGCACCATCAGCAGCAGCACCACCAGCACCATCATCAGCAGCACCACCAGCACCATCAGCAGCAGCACCACCAGCACCATCAGCGGCAGCACCACCAGCACCATCAGCAGCAGCACCACCAGCACCATCAGCAGCAGCACCACCAGCACCATCAGCAGCAGCACCACCAGCACCATCGCAGCAGCACCACCAGCACCATCAGCAGCAGCACCATCAGCAGCAGCACCACCAGCACCATCAGCAGCAGCACACCAGCACCATCAGCAGCACCACCAGCACCATCAGCAGCAGCACACCAGCACCATCAGCGGCAGCACCACCAGCACCATCAGCAGCAGCACCCCAGCACCATCAGCAGCAGCACCACCATGCACCATCAGCGGCAGCACCACCAGCACCATCATCAGCAGCACCACCAGCACCATCAGCAGCAGCACCACCAGCACCATCAGCAGCAGCACCACCAGCACCATCAGCAGCAGCCACCACCAGCACCATCAGCAGCAGCACCACCAGCACCATCAGCAGCAGCACCACCAGCACCTCAGCAGCAGCACCACCAGCACCATCAGCAGCAGCACCACCAGCACCATCATCAGCAGCACCACCAGCACCATCAGCAGCAGCACCACCAGCACCATCATCAGCAGCACCACCAGCACCATCAGCAGCAGCACCACCAGCACCATCAGCAGCAGCACCACCAGCACCATCAGCAGCAGCACCACCAGCACCATCAGCAGCAGCACCACCAGCACCATCAGCAGCAGCACCACCAGCACCATCAGCAGCAGCACCACCAGCACCATCAGCGGCAGCACCACCAGCACCATCATCAGCAGCACCACCAGCACCATCAGCAGCAGCACACCAGCACCATCAGCAGCAGCACCACCAGCACCATCAGCAGCAGCACCACCAGCACCATCAGCAGCAGCACCACCAGCAACCATCAGCAGCAGCACCACCAGCACCATCAGCAGCAGCACCACCAGCACAATCAGCGGCAGCACCACCAGCACCATCATCAGCAGCACCACCAGCACCATCAGCAGCAGCACCACCAGCACCATCAGCAGCAGCACCACCAGCACCATCAGCAGCAGCACCCCAGCACCATCAGCAGCCAGCACCACCAGCACCATCAGCAGCAGCACCACCAGCACCATCAGCAGCAGCACCACCAGCACCATCAGCAGCAGCACCACCAGCACCATCAGCAGCAGCACCACCAGCACCATCAGCAGCAGCACCACCAGCACCATCAGCAGCAGCACCACCAGCACCATCAGCAGCAGCACCACCAGCACCATCATCAGCAGCACACCAGCACCATCAGCAGCAGCACCACCAGCACATCAGCAGCAGCACCACCAGCACCATCAGCAGCAGCACACACCAGCACCACTACCAGCAGCACCACCAGCACCACTACCAGCAGCACACCAGCACCACTACCAGCAGCACCCACCAGCACTACCATGAGCACCAATACCACCTGCACCATCACTTCCACCACCAGTACTACCAACACCACCACAACAAGCACACCACCAACACCATCACACCAGCACAACCAACACAATCACCACCCCACCACCACCACTAGCACCACCACAAGCATAACCACCAAAACCGCCAACACCACCAACACCAGCACCAGCACCACCACCTCCACCAGCACCGCCACCACTAGCACCACCACTACCGCCAGCACCACCAGCACCACCAACATCACTTCCAGCACCGCTACCACCACCACCAGACAGGGTCGCGCCGCACTGTACTTGAGGTCAATAATTGCCTATATTTTGCTCTGTAATTGCCTCTGCCGCAACTACCTAACTACCGGCAGACAACCAGCCCAGTGGCCACATTATCCCAGGCTATTACTCCTGGAGGAAGCCAGTGGCAGGCCGGAAGGCAGGCCTGGAAGGCAGGCGTGGATGGCAGGCAAGCAGGCAGACAGAGACAGGCTTTAGGGTAACACTGAGGGAGTGAGGTAGCCAGATAACGAACCACTGAAGTAGGAAGGCAGCAAAGATAAAAGAAGGAAGGCAGGAGGGCGGCAGGAAGACAAGCATATTGAAAGGCAGGTGAGGGATGAGGGAGGCAGAAGGGGCGAGAGAAGAAAAGACAGAGGCACACAGTGAGAGGGGAGACAAAAGAAACACAAAAGACGTTAGAGGATGCAAAGAGGAAACAAAAGAGGAGGCAAGAGGAAGGAAGGAAGGAAGGAAGGCAAGGAAAGAGAAGGGAGGGAGGGAAGGAATATATATATATATATATATATATATATATATATATATATATATATATATATTATATATATATATATATATATATATATATATATATGGTATAAATTGTGGGACCCATAGCCTCGGAAAAGTGGATAAAACTTCAAGAAAGAATATTTAACCAACACTGAAAGTACACGAGGAGGTACAACTTAGCTACTACTACTGTGATAATGTAACTTAGCTACTACTACTGTGATAATGTAACTTAGCTACTACTACTGTGATAATGTAACTTAGCTAGTACTACTGTGATAATGTAACTTAGCTAGTAACTACACTGTGATAATGTAACTTAGCTACTACTACTGTGATAATGTAACTTAGCTAGTACTACTGTGATAATGTAACTTAGCTAGTACTACTGAGATAATGTAACTTACCTACTACTACTGTGATAATGTAACATAGCTAGTACTACTGTGACAATGTAACTTAGCTAGTACTACTGTGATAATGTAACTTAGCTAGTACTACTGTGATAAAGTAACTTAGCTAGTACTACTGTGATAATGTATCTTAGCTAGTACTACTGTGATAATGTAACTTAGCTACTACTACTGTGATAATGTAACTTAGCTACTACTACTGTGATAATGTAACTTAGTAATACTGTGATAATGTAACTTAGTACTACTGTGATAAAGTAACTTAGCTACTACTACTGTGATAATGTAACTTAGCTAGTACTACTGTGACAATGTAACTTAGCTAGTACTACTGTGATAATGTAACTTAGCTAGTACTACTGTGATAATGTAACTTAGCTAGTATTACTGTGATAAAGTAACTTAGCTAGTACTAATGTGATAATGTAACTTAGCTAGTACTACTGTGATAATGTAACTTAGCTACTACTACTGTGATAATGTAACTTAGCTACTAATACTGTGATAATGTAACTTAGCTACTACTACTGTGATAATGTAACTTAGTAATACTGTGATAATGTAACTTAGTACTACTGTTATAAAGTAACTTAGCTAGTACTACTGTGATAATGTAACTTAGCTAGTACTACTGTGATAATGTAACTTAGCTACTACTACTGTGATAATGTAACTTAGCTAGTACTACTGTGATAATGTAACTTAGCTAGTACTATTGTGATAATGTAACTTAGCTACTACTACTGTGATAATGTAACTTAGCTACTACTACTGTGATAATGTAACTTAGCTAGTACTACTGTGATAATGTAACTTAGCTAGTACTACTGTGATAATGTAACTTAGTTAGTAATACTGTGATAATGTAACTTAGCTGTGATAATGTAACTTAGCTACTACTACTGTGATAAAGTAACTTAGTAAATACTACTGTGATAATGTAACTTAGCTGTGATAATGTAACTTAGCTACTACTACTGTGATAATGTAACTTAGTAAATACTACTGTGATAATGTAACTTAGCTACTACTACTGAGATAATGTAACTTAGCTAGTACTACTGTGATAAAGTAACTTAGCTAGTACTATTGTGATAATGTAACTTAGCTACTACTACTGTGATAATGTAACTTAGCTAGTACTACTGTGATAATGTAACTTAGCTAGTACTACTGTGATAATGTAACTTAGCTAGTACTACTGTGATAATGTAACTTAGCTAGTACTACTGTGATAATGTAACTTAGCTAGTACTACTGTGATAATGTAACTTAGCTAGTATTACTGTGATAATGTAACTTAGCTAGTACTACTCTGACAATGTAACTTAGCTAGTACTACTGTGATAATGTATCTTAGCTACTACTACTGTGATAAAGTAACTTAGCTAGTATTACTGTGATAATGTAACTTAGCTAGTACTACTCTGACAATGTAACTTAGCTAGTAATACTGTGATAATGTATCTTAGCTACTACTCCTGTGATAAAGTAACTTAGCCAGTACTACTGTGATAATGTAACTTAGCCAGTACTACTGTGATAATGTAACTTAGCTAGGACTACTGTGATAAGGTAACTTAGTAATACTGTGATAATGTAACTTAGCTAGTACTACTGTGACAATGCAACTTAGCTAGTACTACTGTGATAATGTAACTTAGCTAGTACTACTGTGATAATATAACTTAGTAATACTGTGATAATTTAACTTAGCTAGTACTACTGTGATAATGTAACTTAGTAATACTGTGATAAAGTAACTTAGCTACTACTACTGTGATAATGTAACTTAGCTAGTACTACTGTGATAATGTAACTTAGCTAGTACTACTGTGATAATGTAACTTAGCTAGTACTACTGTGATAATGTAACTTAGCTAGTACTACTGTGATAATGTAACTTAGCTAGTACTACTGTGATAATGTAACTTAGCTACTACTACTGTGATAATGTAACTTAGTTAGTAATACTGTGATAAAGTAACTTAGCTACTACTACTGTGATAATGTAACTTAGCTACTACTACTCTGATAATGTAACTTAGCTAGTACTACTGTGATAATGTAACTTAGCTAGTACTACTCTGACAATGTAACTTAGCTAGTGCTACTCTGACAATGTAACTTAGCTAGTACTACTCTGACAATGTAACTTAGCTAGTACTACTCTGACAATGTAACTTAGCTACTACTACTGTGATAATGTAACTTAGCTAGTACTACTGTGATAATGTAACTTAGCTAGTACTACTGTGTATAATGTAAACTTAGCTACTACTACTGTGATAATGTAATTTAGCTAGTACTACTGTGAAAATGTAACTTAGCTAGTACTACTGTGACAATGTAACTTAGCTAGTACTACTGTGATAATGTAACTTAGCTCGTACTACTGTGATAATGTAACTTAGCTACTACTACTGTGATAATGTAACTTAGCTAGTACTACTGTGATAATGTAACTTAGCTACTACTACTGTGATAATGTAACTTAGCTAGTACTACTCTGACAATGTAACTTAGCTACTACTACTGTGATAATGTAACTTAGCTACTACTACTGTGATAATGTAACTTAGCTAGTACTACTCTGACAATGTAACTTAGCTACTACTACTGTGATAATGTAACTTAGCTACTACTACTGTGATAATGTAACTTAGCTAGTACTACTCTGACAATGAAACTTAGCTACTACTACTGTGATAATGTAACTTAGCTACTACTACTGTGATAATGTAACTTAGCTAGTACTACTCTGACAATGTAACTTAGGTACAACTACTGTGATAATGTAACTTAGCTAGTACTACTGTGATAATGTAACTTAGCTAGTACTACTGTGATAATGTAACTTAGCTACTACTACTGTGATAATGTAACTTAAGCTAGTATCTACTCTGACAATGTAAACTTAGCTACTACTACTGTGATAATGTAACTTAGCTACTACTACTGTGATAATGTAACTTAGCTAGTACTACTGTGATAATGTAACTTAGCTAGTACTACTGTGATAATGTAACTTAGCTACTACTACTGTGATAATGTAACTTAGCTAGTACTACTGTGAAAATGTAACTTAGTTAGTAATACTGTGATAAAGTAACTTAGCTACTACTACTGTGATAATGTAACTTAGCTAGTACTACTGTGATAATGTAACTTAGCTAGTACTACTGTGATAATGTAACTTAGCTAGTACTACTGTGATAATGTATATTAGTAATACTGTGATAATGTAACTTAGCTAGTACTACTGTGATAATGTAACTTAGCTACTACTACTGTGATAATGTAACTTAGTTAGTAATACTTTGATAAAGTAACTTAGCTACTACTACTGTGATAATGTAAGTTAGCTACTACTCTGATAATGTAACTTAGCTAGTACTACTGTGATAATGTAACTTAGCTAGTACTACTCTGACAATGTAACTTAGCTAGTGCTACTCTGACAATGTAACTTAGCTAGTACTACTCTGACAATGTAACTTAGCTAGTACTACTCTGACAATGTAACTTAGCTACTACTACTGTGATAATGTAACTTAGCTAGTACTACTGTGATAATGTAACTTAGCTAGTACTACTGTGATAATGTAACTTAGCTACTACTACTGTGATAATGTAACTTAGCTAGTACTACTGTGAAAATGTAACTTAGCTAGTACTACTGTGACAATGTAACTTAGCTAGTACTACTGTGATAATGTAACTTAGCTAGTACTACTGTGATAATGTAACTTAGCTACTACTACTGTGATAATGTAACTTAGCTAGTACTACTTGTGATAATGTAACTTAGCTACTTACTACTGTGATAATGTAACTTAGCTAGTACTACTCTGAAATGTAACTTAGCTACTACTACTGTGATAATGTAACTTAGCTACTACTACTGTGATAATGTAACTTAGCTAGTACTACTCTGACAATGTAACTTAGCTACTACTACTGTGATAATGTAACTTAGCTACTACTACTGTGATAATGTAACTTAGCTAGTACTACTCTGACAATGTAACTTAGCTACTAACTACTGTGATAATGTAACTTAGCTAGTACTACTGTGATAATGTAACTTAGCTAGTACTACTGTGATAATGTAACTTAGCTACTACTACTGTGATAATGTAACTTAGCTAGTACTACTCTGACAATGTAACTTAGCTACTACTACTGTGATAATGTAACTTAGCTACTACTACTGTGATAATGTAACTTAGCTAGTACTACTGTGATAATGTAACTTAGCTAGTACTATTGTGATAATGTAACTTAGCTACTACTACTGTGATAATGTAACTTAGCTAGTACTACTGTGATAATGTAACTTAGCTAGTACTACTGTGATAATGTAACTTAGCTAGTACTACTGTGATAATGTAACTTAGCTAGTACTACTGTGATAATGTAACTTAGCTATACTTACTGTGATAATGTAACTTAGCTAGTACTACTGTGATAATGTAACTTAGCTAGTACTACTGTGATAATGTAAATTAGCTACTACTACTGTGATAATGTAACTTAGCTACTACTACTGTGATAATGTAACTTAGCTAGTACTACTGTGATAATGTAACTTAGCTACTACTACTGTGATAATGTAACTTAGCTACTACTACTGTGATAATGTAACTTAGCTAGTACTACTGTGACAATGTAACTTAGCTAGTACTACTGTGACAATATAACTTAGCTAGTAATACTGTGATAATGTAACTTAGCTAGTACTACTGTGATAATGTAACTTAGTAATACTGTGATAATGTAACTTAGCTAGTACTACTGCGATAATGTAACTTAGCTAGTACTACTGTGATAATGTAACTTAGCTAGTACTACTGTGATAATGTAACTTAGTAATACTGTGATAATGTAACTTAGCTAGTACTACTGCGATAATGTAACTTAGCTAGTACTACTGCGATAATGTAACTTAGCTAGTACTACTGTGATAATGTAACTTAGCTAGTACTACTGTGATAATGTAACTTAGCTAGTACTACTGTGATAATGTAACTTAGCTACTACTACTGTGATAATGTAACTTAGCTACTACTACTGTGATAATGTAACTTAGCTAGTAACTAGTGATAATGTAACTTAGCTAGTACTACTGTGATAATGTAACTTAGCTAGTACTACTGTGATAATGTAACTTAGCTAGTACTACTGTGATAATGTAACTTAGCTAGTACTACTGTGATAATGTAACTTAGGTAGTAACTACTGTGATAATGTAACTTAGCTAGTACTACTGTGATAATGTAACTAGCTAGTACTACTGTGATAATGTAACTTAGCTAGTACTACTGTGATAATGTAACTTAGCTAGTACTACTGTGATAATGTAACTTAGCTAGTACTACTGTGATAATGTAACTTAGCTAGTACTACTGTGATAATGTAACTTAGCTACTACTACTGTGATAATGTAACTTAGCTAGTACTACTGTGATAATGTAACTTAGCTAGTACTACTGTGATAATGTAACTTAGCTAGTACTACTGTGATAATGTAACTTAGCTAGTACTACTGTGATAATGTAACTTAGCTACTACTACTGTGATAATGTAACTTAGCTAGTACAGTTGCATGATCACAAAAAAATAAATCTTCAATTTCAGTCATTTTAAATATTGAGAGCGAGGAGGAAGAGGAAGAAGAGGAAGAGAAGGAAAAAGAGGAAGAGAAGGAGGAAAAAGGAGGAGGAGAAGGGTCTCTAGGAAAGGCGTTAAGAGAAAGAGAGGTGGGAGAAAGAAAGGAGAGAGAGAGAGAGGAGAGAGAGAGGAGAGAGAGAGAGAGAGAGAGAGAGAGAAGAGAGGAAGAGAGAGGAGAGAGGAGAGAGAGAGAGAGAGGGGAGAGAGAGAGTTGTATGGCTTACTTGTGGAGGGGAAGTTATTTAAGAGTCAAGGGATGAGACAGGCAAAGTTATAAACAGTAACTACACTATAAAGGTATATTCTGGGTTATGTTACAGCGGAGAAAAATGTATCAGAGTGATGCTCTGGGGGCCTCTGGCCGCCCCCGCCTCCGCCCGCGCCTCCGTCCCCGCCTCCGCCCACGCCTCCGTCCCCGCCTCCGCCCACGCCTCCGCCCACGCCTCCGTCCCCGCCTCCGCCCACGCCTCCGCCCACGCCTCCGTCCCCGCCTCCGCCCACGCCTCCGCCCATGACTCCGCCCACGCTTCCGCCCACGACTCCGCCCACGCCTCCGCCCACGCCAGGAGCAATTCAGAAAGAAAGGAAAGTGTTGAATATAGGTAGAAGTTGGCAAGAATTATCCGTCGTCTTGAATGTTGGTGAGACATAACGAACACATCAATGGTGGTGCCAGAGTGCAAAGTATTTAACAGCTCTCCATTTCACACTCACATGACAGGAAGTCGGTACCTCCCTGGATGGTTGCTGTCTACCAACATACTATGTTTTACGCTTGACAGCAGGGTAGTACCTCCCTGGACGGTTGCTGTCTACCAACATACTATGTTTCACGCTTGACAGCAGGGTAGTACCTCCCTGGATGGTTGCTGTCTACCAACATACTATGTTTCACGCTTGACAGCAGGGTAGTACCTCCCTGGATGGTTGCTCTCTACCAACATACTATGTTTTACGCTTGACAGCAGGGTAGTACCTCCCTGGATGGTTGCTGTCTACCAACATACTATGTTTCACGCTTGACAGCAGGGTAGTACCTCCCTGGATGGTTGCTATCTACCAACATACTATGTTTCACGCATGACAGCAGGGTAGTTCCTCCCTGGATGGTTGCTATCTACCAACATACTATGTTTCACGCTTGACAGCAGGGTAGTACCTCCATGGATGGTTGCTGTCTACCAACATACTATGTTTCACGCGTGACAGCAGGTAGTACCTCCCTGGATGGTTGCTGTCTACCAACATACTATGTTTTACGCTTGACAGCAGGGTAGTACCTCCCTGGATGGTTGCTATCTACCAACATACTATGTTTTACGCTTGACAGCAGGGTAGTACCTCCCTGGATGGTTGCTATCTACCAACATACTATGTTTTACGCTTGACAGCAGGGTAGTACCTCCATGGATGGTTGCTGTCTACCAACATACTATGTTTCACGCGTGACAGCAGGTAGTACCTCCCTGGATGGTTGCTGTCTACCAACATACTATGTTTCACGCTTGACAGCAGGGTAGTACCTCCATGGATGGTTGCTGTCTACCAACATACTATGTTTCACGCTTGACAGCAGAGTAGTACCTCCCTGGATGGTTGCTATCTACCAACATACTATGTTTTACGCTTGACAGCAGGGTAGTACCTCCCTGGATGGTTGCTATCTACCAACATACTATGTTTCACGCTGACAGCAGGTAGTACCTCCCTGGATGGTTGCTCTACTACTACACCACACGATACTATGTTTTTAATACGCTTGACAGCAGGGTAGTACCTCCCTGGATGGTTGCTATCTACCACATACTATGTTTTACGCTTGACAGCAGGGTAGTACCTCCCTGGATGGTTGCTGTCTACCAACATACTATGTTTTACGCTTGACAGCAGGGTAGTACCTCCCTGGATGGTTGCTATCTACCAACATACTATGTTTTACGCTTGACAGCAGGGTAGTACCTCCCTGGATGGTTGCTATCTACCAACATACTTTGTTTTACGCTTGACAGCAGGGTAGTACCTCCCTGGATGGTTGCTGTCTACCAACATACTATGTTTTACGCTTGACAGCAGGGTAGTACCTCCTGGATGGTTGCTGTCTACCAACATACTATGTTTTACGCTTGACAGCAGGGTAGTACCTCCCTGGATGGTTGCTGTCTACCAACATACTATGTTTTACGCTTGACAGCAGGGTAGTACCTCCCTGGATGGTTGCTGTCTACCAACATACTATGTTTTACGCTTGACAGCAGGGTAGTACCTCCCTGGATGGTTGCTATCTACCAACGTACTATGTTTTACGCTTGACAGCAGGGTAGTACCTCCCTGGATGGTTGCTGTCTACCAACATACTATGTTTTACGCTTGACAGCAGGGTATACCTCCCTGGATGGCTGCTATCTACCAACGTACTATGTTTTACGCTTGACAGCAGGGTAGTACCTCCCTGGATGGTTGCTGTCTACCAACCAACAATCAATGAAGCCTAAATACAACCTCTTCACCCAAGATAAAAGCAGGATTAAAGTAATCCCTTATCCCCAAAAAAAGCACCAAAGGGGGATTGCCGTCCTTAGAACCCTCCCCCTAGAACTGGTTGACCATAAATCCTTCACAAACAACAAGGAATCCCTCCGGTAATCCTCTTATTGCCTCGGTGTCCACCTGCCTGGAGGTAAACCCAAATACTTGGAAGGTGGGGCCAATAGCCTCCCTGGATGGAAATGTCCTCCCCTTCCTCGGATCAAACCTCATGACTTTCCATTCACCAGGTGATGTATGACACCTGTGGGTGTTGTGTATTCCAGTATTATATATATATATATATATATATATATATATATATATATATATATATATATATATATATATATATATATATAATGTATGTGTGTACTGACCTATATGTGGCTGCAGGGGTCGAGTCACAGCTCGAGGCCTGGTAGTCGCTACTAGTTCACTCAACACTCCATGAGCTTTATTTTACCTCTTCTTAAAGCTATGTATGGATATCCTGCCTCCACTATTTCACTCTCCAGATTGATCCACTTCCAGGCAACTCTAAGGTTAAAGAAATACTTCCTAACATCCCTATAACTCATCTCAGTTTTCAGTTTCCAGTTCTGTTCCCTTGTTCTTGTGTCACATCTCTGAAACATCCTAGCCCTGTCCACCTTGACAATTCCTCTCAGTATTTTATACGTCCTTATCAATCCCGATCCCCCTATCCTCTAGTGTCATCAGGTTGAGTTCCGTTAACATTCCCTTACCTCTGGGACTTGTCTAGTCGCAATCTTTTGCACTTTCTCTAATTTCTTAAGGTGTTTGACCAAGTGTGGGTTCCATAATGGTGCTGCATACTCCAATACGGGCCTGACGTACAAGCTGTGCAGTCTTGAATAACTCCTTACTTAGATGTTAAAATGCTATTCTCAGGTTGCTAGGCGCCCATATGTGCAGCTGTTATTTGATTAATGTGTATCTCGGTGTAATGGTGTAACGTGCTCGGTGTAATGGTCACCCCAAGACCCTTTTCCTCAAGTGAGGGTTGCAGCCTTTGATCCCCTAGCCTGCACTCTATCTGCTGTCTTCTTTGCCTTTTCCCAAGCTTCATGACTTTGCACTTGGTGGGGTTAAACCCCATTAGCCATTTGTCTGACCAAGCTTGCAACATGTCCAGATCCCCTTGTAATCTCCTCATTATTTTTGCATCATCACCGAACAGACACACCTCTGAATTTATTCCTTCAATCATATCATTCACATATACAAGAAATAACATCGGACCTAAGACTGACCATTGTGGAACCCCACTCGAGACATGCACCCACTCTGACACTTCATCACGTTCCAACATTCGCTGTTTTCTTTCTGTCAGGTATTCCCTGATCCATCGCAGTGCTTTCTCTACTGTTCCTGATTGCGCCTATAGTCTATTGTGTGGTACAGTCCAAAAAGATGCACTCTACCCATCCCTCTCTCTTCTGTCTTACTTCCGTTACCTTGTCGTGAAACTCAAGTAGATTTGTGACAGGATTTCCCATCCCTGAAGCCGTGCTGATTGTCATATATGAGTCCAAGTTTTCTATGTGCTCCATCACTCTTCTCCTGATAATCTTCTCCTTGACTTCCCCTTGATATGTCAATGACACTGATGTCAGTGACACTAATGCTGCCTGTCTGTCTCCTTTCTTAAAAATTGGGATTACATTTGCTGTCTTCAGCAAAACAGGGCAACTATCTCAAGTAGTTACCCTGTTTCGACAGACTTACTGAAGATTGCTGCTAGCGGTGCACACAGTTCCTCTGCTCCCTCTCTCTCAGGACCCATGGAGATATGTTATCTGGGCCCACCGCCTTCGAGGTATCTAATTCACCTAGCAATATCTTCATCTCGTCCTTAGTTATGTGCAGTGTGTCCAGCATATGCTGGTGCACCCTACTACCTCTGTTTTCTGGAAGCATTTCTGTCTCCACTGTGAATACTTCTCTAAATCTTGTGCTAAGTTCTTCACATATTTCCTGGTCACTCTTTGTGAGCTCACCTCCTTGTGTGTGTGTGTGTGTGTGTGTGTGTGTGTGTGTGTTTTATTTAAATCTAAATTAATATTATTAATATAATTCACTAATGGGCTCATAGTTAATTACCATAATTACTGCAGTAGACAGGCGGATATCACACACCGGTTAAACCTTCGCATCATTTAGTCAATGCTCGAACCTCAGGTACTTAAACTAAAGTGTTTTTTGTATACAAAATTTATAGTGATATTCTCGTGGAATATTGAGAGATCCTTAAGCAAGTTGAAGGGTGCTTGATACGAGGAGCCTCCGCTCAGGCACTCCGAAAGTGGCAGTGGCACTCTGAGGATATTACTGTAAGTGCGTCACTGTGAGTGTTTCTGTAGTGTGTCACTGTAAGTGCGTCAATATGAGTGTCACTGTGTGTTACTGTAGGTTTGTCACTGTAAGTGTTACTGTGTGTCACTGTGTGTCACTGTGTGTCACTGGAAGTGTGTCACTGTATGTGTGTCACTGTAAGTGTGTCACTGTGTTACTGTGTCACTGTAAGCGTCATTGTAAGTGCACCACTGTGTCACTGTAAGTGTGTCACTGTATGTGTGTGTTACTGTGTGTCACTGTGTTACTGTCTGTCAATGTAAGCGTCACTGTAAGTGTATCACTGTGTCACTGTAAGTGTGTCACTGTAAGTGTCACTGTGTGTCGCTGTAAGCGTGTCACTGTAAGTGTGTCACTGTGTCACTGTAAGCGTGTCACTGTAAGTGTGTCACTGTGTCACTGTAAGCGTGTCACTGTGTCACTGTGTGTCACTGTAAGTGTGTCACTGCGTCACTGTCTCTGTCTCTGTCTCTCTCTCTCTCTCTCTCTCTCTCTCTCTCTCTCTCTAGTATTGATGCGTTACCAAGAGTCACGGGCAAAATTCGTTAGCAAATTACCCACATTACTACTCAGAGATTAAGCACGTGTGTGTGTGTGTGTGTGTGTGTGTGTGTGTGTGTGTGTGTGTGTGTGTGTGTGTGTGTGTGTGTGTGTGTGTATAATCATCTATATTGCATAATATAATTAAAAACAACTACTACATCTCTGGTTAAGTCTACATTAATGAGCTCAAAACATTTTTTTATGTAATAAAACGAAAATAAATCCACACATATCAATTAACATATATTTTTAAAGATATGCTAAGTATATCATTAAATATATTCGTAACAAGTGTATACATGCACAAGATTTCTTCCTTCAGATAGCAAGCTTGTGTACATCAGTAGTGTGCTGCAACACTATCCTGTATGGTAGTTACACAGCGGAAATACTAGTCAACTATCATTCTCCCATTATGGTAACACTAGTCACCTGTCATTGCCTCATCATGATGACACTGGTTAATTATCATTCCCATATGATAACACTACCCACCTATCATTCTCATATCATGATAACACTAGCCACCTATCATTCTCATATCATGATAACACTAGCCACCTATCATTCTCATATCATGATAACACTACTATAAATACCGTAGCTAGTGAATTCCTGATTGATTACTAGTAACCTAGTGTGGTCCAGCAGGACTAGATTACTAGTAACCTAGTGTGGTCCAGCAGGACTAGATTACTAGTAACCTAGTGTGGTCCAGCAGGACTAGATTACTAGTAACCTAGTGAGGTCCAGCAGGACTAGATTACTAGTAACCTAGTGTGGTCCAGCAGGACTAGATTACTAGTAACCTAGAGTGATCCACAGTACTAGATTACTAGTAACCTAGTGGTCCAGCAGGATAGATTACAGTAACAGTGTGTCAGAGGACTAGATTACTAGTAACCTAGAGTGGTCCAGCAGGACTAGATTACTAGTAACCTAGATTGGTCCAGCAGGACTAGATTACTAGTAACCTAGTGTGGTCCAGCAGGACTAGATTACTAGTAACCTAGAGTGGTCAAGCAGGACAATATTACTAGTAACCTAGAGTGGTCCAGCAGGACTAGATTACTAGTAACCTAGAGTGGTCCAGCAGGACTAGATTACTAGTAACCTAGAGTGGTCCAGCAGGACAATATTACTAGTAACCTAGAGTGATCCAGCAGGACTAGATTACTAGTAACCTAGAGTGGTCCAGCAGGACTAGATTACTAGTAACCTAGTGTGGTCCAGCAGGACTAGATTACTAGTAACCTAGAGTGGTCCAGCAGGACTAGATTACTAGTACCTAGGGGTCCAGCAGGACTAGATTACTAGTAACCTAGAGTGGTCCAGCAGGACTAGATTACTTGTAACCTAGAGTGGTCCAGCAGGACTAGATTACTAGTAACCTAGAGTGGTCAGCAGGACAATAGATTACTAGTAACCTATGTCACGACTAGATACCTGCACATAAAAGAGTGATAGCTTACGACACTAGTTTCTGTACCAGATGATCACAATGACAAAAGTTCACTACTAACTCAGAAGTGGCCAGCAGGACGTAATATACTAGCTATACCTATATGGCCGTCGGATGCTCTTTCTACTTGTAACTTAGAGTGGCACAAAATTATTGTAACTAGGCTGTAGCCTGATACTTACCTAATCATGCGCTTTTCTGTCACCTCACAAATCATACGCCACTAATTGACTGGTCTTGCTTACGACTGTCTTTCGTCCACTTCCATTCGAAACAGTCCCTATCAGATGTGGAGCATCGTCATTTATAGCTACAATATGTCACTCTTTCTGTATGACTTAGCCTTGTTAGGCTTCCGCACTAATAATGCTCTTTCTTACTCAGATCATAGCCACTATTCGACTGGTTTCTGCTAAAATGTCTTCCAAACTTCACTCGAACATGCCGCTGTTGATCTCTTAATCACTTCCCTGTATACTTACTCTTTTTCTTTTAATCTCTTTCCTTCTCCACTCTTGTAAAATCCCCTTCACCCTGATTACCTGATCTCCTCATGTTTCTTTTGTCTTTTTCTTCTCTTCTTCTTTTTCTGTCCTTTCCTTTCCTTTTCCTCATGGTTGTCTTTCTCTTTGTTGTGTTTCTTTTTCCAACACCACTTCCCCTTTCACGCACCTCGGTGCGCTTGCTCTCCCTCTGTGGGTTTCTAGCTCTCTTGCAGTGCTCCCCTTCCTTTGTATTTGACTGGCTCGTCTTCCTTATTTCCCACTTCTACCACTACCACTACTACTACCTCTTCTTCTTCTACTACAACTACTGATGAAATTAAGACACATGTGCGGCGTCTGGTTGTCTTTGTTGTGGACGTTTCGCCATCCAGTGGCTGGCTGGATGGCGAAACGTCTGCGATAGGGATGCCCGGGTGTTGCGCATGTCTTAATTTCATCTTGTCGGTATTACATACCATTCTTGTACTACTACTACTACTACTACTACTACCACCACCTCTTCCTGACTATATATAGCCGTCCTACTCTACTTCTGGTTAGTGTGACTTTGTCAATGATCCAAGTCGGACCGAAACGTCGTCGTAAGCTTCTCTCTTTTATGTGCGGGTTATTTGTGTATCGTTCCAGTCACGGTATTGTGCCTTTTTTTGTTATATACTAGTAACCTAGTGTGGTCCAGCAGGACTAGGTTACTAGTAACCTAGAGTGATCCAGCAGGACTAGATTACTAGTAACCTAGTGTGGTCCAGCAGGACTAGGTTACTAATAACCTAGAGTGATCCAGCAGGACTAGGTTACTAGTAACCTAGAGTGATCACAGGCTAGGACTAGTATGTTCACGTAGTTAATACCTAGAGTGATCCAGCAGGACTAAATTACTAGTAACCTAGAGTGATCCAGCAGGACTAGATTACTAGTAGCCTAGTGTGGTCCAGCAGGACTAGGTTACTAGTAACCTAGAGTGATCCAGCAGGACTAGGTTACTAGTAACCTAGAGTGGTCCAGCAGGACTAGGTTACTAGTAACCTAGAGTGATCCAGCAGGACTAGGTTACTAGTAACCTAGAGTGATCCAGCAGGACTAGGTTACTAGTAACCTAGAGTGATCCAGCAGGCCTAGGTTACTAGTAACCTAGTGATCCAGCAGGACTAGATTACTAGTAACCTAGAGTGGTCCAACAATACTAGATTTTTTCTTACTTGCGAATTACCTTAAATCATAAGAGAGGAGCACTGCAGTAAGTTAATTATATAATAAGATAAATTTAGAAGACAAACAACTAACTCTATGGACAGACAACCACCACTTACTGTTGAGTTTAGTGCAGAAGTTCTTAAAGATGGGGGTAATTAGGGTGTTTCAGGGGAAACCGGGATATTTAGGGTGTTTCAGGGGAAACTGGGTTATTTAGGGTGTTTCAGGGGAAATTGGGATATTTAGGGTGTTTCAGGGGAAACTGGGTTATTTAGGGTGTTTCAGGGGAAATTGGGATATTTAGGGTGTTTCAGGGGAAACTGGGTTATTTAGGGTGTTTCAGGGGAAACTGGGATATTTAGGGTGTTTCAGGGGAAACCGGAATATTTAGGGTGTTTCAGTGGAAACTGGGTTATTTAGGGTGTTTCAGGGGAAATTGGGATATTTAGGTGTTTCAGGGAAATTGGGATATTTAGGGTGTTTCAGGGGAAACTGGGATATTTAGGGTGTTTCAAGGGGAACTGGGATATTTAGGGTGTTTCAGGGGAAACTGGGATATTTAGGGTGTTTCAGGGGGAACTCGGATATTTAGGGTGTTTCAGGGGAAACTGGGATATTTAGGGTGTTTCAAGGGGAACTGGGATATTTAGGGTGTTTCAGGGGAAACTGGGTTATTTAGGGTGTTTCAGGGGAAACTGGGATATTTAGGGTGTTTCAGGGGAAACCGGAATATTTAGGGTGTTTCAGTGGAAACTGGGTTATTTAGGGTGTTTCAGGGGAAATTGGGATATTTAGGGTGTTTCAGGGGAAATTGGGATATTTAGGGTGTTTCAGGGGAAACTGGGATATTTAGGGTGTTTCAAGGGGAACTGGGATATTTAGGGTGTTTCAGGGGAAACTGGGATATTTAGGGTGTTTCAGGGGGAACTCGGATATTTAGGGTGTTTCAGGGGAAACTGGGATATTTAGGGTGTTTCAAGGGGAACTGGGATATTTAGGGTGCTTCAGGGGAAACTGGGTTCTTTAGGGTGTTTCAGGGTAAACTGGGATATTTGGGGTGTTTCAGGGGAAACTTGGATATTTAGGGTGTTTCCGGGGGAACTAGGATATTTAGGGTGTTTCAGGGGAAACTGGGATATTTAGGGTGTTTCAGGGGGAACTGGGATATTTAAGGTGTTTCAGGGGAAACTGGGATATTTAAGGTGTTTCAGGGGAAACTGGGATATTTAAGGTGTTTCAGGGGAAACTGGGATATTTAAGGTGTTTCAGGGGAAACTGGGATATTTAAGGTGTTTCAGGGAAACTGGGATATTTAAGGTGTTTCAGGGGAAACTGGATATTTAAGGTGTTTCAGGGGAAACTGGGATATTTAAGGTGTTTCAGGGGAAACTGGGATATTTAAGGTGTTTCAGGGGAAACTGGGATATTTAAGGTGTTTCAGGGGAAACTGGGATATTTAAGGTGTTTCAGGAGGAATTGGGACCTTTGTTCAGTAGTGTGATAATCTGTAAATTATATACAATTATGTATGTTAACGCAGAGTTATAGTTGACTTTTAAGTTAATCTGTGAAATTCAATAAATTTTCTTGAATGTCACAGAGATAATTAAAACTAAGGTTATCTAAAAATCAGGTAGATGGAAAGGGATATTTCTCATTTTCATGTAACACATCATATGTTTAAGGATTTCAATGTTCACGGATATTACATGTTTCCAGCCACGGATCATGATTGTTCGACACGAGATATCTGTTTCACCATATCATTCAATGTTTCCACACGGATCATCATCAATGTTTCCCACACGGATCATTATCAATGTTTCCACACGGATCATCATCAATGTTTCCACACGGATCATCATCAATGTTTCCACACGATCATCATCAATGTTTCCACAACGGATCATCATCAATGTTTCCACACGAATCATCAATGTTTCCACACGGATCATCATCAATGTTTCCACACGGATCATCATCAATGTTTCCACACGGATCATCATCAATGTTTCCACACGGATCATCATCAATGTTTCCACACGGATCATCATCAATGTTTCCACACGGATCATCATCAATGTTTCCACACGGATCATCATCAATGTTTCCACACGGATCATCATCAATGTTTCCACACGGATCATCATCAATGTTTCCACACGGATCATCATCAATGTTTCCACACGGATCATCATCAATGTTTCCACACGATCATCATCAATGTTTCCACACGGATCATTATCAATGTTTCCACACGGATCATCATCAATGTTTCCACACGGATCATCATCAATGTTTCCACACGGATCATCATCAATGTTTCCACACGGATCATCATCAATGTTTCCACACAGATCATCATCAATGTTTCCACACGGATCATCATCAATGTTTCCACACGGATCATCATCAATGTTTCCACACGGATCATCATCAATGTTTCCACACGGATCATCATCAATGTTTCCACACGGATCATCATCATCAATGTTTCCACACGGATCATCATCAATGTTTCCACACGGATCATCATCAATGTTTCCACACGGATCATCATCAATGTTTCCACACGAATCATCATCAATGTTTCCACACGGATCATCATCAATGTTTCCACACGGATCATCATCAATGTTTCCACACGGATCATCATCAATGTTTCCACACGGATCATCATCAATGTTTCCACACGGATCATCATCAATGTTTCCACACGGATCATCATCAATGTTTCCACACGGATCATCATCAATGTTTCCACACGGATCATCATCAATGTTTCCACACGGATCATCATCAATGTTTCCACACGGATCATCATCAATGTTTCCACACGGATCATCATCAATGTTTCCACACGGATCATCATCAATGTTTCCACACGGATCATCATCAATGTTTCCACACGGATCATCATCAATGTTTCCACACGGATCATCATCAATGTTTCCACACGGATCATCATCAATGTTTCCACACGGATCATCATCAATGTTTCCACACGGATCATCATCATATGTTTCCACACGGATCATCATCAATGTTTCCACACGGATCATCATCAATGTTTCCACACGGATCATCATCATCAATAGTTATTCATTTGTCACACGGATCATCATACAATGTTTCCAACACGGATCATCATCAATGTTCTCACACGGATCATCATCACATGTTTCCAACGGATCATCATCAATAGCAATTTCCACACGGATCATCATCAATGATTTCCACACTGGATCATCATCAATGTTTCCACACGGATCATCATCATATGTTTCCACACGGTATCATCATAACAATGTTTCCACACAGATCATCCATCAATGTTTCCACACTGGATCAATCATCAATGTTTCCAACACGGATCATCATCAATGTTTCCACACGGATCACATCAATGTTCCACAACGGATCATCATCAATGTTTCCACACGGATCATCATCAATGTTTCCACACAGATCATCATCAATGTTTCCACACGATCATACATCAAATGTTCCAACAACAGATCATCATCAATGTTTCCACACGGATCATACATCAATGTTTCACACACAGATACATCATCATGTATTCCACACGGAACATCATCAATGTTTCCACACGATCATCATCAATGTTCCAACACGGATCATCATCAATGTTTCCAACGAATCAATCATTTCACATGTCATTCCACAAACGGATCATCATTCAATGTTCCACAACAGATCATCACAATGTTCTCCACACGGAATCATCATCAAATGTTTCCACAACAATCATACATTGCACATGTCATCCTCACACGATCATCATCAATGTTTCCACACGGATCATCATCAATGTTTCCACACAGATCATCATCAATCTTCCACACGGATCATCATCAAATGTTTCCACACAGAATCATTATCAATGTTCCACACGGAATCATCATCAATGTATCCACACGGATCAATCATTTCAACATGCTCATTCCCACGATCATCATCAATGTTTCCACAACGAAGAACATTATTAAATGTTTCCTACACGGATCATCATCAATGTTCCACACCGATCATCATCAATGTTTCCAACATCTCATCATCAACATAAGCAAATTTCCACCACCGTCATCATCAATTTTCCACACACCATCATCATCAATGTTTCCACACAGCATCATCAATAACAATTTCCACACAGATCATCATCAAGATTTCCACATAGATCATCATCAATGTTCCACACAGACATCATCAAATGTTCCACATAGATCACATGCAATGTTTCCCAACATAAGTCATCATCAAATGTTTCCACACAAGATCATATCAATGTTTCCACACAGATCATCATCAAATGTTCATCCACATAGATCAATCATCAACTGTTCCACACAGAGCATCATCAATGTTCTCCACATAGATCATATCAATGTATCCCAAGATAAGCATACATGTTCAACATGTCATCAAATGTTTTCACATGATCTCATATAAGAAACTTTGAACATAGTTCCTGATAGCAACATTTGCAACATGCTCATCCTCAACATAAGCAACATTTGCAACATGCTCATCCTCAACATAAGCAACATTTGCAACATGCTCATCCTCAACATAAGCAACATTTGCAACATGCTCATCCTCAACATAAGCAACATTTGCAACATGCTCATCCTCAACATAAGCAACATTTGCAACATGCTCATCCTCAACATAAGCAACATTTGCAACATGCTCATCCTCAACATAAGCAACATTTGCAACATGCTCATCCTCAACATAAGCAACATTTGCAACATGCTCATCCTCAACATAAGCAACATTTGCAACATGCTCATCCTCAACATAAGCAACATTTGCAACATGCTCATCCTCAACATAAGCAACATTTGCAACATGCTCATCCTCAACATAAGCAACATTTGCAACATGCTCATCCTCAACATAAGCAACATTTGCAACATGCTCATCCTCAACAAAGCAACATTTGCAACATGCTCATCCTCAACATAAGCAACATTTGCAACATGCTCATCCTCAACATAAGCAACATTTGCAACATGCTCATCCTCAACATAAGCAACATTTGCAACATGCTCATCCTCAACATAAGCAACATTTGCAACATGCTCATCCTCAACATAAGCAACATTTGCAACATGCTCATCCTCAACATAAGCAACATGCTCATCCTCAACATAAGCAACATTTGCAACATGCTCATCCTCAACATAAGCAACATTTGCAACATGCTCATCCTCAACATAAGCAACATTTGCAACATGCTCATTCTCAACATAAGCAATATTTGCAACATGCTCATCCTCAACATAAGCAAATTTGCAACATGCTCATCCTCAACATAAGCAACATTTGCAACATGCTCATCCTCAACATAAGCAACATTTGCAACATGCTCATCCTCAACATAAGCAACATTTGCAACATGCTCATCCTCAACATAAGCAACATTTGCAACATGCTCATCCTCAACATAAGCAATATTTGCAACATGCTCATCCTCAACATAAGCAATATTTGCAACATGCTCATCCTCAACATAAGCAACATTTGCAACATGCTCATCCTCAACATAAGCAACATTTGCAACATGCTCATCCTCAACATAAGCAACATTTGCAACATGCTCATCCTCAACATAAGCAACATTTGCAACATGGTCATCCTCAACATAAGCAACATTTGCAACATGCTCATCCTCAACATAAGCAACATTTGCAATATGCTCATCCTCAACATAAGCAACATTTGCAACATGCTCATCCTCAACATAAGCAACATTTGCAACATGCTCATCCTCAACATAAGCAACATTTGCAACATGCTCATCCTCAACATAAGCAACATTTGCAACATGCTCATCCTCAACATAAGCAACATTTGCAACATGCTCATCCTCAACATAAGCACACCATTTAGCAATCATCTCATCCTCAACATAAGCAACATTTGCAACATGCTCATCCTCAACATAAGCAACATTTGCAACATGCTCATCCTCAACATAAGCAACATTTGCAACATGCTCATCCTCAACATAAGCAACATTTGCAACATGCTCATCCTCAACACAAGGACGAGAACGAAAGTTTTTTTTTAAACATTAAAAAGACGAAGCCGGATTTAACAGGGATATTCCAAGAAGTGAACCAAAATATTATTGAAGTTACTTATGGCGCAGCACTGGAGACAACACAACAGAAAAAAACAATACAATTGGGGGAACTTTGGTCAAATCTTGCACTCTCATAATGGTGGAAACTTTGAAGGGAAATGGATTGGAGGAAAATCTTGGTGCGGTTTCAGTATCAGTAATATTCATAAGAGGATCAGCAACTTGGTTATTGACTTTAAGGATCAAGTTATACAGATCAAATCTTCAGCATTTGGGTTATTTTCAGTTCAACTTGATAATTCGACTGATGTGGCATAATGTTCCCAGTTGCTGATGTTTGTAAGATATGCTCTCTCAGGTTCATTTAATTAATCAAGAGTTTCTCTTTGGTTCTCCTCTTGAAGCAACTACCAAGGCCTCAAATATTTTGGAAAAGGGTTCATCTCTCTTCCAGTCAGAAAATCTTGTGTAGGACAATGTCTGTGGAGCTGCACAGATGAAGCACCAGCTGTGCTGGGGACAAAATCTGGATTTCAAGTTTGTGTGAAACAGCAAACTGCACAAGTATGAACCATCGTCAGGCACTGACATGCACACACACATCCAGATTGTGAATTTTGTCAAAGGAGGAGCTCTCAGCTCAAGACATTGATTGTGAATTTTGTCAGAGGAGGAGCTCTCAGCTCAAGACATTGATTGTGAATTTTGTCAAAGGAGGAGCTCTCAGCTCAAGACATTGATTGTGAATTTTGTCAAAGGAGGAGCTCTCAGCTCAAGACATTGATTGTGAATTTTGTCAAAGGAGGAGCTCTCAGCTAAAGACATTGATTGTGAATTTTGTCAAAGGAGGAGCTCTCAGCTCAAGACATTGATTGTGAATTTTGTCAAAGGAGGAGCTCTCAGCTCAAGACATTGATTATGAATTTTGCCAAAGGAGGAGCTCTCAGCTTCAGATTTTTCAGGCAGTTTTGGACTGACATGGATGCTGGCCATCAGCTGCTTCTTTTCCACACAAAATTTCGACGGCTTTTAAGGTAAATATAAATGAGCGAGTATCCGAACTTAGAGATGAGCTCAAATTGCTTTTTGAAGTTAAGAGTAAGATGGAAGCTTTTTTTTTGTCTGGCTGGATGATGACGAATGGATCATGCGACTTGCCTATTTGGTTGACATTTCTGAGCAACTGAGTAAACTGAATCTTAATATGCCAGGAAGGAACACAAACAAAATTCATGGGTTCCTCGCAAGTTTTGATGAGCAAGATGGAAAATTGTTGCAATAATTGAGAAACTCATCAATTCTTGTTGCTGGTGGTGAAGACCAAGTGCCTCCGAAATTTGCAAAAAAATTATATTCTGCAGCATTTGAGAGCAATGGAAGGTTAATTCAGCCGGTGTTTGGCTGAACTCAGCGATGAGGACGTGGATTTAGTACGAAATCCATTTAAATTGTCAGTTGAAAAAGTTCCTGATGACAGTCCAGATGAATTTCTGGAGCTGAAGACTGATTCGGGTCCAAGAGATGTGTTCCATGAAAAATCAATCACAGATTTCGGCCCATCAAGTGAAATTCCTACCCAAAAGTGAGAGAAAGAGCTATCCGTGCATTGCTCCCCTTTGTGTCAACATATCGTTGTGAGCCAGTCTTTTCAACTCTCTTGCAAATGACAACGAAACAACGAAGCAGATTGGAGGTTGAAAATGAGCTGCGTTGTGCCCTTTCAAAAAGTTCTCCGCGTAACCACGAACTGACGAGGACATAACAATCACAGGTTCCTCGCTGTAATCCTCATCAGAATAAAATAAATTACAATACCCTGGCATTCTATTGCACTTCTTGTTTATTGAAGTTTGCTTCAGTAACTTTAGTCTGTTGAGTAATATATATATATATATAATATATATATATTATATATATAATATATAATTTATATAATATATATAATATATATATATATATAATATATTATATACATATAAACTTTTATGTTTTAAAACCCATCATCATTTTCTATTGCTATTAAATTTGTAAAACTCGATTATTAAAAATAATCCATGTAAATATATGTGCACTAAGAGGAAAAAATCAAATATTTCTGGTATTATTTGTTTATTATTTGGAAAGCTAAGTGAATGATGATAAAGTTTTCTTTTTCGGGTCACCCTGACTTGGTGGGAGACGGCCGATGTGTTAATAAAAAAATTATTGGGAATACACTGTTTGAGTCAGATAGTCTTTTGAAGTGGGGATGATATTTTAATATGGATATTTAATATGGTCAAAAGGGCATAAAAGGTTGAGAATCGCTGAACCACTAGTCCACTAAAAAAAAAAAATGAGATAAACTCTACCATCACTCTAGTGATGGTATATTACGTAAATAGTCAATAAACTCTACGGGTACACCCACTCACATTTCACTTACTCTAGTCACGGCCCAGTGAGTAAATACCTGATAAACTCTACGGAAACGCAGAGCCACATTTCACTTACACTGGCAAAAAAAAAAAAAAATACAAATAAATTATGTGGACATATCAAGCCACATTTTACTTACAGTAGTTAAGGTCCAGTACATGAATAACCGATAACCTGTGCGGACAGAGTCACATTTATTTTTAGTACAAAACCAGATAAGCTCTACGGACAGAGGCACATTTTACTTTAGTTACTGTCTAGCTAGTACGTTATTAACTGCTAAATTATACAGACAGACAGACAGAGTAACATTTCACAATAGTACAAAATCAGATAACCGGACAGACAGAGGCACATCTCACTTTAATAAGCACAATAACTGATAAACTCCTTGGACAGACAGAGGCAAATTACCCTTTGTCTAGTACGTAAATAATTTACGGACTTGTAATAATTTAATTTACTCCAGAGTAAACTCCTCTTGATATTAATTAGCCTGATAAGCTTCTTTGATTACAATTACAATTACAATTACAATTGCTTCACAAATATGGCTGATAGTAAAACAATTTTCCCACAAGATTTTGCAAAGGGAGAAAATAGTCTCTCAGCAGTATATATGTTAGATTCTAGTGCTATATAATTGGTGAAGGGGAAGAACCCTTAGATTATTATATTAACTAGTGGGGTGATAAATTAGACACATGTGCAACACTTGGGTATCTGTAATGAGGAAACGTTTCGCCACACAGTGGCTTCATCAGTCCATTCAAAGGAGAATGGTGTAGAACAGGAGGAGTTTGAGGTAATCAGTTCCTCAGCCTTGAGTCGATGTAATCAGTCCATCACTCTTGAAAAGATTGTATGGACTGATGAAGCCACTGTGTGGCGAAATGTTTCCTCATGAAAGATACTCCAAGTGTTGCACATGTGTCTAATTTATCAAGTCGGTTCTCTGAACCCTTCATCTACGTAAACTCTTGAGGTGACTGATATGTGCTTAAGGACCTTACTTTCTACCATCCCTTATCAGACACATTTAAAATGTTTCACCCCGACTAATTTTAGCTCAGTTGGTCTGTCTGTTGTATTGTCGGCTCATTATTTCTTACAAGAAGTTTCGTAACTTCTCTTAAATCTAACTTGATGTCAACGTATAAGAACCTTAAATTTTAATGCTTTCTTCGTTATTTATCTTCGTTATACATAACGTAGTTATTACGTTCAGTTACCAGATAAGTCAACTGTGGATATAAATCCAGAAGTACTCTTATAAACCCCTTTTGGGGTTTAGTTCCAAGGTCTTTTGTGCATCCACACGCTCTTGTACTAGCTTCCACAAGATGGTTAAAGGTGCACAATAAACTAGCTGCTTCGGGGGCTAGTCACACGCATTTGATTCGTCCAATAGAAGATTAATATTATTTCGAATTAATGCTTGTTCTAATTCTTCGCTTTCTCCCCCAGACAACAGACCAGTTGGTTCTCCATTTGTGGGAATTTTCTCTCAGCCTATAGCAGTCTCACCCTTCGGTTCCGATGATCCACCATAGGCCTATAAGCTATAGGCCTGTATTCTCAAAAAAAATTCTCCCAATAGATATTTTCACCATTTTAAAAACAGACGCAAAATTATTCTAAATTTTACTCTGTACATTTAAATGTATTTTTTATCGTTCCTTTTAATAACTGTCATTAATAATTTTAGACTTTTATTCATGTTTTTTCTCTATTTATTTAATAATAACTTTATGTTTTAGCTATATTTGACAGTTATCTTTATTTTTCGTAAAATGGGAAATAATACTCTTCCCTCTATTAACCGAAATTAATTTCTAGTAATTGACAGTAATTTAGGTTAGTCGTTAACTACTTTAGAGGTTAGTTATTAGGATTATTTAATATAGAGGTTAATTAGTGAGAAGAATCTCAATAATCTGTTGGTAAGGTATACCTCCTTTGGTATTCTCTTAGTAAAAGGAAAAATCAAGGGGTACCTTGAGTGGGATACCAGTGGAAGAACTCTGCAAGGAACGCCGGTGTTAGTACTAGTGAGAGTACAAGAAGGACCTTACCTAGTGTTTACCTGGGCTGGGGTGGTACTATACCTTGCAACGACTTGGTATTCCACCATGGAAGTACTTGGTACTGACCTGGGGAGTGGTAGTTACTGACGTAGGAGATCATACGGACTCGCACTCTAAGTGTCTTGTAAGTGGAGAGTGTGTGAGTGCCCAGTGTTAGCCGGCACTCTGCCCGTAGACTGCCACCCGCTGACGCTATCTGTGGAGACAAGGACGGTGTCAGCATATATATATATATATTATATTTATTATTTATTATCACACTGGCCGATTCCCACCAAGGTAGGGTGGCCCGAAAAAGAAAAACTTTCACCATCATTCACTCCATCACTGTCTTGCCAGAAGGGTGCTTTACACTACAGTTTTAACTGCACATTACACCCCTCCTTCAGAGTGCAGGCACTGTACTTCCCACTCCAGGACTCAAGTCCGGCCTGCCGGTTCCCTGAACCCTCATAAATATTACTTGCTCACACTTCAACACACGTCATCATTAAAAACCATTGCTCCATTGCTCCTATCAACATGCTCACGCATGCTGCTGGAATTCAAGCCCCTCGCACACAAACTTAACAGCCCCTCCTCCAACCTTTCCTAGGCCGACTCTACCCGCCATCCCTCCACTACAGATTATACCTCTGAAGTCCATTCATATTTGTCTTCTCTCTACATGTCCACCACCTCAACAGACCCTCCTCAGTTCCCTGGATAAACAGTTTTGGTATCTCGCATCCTCCTAATTCAAACATACGAATTCTCTGCATTGAATCAACCACACATTGCCCTCAGACATGACATCTCCACTGCCTCCAGCCTTCTCCTCGCTGCAACATTCATCACCCATGCTTCACACCCATATAAGAGTGTTGGTAAAACTATACTCTCATACATTCCCCTCTTTGCCTCCAAGGACAAAGTTCTTTGTCTCCACAGACTCCTAAGTGCACCACTCACTCTTTTTCCCTCATCAATTCTATGATTCACCTCATCTTTCATAGACCCATCCGCTGACACGTCCACTCCCAAATATCTGAATACGTTCACCTCCTCCATACTCTCTCCCTCCAATCTGATATCCAATCTTTCATCACCTAATCTTTTTGTTATCCTCATAACCTTACTCTTTCCTGTATTCACTTTTAATTTCCTTCTTTTACATACCCTACCAAATTCATCCACCAATCTCTGCAACTTCTCTTCAGAATCTCCCAAGAGCACAGTGTCATCAGCAAAGAGCAAATGTGACATCTCCCACTTTATGTTTGATTCTTTATCTTTTAACTCCACGCCTCTTGCCAAGACCCTCGTATTCACTTCTCTTACAACCCCATCTATAAATATATTGAACAACCACGGTGACATCACACATCCTTGTCTAAGGCCTACTTTTACTGGGAAATAATCTCCCTCTCTCCTACATACTCTAACCTGAGCCTAACTATCCTCGTAAAAACTTTTCACTGCTTTCAATATCCTACCTTCTATTCCATACATTTGCAACATCTGCCATATTGCCTCCCTATCCACCCTGTCATAAGCAAAGCTAAATCCATAAATGCCATGAAAACCTCTTTAGCCTTATCTAAATACTGTTCACCTATATATTCCACTGAAATACCTGGTCCACACACCCCCTACCTTTCCTAAATCCTCCTTGTTCATCTGCTATCCTATTCTCCGTCTTACTCTTAATTCTTTCAATAATAATTCTACCATACACTTTACCAGGTATACTCAACAGACTTATTCCCCTATAATTTTTTGCACTTTCTTTTGTTCTCTTTGCCTTTATACAAATTAACTACGCATGCTCTATGTTAATCACTAGGTACCTTACCCTCTTCAATACATTTATTAAATAATAGCACCATCCACACCAAAATTATATCCCCTCCTGCTTTAACATTTCTATCTTTAACCCATCAATCCCGGCTGCCTTATCCCCTTTCATGTTACCTACTGCCTCACGAACTTCCCCCACACTCACAACTGGCTCTTCCTCACTCCTACAAGATGTTGTTCCTCCTTGCCCTATACACGAAATCACAGCTTCCCTATCTTCATCAACATTTAACAAATGATTCATAAAAATAGGAGAGGAGAGTTATTAAACGGAGAGCAGAGATAGCAGAACGATATATATATATATATAATATATATATATATATATATATATATATATATATATATATATATATATATATATATATATATATAATATATATATATTCTCTCAGAATAGCGCAGGGTCGGCCTGTGGCCTCCTGGCTCTATTAGGAAAAACTTCCACTCACTCCTTCAGTTGCAGCCTTGCAACATTACGTAGCTCCTGATGACGCACTGAGAAATGCGAAAGTACTTGAGTTAAAGATTTCCACCCTCCTGTGGTTTGCCTTGCATATTTAAGATCGCCTGTCTCGTTCATAATTCCCCAACTTTCCAACTCCACTACTTTCATAACTCTCTAATGCTTCAAGTCTTATGTAATTTCCACTCTAACAAATCACACACACACATACACACACACACACACACACACACACACACACACACACACACACACCACACACACAGCCAGGAGCTGTGACTCGACACCAGCAGCCACAACTAGGTGAGTACACACTCACACACTAGTCCCACTGCATTTTTTAAGTTCTACTACACTCTCAGTGTTAGGAGAAAAAGCCTTGCTGTTCCCACCCACTGTCTTATACATCCACCAGCGTCTCATATGTCCATCAGCGTCTCCCACATCCACCAGCGTCTCCCACATGCACAAGCGTCTCCACATCCACCAGTCTTTAGCACATTCACCAATGTTTACACACATCCCTACATAGTTCTCCATCCACTAGGTCTCCCATCCACCAGCGTCCTCTCCCACATCCACTAGCGTCTCCTCACATTCACCAGCGCCTCCCCACATCCACCAACGTCTCCCCACATCCCCGCATCCACCAGCGTCTCCCCACATCCACCAGCGTCTCCCACATCCACTAGCGTGCTCAACATTCATTAGCGTCTTCCACATCCACAAGCGTCCCCTGTAAATCATACGTCTGCGGCCATGCAGCAACATTCCACGAAGTAATATGCACCACCCAAATCGGAATGAAACAAAACACGGGAATTAAAAGAAAGAGTAGAGGAAGAAAACCCAGACCTCATCGCAATCACGGAAACTGAATTATCTCACGTGATTAGGGTTGGCAGTTTTCCACAGAGGATATGCAATTAAAAAGAGAAAGAAACCCGATGAAAAAAGTGGAATCGGAAATACTGAGAATGTCACGAAAAATTAGTGTGATCTGCATAATATTGTGTTTGCAGGTTTAAAATGAATTACAATCACATTACAATTGAAATTACACATCAGAAAAATAATATACATTGACTTATATTTGCGAATAAATTTTTCCCTAAATATTGAAATTTTTCTAATGTCGAATTAGAGAATAATAAGGTAAGGGTGTTATTTAAATAATTGATTGAAATGCCACAGAAGTATTAATTACATTTTTTCACTCAGAGGCGAAAAATGATTAAAACACGTGTACAATATTTGACATCGAGCCAAGACCAATTTTTCAAGGGTGCGGGGCGGGCGGCGGGGTAAGCCAGCGGAATGCCTCAGATGACCTAAAAACTCAGGGGGGTCATCATATGATCAAGACCAGCGTCAGAAAAACTTGTTGTATTCCTGACGAATCTATACCTACCCATGAGGTGAAAGTATACATTTACGGACCGTAGGGATAGGCATTATATAAATAATATATATATATATATTATATATATATATAATATATATAATATATATATATATATATATATATATATATTGTAATACAAATGTGTGGTATTAAATCAATAACAACACTGCGACTAACCAGGATTCGAACCCATGTCGTTTTGGCCCGCCTCATGGTGAGCGAAAATCACATGACGCTCTAACTCACAGGACCACCAAAAATGTTGCTTCATTTGATGCAATGTAAGCAAGGGCACTGACCTTAGAAGTTGAAAATATATTGGAATTTGTTGTGAGGAGTTGTTGCAGGAAGTTGCAAGTGCGTTATTTCACAAGGTGCAAGAAAGTGGGAAATAATATTTGGAATAGTGGGGCGTAATAGCGTTATTAAGTTACTGGAGAGCTTAGTGTAGTTACACAGGAGCTAACTTAAGTTACACAACAACTGGGTAGGTTGCAGGTCCTAGCTGCTCCCCACTGGGATGGGTGCAGGTCCTAGCTGCTCCCCACTGGGGTGGTTGCAGGTCGTATCTGCTCCCCACTGGGAAGGTTGCAGGTCGTAGCTGCTCAATACTGGGTTGGTTGCAGGTCGTAGCTGCTCCTCACTGGGAAGCTTGCAGGTCGTAGTTGCTCCCCACTGGGATGGTTGCAGGTCGTAGCTGACCCCCACTGGGAAGCTGGCAGGTCGTAGCTGCTCCCCATTGGGAAGTTTACAGGTCCTACCTGCTCCCCACTGGGAAGGTTGCAGTTATTAAACGCTCCCCACTGGGACGGTTTCAGGTCCTAGCTGCTCCCCACTGGGATGGTTGCAGGTCTTATCTGCTTCCCACTGGGAAGGTTGCAGGTCCTAGCTCCTCCTCACTGGGAAGGTTGCAGATCCTAGCTCCTCCCTACTGGGAAGGTTGCAGGTCCTAGCTGCTCCCTACTGGGAAAGTTGCAGGTCCTAGCTGCTCCCCACTGGGAAGGTTGCGGGTGGTAGCTACTCCCCACTGGGAAGGTTGCAGGTCCTATCTGCTCCCCACTGGGATGGTTGCAGGTCGTAGCTGCTACCCAATGGGAACCTGGCAGGTCGTAGCTGCTCCCCATTGGGAAGTTTACAAGTCCTAGCTGCTCCCCACTGGAAGGTTGCAGGCATTAGATGAACCCAACTGGGATGGTTGCAGGTCCTAACTGCTCCCCACTGGGATGGTTGCAGGTCCTAGCTGCTTCCCACTGGGAAGGTTGCAAGTCCTAGCTACTCCTCACTGGGAAGGTTGCAGGTCCTAGCTCCTCCCTACTGAGAAGGTTGCAAGTCGTAGCTCCTCCCCACTGGGATGGTTGCAAGTCGTAGCTGCTCCTTCCCCACTGGGATGGTTGCAAGTCCTAGCTGCTCCACACTGGGAAGTTTGCAGGTCGTAGCTGCTCCCCACTGGGAAGGTTGCAGGTCCTAGCTGCTCCTCACTGGGAAGATTGTAGGTCGTAGTTGCTCCCCACTGGGAAGGTTGGTGGTCGTAGCTGCTCCCCAGTGGGAAGGCTGCAGGTCGAAGTTGCTCCCTACTGGGATGTTTGCAGGTCGTAGCTGCTCTCCATTGGGAAGCCTTCAGGTCGTAGCTGCTCCTCACTGGGATGGTTGCAGGTCGTAGCTGCTCCCCACTGGGAAGCTTGCAGGTCGTAGCTGCTCCCCAATGGGAAGGTTACAGGTCCTAGCTGCTCCCCACTGGGAAGGTTGCAGGTCCTCGCTGCTCCCCACTGGGATAGTTGCAGGTTTTAGCTGCTCCCCACTGGGAAGGTTGCAGGTAATAGCTGCCCCATGGAGGTTGCAGTCTAGCTCTCCACTGGGATAGTTGCAGGTCCTAACTGCTCCCCACTGGGAAGGTTGCAGGTCCTACCTACCCCTTACTGTGAAGGTTGCAGGTCCTAGCTCCTCCCTACAGGGAAGGTTGCAGTTCCTAGATGCTCCCCACTGGGAAGGTTGCAGGTAGTAGCTTCTCCCAACTGGGATGGTTGCAAGTCCTAGCTGCTCACCACTGGGAAGATTGCAGGTTCTAGCTGCTCCCCACTGGGAAGGTTGCAGGTCGAAGCTGCTCCCCACTAGAAAGGTTGCAGGTCCTAGCTGCTCCCCACTGGGAAGGTTGCAGGTCCTAGCTGCTCTTCACTGGGAATATTGCAGGTACTAGCTGCTCTCTAATGGGAAGGTTGCAGGTCCTAGCTGCTTCCTACTGGGAAGGTTGCAGGTCCTAGCTCCTCCCCACTGGGATGTTTGCAGGTCCTAGCTGCTCCCCACTTGGAAGGTTGCAGGTCCTAGTTGCTCAAAACTGGGAAGGTTGCAGGTCCTAGCTGCTCCCCACTGGGATGGTTGCAGGTCCTAGCTGCTCCCCACTGGTGAGGTTGCAGGTCGTAGCTGCTCCTCACTGGGAAGGTTGCAGGTCCTAGCTGCTCCCTACAGGGAAGAGTGCTGGTCCTAAATGCTCCACACTGGGAAGGCTGCAGGTCATAGCTGCTCCCCATTGAGATGGTTGCAGGTTCTAGCTGCTCCCCACTGGGAAGGTTGCAGGTCCTAGCTGCTCCCCACTGGGAAGGTTGCAGGTCCTAGCTCCTCTCCACTGGGAAGGTTGCAGGTCGTAGCTGCTCCCCAATGGGAAGGTTGCATGTCCTAGCTGCTCCCCACTTGGAAGGCTGCAGGTCGTAGCTGCTCCCCACTGGGAAGGCTGCAGGTCGTAGCTCCCCAGGGAAGGTGCAGGTCCTGCTCCCACTGGGAAGGCTGCAGGTCCTAGCTGCTCCCCACTGGGATGGTTGCAGGTCGTAGCTGCTCCCTACTGGGAAGGTTGCAGGTCGTAGCTGCTCCCCACTGGGAAGGCTGCAGGTCGTAGCTGCTCCCCACTGGGAAGGTTGCAGGTCCTAGCTGCTCCCCACTGAGAATGTTGTGGGTCCTAGATGCTCCCCACTGGGAAGGTTCCAGGTCGTAGCTGTTCTTCCCACTGGGAAGGTTGCGGGTTTCGTAGCTGCTTCCCACTGGGAAGGTTGCAGGTTCCTAGCTGCTCCCCACGGGGAAGGTTGCAGGTCCGCTTCCATGGCTTCCGCCTAGATGCTCCCCACTGGGAAGGCTGCAGGTCGTAGCTGCTCCCCACTGGGATGGTTGCAGGTCGTAGCTGCTCCCCACCGGGAAGGTTGCAGGTCGTAGCTGCTCCCCAATGGGAAGGTTGCAGGTCCTAGCTCCTCCCTCCACTGGGAAGGTTACAGGTCGTAGCTACTCCCCACTGGGAAGGTTGCGTGTCCTAGTTGCTCCCCACTGAGAATGTTGCTGGTCCTAGATGCTCTACACTGGGAAGGTTGCAAGTTCTAGCTGTTTTCCACTGGGAAGGTTGCAGGTCGTAACTGCTCATCACTGGGAAGGCTATAGGTCGAAGCTGCTCCCCACTGGGAAGGTTGCAGGTCGTAGCTTATCCCCTCTAGGAAGGTTGCATATCCTAGCTGCTCCTCATTGAGAAGGTTGCAGATTCTGGATGCTCCTCACTGGGAAGGCTGCAAGTCGTAGCTGCTCTTCACTGGGAAGGTTGCAGGTCCTAGCTGCTCCCCACTGGGAAGGTTGCAGGTCGTAGCTGCTACCCTCTGGGAAGGTTGCAGGTCCTAGCTGCTTCGCACTGGGAAGGTTGCAGGTCCTAGCTGCTCCCTACTAGGAAGGTTGCAGGTACTATCTGCTCCCCACTGGGATGGTTGGAGGTCCTAGATGCTCCCCACTGGGAAGGTTGCAGATTCTAGATGCTCCTTGCTGGGAAGGGTGCAGGTCCTAGCTGCTCCCCACTGGGAAGGTTGCAGGTCGTAGATGCTCCTCACTGGGAAAGTTGCAGGTCCTAGCTGATCTATACTGGGAAGGTTGCAGGTATTAGCTCCTCCCTACTGGGAAGGTTGCAGGTTCTAGTTGCTCCCCACTGGGAAGGTTCCAGGTTCTAGCTGCTCCCCACTGGGAAGGTTGCAGGTCGTAACTGCTCCCCACTGGGAAGGTTGCAGGTCGTAACTGCTCCCCACTGGGAAGGTTGCAGGTCCTAGCTGCTTCCCTCTGGGAGTCAGTTGAAAAATAAATCTCTTGTTATCCCGAAGACTCTCCCCAGGGGATGTTGATGTGGCTGTCTAAATGAAAGGTGTACCGGGGGGTCGACACCCCCCGTGGGCCGGTCTACGACCAGGTCTCACGGTAGATCAGCGATTGATCAACCAGGACTGTTACTGCTGGTAGCACGCACTCCAACGTACGAGTCACAACCAGTCCTCTAGTACATAATTATGAAAATCTAACTCATTATAATGAACAGTTAGATGATTCTGACGGGAGTCATTCACAGTACACTACTTTTATGATGCTATTTAAAGTAGACGTTAATATGACAATAGTTACTTACAATTACCGGAAAAAATGTAATTAATTACTTTGTATTTGAGTTACAATTAGTTACTTCATGCTCACTGGTATACTCTCTCTCTCTCTCTGTCTCTCTCTCTCTCTCTCTCTCTCTCTCTCTCTCTCTCTCTCTCTCTCTCTCTCATCCTCATCAGTCCCCTATAAGATTTGGCATTCCACTCAAGTCTTTATTACTCCTCTCTCTCTCTCTCTCTCTCTCTCTCTCTCCTCTCTCTCTCTCTCTTTTTTCTCTCTCTCCTCTCTCTCTGGTATACTCTCTCTCTCTCTCAGATTACCTCATCCAAGTATTGTATACCTGGCGATATTAATTGAGATTGAGGCATTCCCAACCATCAGAGAATATTACTGTTATTACTCCTTTCTCTCTCTCTCCCTCTCTGTCTGTCTGTCTGTCTCTCTCTCTCCTCTCTCCTCTCTCTCTCTCTCTCCTCTCTCTCTCTCTCTCTCTCTTCTCTCTCTCTCTCTCTCTCTCTCTCTCTCCCTCTCTCCTCTCTCTCTCTCTCTCTCTCCTCTCTCTCTCTCTCCTCTCTCTCTCTCTGGCTCTGACGTGAGACACAAGCTGCATCCTCTCAATCTATCCTGACTCATCCTGCTCGTTAGATAGCTTGATATCCCTGCCACCAGTCCTTCAGTTCTTGCTCGTGTACATGTTCCTTCATGCCTGTTATCAGTTTTTCAATTCTTCCTCTATCCCTCTCCGTTAATGGTTTATCTCCCCTTCATCATTGCCCTCAGTCGTCAATCCTCCATCAATTGTCAACGATCTATCTGTCGTCAACCCTCCATCATCTTCAACCCTCTACCTGTCGTCAACTCACCATCTATCGTCAACCCTGCATCTATCGTCAATCCTCCATCTATCGTCAATCATCCATCTATCGTCAACCCACCATCTATCGTCAACCCTCCATCTACCGTCAACCCTCCATCCATCGCCAACCCTCCATCTCTCGTCAACCCTGCATCTATCGTCAACTCTCCATCTATCGTCAGCCTTCCATCTATCGTCAACCTTCCATCAATTTGACGTCTCGTAAGTACTCCCATCTCGTGACGTCACTTTACTAAGAACACAAAGAACTAAGTCAAGAATATATCTATTCTTTTGCTCTCTCTCTCTCTCTCTCTCTCTCTCTTCGAGGGATAATTATTCCCTAGTTTTCCTTCCCCCTTTCTTATTCCTTCTTTATTCCTTCGTTCTTTTCCTTCTTCCTTCTTCATTTTCGTCTTGATTTGCCGACAATGTCGCAGCTAATTAAGGACAAGAGAGGCGTATCCGACATGGAATTTTGCGAGTGTTGGGGAAGAAAGATGATTTTCTGTGTGTCTGTCTGTCTGTCTGTCTGTCTGTCTGTCTGTCTGGTTATCTGGCTATCTGGCTGTTTGATTGTCTCGCGTGTGTGTGGTGTGTGTGTGTGTGTGTGTGTGTGTGTGTGTGTGTGTGTGTGTGTGTGTGTGTATGTGTGTGTGTGTGTGTGTGGTGTTGTGTGTGTGTGTGTCTGATGTGTGTGTGTGTGTGTGTGTGTGTGTATGTGTGTGTGTGTGTCTGTGTGTGTGTGCTGTCTGTCTATCTGTTTAGTGTGTGTTGTGTGTGTTGGTGTCTGTTGTATTACACAAAGTCTTTTGTCTCTGTATTGTATGTTTATTAATTATGTTTGTTGTATTTGTTGTGATTGTTTATGTTGTTTATGTATGTATTTGTTTATTTTTTTGTTATGTATGTTTTTGCTGTTGTAAGGCTGCCGAACCTTCTTTAGTGTCGGGCTACGTTTGGGGTCGAATAAACCAATCACTTTGTCTCTTATAATATAATTTATTAAAAAACTTTTTACATATAATAAGAATTTTATGTAAGATCGACATTTTAATGTCAGCACCTGAAATAGAACAATCAGGTTGTCTTCCTGTGACAATCTAATCTGAGAGGTTGTCTTCCCCTCCTCACACTCAAGACTGAGAGGTTGTCTTCCCCTCACACTCAAACTGAGAGGTTGTCTTCCCCTCACACTCATAACTGAGAGGTTGTCTTCCCCTCACACTCATAACTGAGAGGTTGTCTTCCCCTCACACTCATAACTGAGAGGTTGTCTTCCCCTCACACTTAGATCTGAAGGGTTGCCTTCCCCTCACACTTAGATCTGAGGGGTAGTCTTCCCCTCACACTCAGAACTGAGGGCTTGTTTTCCCCTCACACTCATATTTGAGGGGATGTCTTCCCCTCACACTTAAATCTGAGGGGTTGTCTTCCCCTCACACTTAGATCTGAGGGATTGCCTTCCCTTCACACTCAATCTGAGGGTTGTCTTCCCCTCACACTCTAATCGAGAGGTTGTCTTCCCCTCACACTTAGATCTGAGGGTTGTCTTCCCTCACACACTCAGACTGAGGGATTGTCTTCCCGTCACACTCAGATTGAGGGTTGCCTTCTCCTCACACTAGGTTAGTTCAATCCACTAGATCGAGGGGTTGCCTTCCCCTCACACTCAGATCTGAGGGTTGTCTTCCCCTCACACTCAAATTTGGGGGTTTGTTCACCTCACATTCAATCTGAGGGGTTGTCTTCCCCTCACACTTAGATCTGAGGGATTGTCTTCCCTTCACACTCAGATCTGAGGGGTTGTCTTCCCCTCACACTCATATTGAGGGGTTGTCTTCCCCTCACACTCTAATCAGAGGGGTTGTCTTCCCCTCACACTCAAATTTGGGGGTTTTGTTCACCTCACATTCAGATCTGAGGGGTTGTCTTCCCTCATACTCAGATCTGAGGGATTGTCTTCCCGTCACACTCAGATTTGAGGGGTTGTCTTCTCCTCACACTCAGGGGTTGAGTTTCAATCACACTCAGATCTGAGGGGTTGCCTTCCCCTCACACTCAGATCTGAGGGGTTGTCTTCCCCTCACACTCAAATTTGGGGGGTTTTGTTCACCTCACATTCAGATCTGAGGGGTTGTCTTCCCCACCATCACCACTCAGATCTGAGGGGTTGTCTTCCCCTCACACTCAGATCTGAGGGGTTGTCTTCCCCTCATACTCAGATCTGAGGGGTTGTCTTCCCCTCACACTCAGATCTGAGGGGTTGTCTTCCCCTCACACTCAAATTTGGGGGGTTTTGTTCACCTCACATTCAGATCTGAGGGGTTGTCTTCCCCTCATACTCAGATCTGAGGGGTTGTCTTCCCCTCACACTCAGATCTGAGGGGTTGTCTTCCCCTCACACTCAGATCTGAGGGGTTGTCTTCCCCTCACACTCAGATCTGAGGGGTTGTCTTCCCCTCACACTCAGATCTGAGGGGTTGTCTTCCCCTCACACTCAAATTTGGGGGGTTTTGTTCACCTCACATTCAGATCTGAGGGGTTGCCTTCCCCTCACACTCAGATCTGAGGGGTTGTCTCCCCTCACACTCAGATCTGAGGGGTTGTGTTCCCCTCACAATCAGATCTGAGGGGTTGTCTCCCCTCACACTCAGATCTGAAGGGTTGTTTCCCCTCACACTCAGATCTGAGGGGTTGTCTTCCCCTCACACTCAGATCTGAGGGGTTGTGTTCCCCTCACACTCAGATCTGAGGGGTTGTCTCCTCTCACACTCAGATCTGAGGGGTTGTGTTCCCCTCACACTCAGATCTGAGGGGTTGTCTTCCCCTCACACTCAGATCTGAGGGGTTGTCTTCCCCTCACACTCAGATCTGAGGGGTTGTCTTCCCCTCACACTCAGATCTGAGGGGTTGTCTTCCCCTCAAACTCAGATCTGAGGGGTTGTGTTCCCCTCACACTCAGATCTGAGGGGTTGTCTTCCCCTCACACTCAGATTTGAGTCTCTTAAACGTCGAGGGGAAAGGCGAGGCAAGAAAGGCTCTAGGGAACATCTTTTAAAAGGGGAAATAAGGTCCTTAGAGACTCTGGTGGTAAGAGAGAAATTCTTAGAGGGTCCTGGTGGTGCTTATATCCCTGTTGCACGCAAGTTGCTGCGGCTTCTGCGAATGTACTTAATTAAAAAGATGGTGATAATGAAGTGGTGGTAGTTGTGGTAGTGGTGGTAGTAATGGTAGTTGTGGTAGTTGTGGTAGTTGTGGTAGTTGTGGTAGTGGTGGTAGTGGTGGTAGTTGTGGTAGTGGTGGTAGTTGTGATAGTTGTGATAGTTGTGGTAGTTGTGGTAGTGGTGGTATGGTGGTAGTGGTGGTAGTTGTGGCAGTGTGGTAGTTGGGTAGTGGTGGTATTTGTGTGTGTTGTGATAGTTGTGGTCGTTGTGGTAGTTGTGGTAGTGGTGGTAGTTGTGGTAGTGGTGGTAGTGATAGTTGTGATCGTTGTGGTAGTGATTGTGGTGACAGTTGTGATAGTTGTGGTCGTTTTTATAGTTGTGGTAGATGAGGTAATTGTTGTAATGGTGGAAGTTGTAGTAGATGTGGTAGTTGTGGTAGGGGTGGTAGTTGCGGTAGTGGTAGTAGTTGTGGTAGTTTTGGCAGTGGTGGTAGATGAGGTAATTGTGGTAATGGTGGAAGTTGTAGCAGATGTAGTAGTCGTGGTAGGAGTGGTAGTTGTGGTAGTGGTAGTAGTTGTGGTAGTTTTGGCAGTGGTGGTAGATGAGGTAATTGTGGTAATGGTGTAAGTTGTAGTAAATGTGGTAGTTGTGGTAGGGGTGGTAGTTGTGGTAGTGGTAGTAGTTGTGGTAGTTGTGGTAGTTTTGGCAGTGGTGGTAGTTTTGGCAGTTGTGGTAGTGGTGGTAGTTGTGGCAGTTGTGGTAATTGTGATAGCGGTGGTAGTAATGGTAGTGGTGGTAGTTGAGATAGTTTTGGCAGTGGTGGTAGTGGTGGTAATGGTGATAGTTGTGGTGGTGATGTTGGTTGTAGCAGTTGTGATAATTGTGATAGCGGTGGTGGTGGCAGTTGTGGTAGTTTTGGCATTTGTGGTAGTTGTGGTAGTTTTTCGCAGCTGTGGTAGTGGTGGTTGTGGTGGTAGTTTTGGCAGTTGTGGTAGTGGTGGTAGTTGTGGTAGTTTTGGCAATCATGATAGTGGTGGTAGTTGTGGTAGTTGTGGGAGTGGTGTTAGTGATGGTAGTTGTGGTAGTTGTGTCAGTGGTGGTAATTGTGTTAGTTGTGATACAGGTGGGAGTTGTGGTACTTGTTAGTGATGGAAGTTGTGATAGTGGTGGTAGTTGTGCTAATATTGGTAGTTGTGTTAGATGTGGTGGTTGGTGGTTGTTGTGGTAGATGTGGTAGTTGTGGGAGTGGTGTTAGTGATGGTAGTTGTGGAAGTTTTGGCAGTGGTGCTAATTGTGATAGTGGGGGTAGTTGTAGCAGTTGTCGTGGTTGTGGTTCTGGTAGTTGCGGTAGTTGTGGTAGCGGTGGAAGCGGTGGTAGTGGTGGCAGTTGTGGTAGTGGTGGCAGTTTTGGAAGTTGTGATAGTGGTGGTAATTGTGGTAGTTGTGGTACTAGTGGTACTGGTGGTACTAGTGGTACTGGTGGTAGTTGTGGCAGTTGTGGTAGTTATGGTAGCAGTGATAGTTGTGTTAGTGGGGGTAGTGGTGGTAGTTGTGGTAGTTGTGGTAGTGTGAAAGTTGTGGTAGTGGTAGTAGTTGGGGTTCCTGTGGTAGGGGTGGTAGTTGTGGTAGTCGTGGAATCTGCTGTAGCTGTGGTAGTTGCAGTAGGGGGGGAAGTGGGGGTAGCTATGGTAATTGGGGTAGTTGCAGTGATGGTTGTGGTGGTGGTGTGGTGATGTTGTGGGATGATTGTGGTGGGGGTTGTGGCGGGGGTTTTTGGTGGGGGTTGAGGTGGGGTTGTGGGGGTGGTTGTGGTGTGGATGGGGTGAGGGTTTGTGGTGGTTGGTGGTGGTTGTGGGGGGGTTTGCGGTAAGGTTTAAAGGGTGGTGGTCGTGGAGGTGGTTATGGTGGTGGTTGGGGTGGGGGTTGTGGTGGGGGTTATGGTGGTGCTCGTGGAGAGGGTTTTGTGGTGGTGGTTGTGGTGGGGGTTTGTGGTGGGGGGTTGTGGTGGTGGTTGTGGTGGGGGGTTGTAATAGTGATGGAAGTGTAGTGTTGGGAGGTAATGATGGTTAATGATGGGGGTAGTGAGGGTAGTGATGGGGGTTTGTGGTGGTAGTGATTTTAGTGGGTGGTAGGATGGTGGTAGTGATGTAGTGATGTTGGTAGTGATGGTGGTAGTGATGGTGGTAGTGTAATGGTAGTGATGGTGATAGTGATGGGGGTAGTTATCAGGGTAGTGATGGTAGTGATGATGTATTTGATGATGGTAGTATGATAGTATGTTGGTATTTGTTATTGTAGTGATGATGGAAGTGTTAGTGCGATGAGGCATTGATTGGTGATGGATTGGTACTTATGGTAATGTGGTTTGATGGGGTGGGGTTGTGTGATAATGTTGTGATGGTGGTTGGAGTGATGGTGTGTGGATGGGAGTGGGTGATGTGAGTTAGTGTGGGTAGTGGTTTGGTGTGGTGGTGGTGTGGGGTTTGGAAGTGGAGGTGGTAGTGATGGTGTTGGGGTGTTGGTAGTGTTTGGTGGTATGAGGTAGTGTAAAAGTGTGTGGGTAGTGATTGGGGGGTTGTGATGGTGGTGTGATGGTGTAGTGTTGGGGGGAGGTGGTAGTGGTGGTGGTAGTGAAAATTGGTAATGATAGTATGATGGTGATAGTGATGGTGGTATTTATTTTGGTATGTTGGTGTAGTAGGTGGCAGTGATGTGGTAGTATGGTGAAGTGATGATGGTAGTGATGAGGGTAGTGATGGTAGTCATGAGGGAATGATGGTGATAGGGGATATTGGTATTTGAGGGTAGGGATGATGGTATTGAGGTGTAATGTGATGGAGTGTTAATGGTAGTGATGGTAAAGTGATGTGGATGTGATGGTTGTGATGGTAGTCATGGGTTTAGTGTTGGTAGTGATGTTGGTAGGGGATGGTAGTGATGGTAGTGATGGTGGAGTGACAGTGTGATGGTATGATGGTGATAGTGTTGGGTAGTGATGGTAGTGGTGGTGGTGTTAGTGAAGGTAGTGATGGTGAATATGTTGGTAGTGTGGTGGTAGTGACGGTGGTAGTGATGGTAGTGATGGTGATATTTGATGGTGGTAGTGATGGTTTAGTGGATGGTGATAGTGATGGTGGTAGTTATCATGGTATGAATGGTGTAGTGATGATGGAAAGTGGTGATGGCGGGTGATAATGGTAGTGATGGTGATAGTGATGGATGATGTGATGTCGTAGTGATGATGGTAGTGATAGCGATGAGGGTATTGATGGTGATAGTGATAAGGTAGTTATGGTAATAAATGATGGTATTGATGGTGATTAGTGATGGTAGATAGTGATGATGGTAGTGATGATGATAGTGATGGTAGTGATGGTGATAGTGTTGGTAGTGATGATGGTAGTGATGGTGGTAGTGATGGTGATAGTGTTGGTAGTGATGGTGGTAGTGATGGGGTTTATTAAAGGTAGTGATAGTGTTGGCAGTAATGGTGGTAGTGATGGTGGATGTGTTGGAAGTGATGATGGTAGTGGGGGTTTGGTAGTGATAGGTATAGATGGGTAGTGATGGGATAGTTGACGGTGGTAGTTATCTGGTAGTGTTGGTGTAGTGATGAAGGTAGGGGATGATGGTGTGAGGGTTTGATAGTGATGTTGGTAGTGATGATGGTAGTGATGGTATTCAGATGGATTGATGGTGATAGTGATAATGGTATTTGTTTGGTATTGATGGTGTAGGGGATGATGGTTAGTGTTTAAGGGTAGTGATGTGTAGTGATGATGGTAGTGATTGATGGTTGTGATGGCAGTGATGGTGATAGTGTTGGTAGTGATGGTGGTAGTTATGGTAGTGATGGTGGTAGTGATGGTAGTGATGGTAGTGAGGGTGATAGTGTTGTAGTGATGGTAGTGATGGTGGTAGTGAAGGTAATGATGGTGATAGTGTTGATAGTGATGGT
>NC_069438.1:18007503-18012503 GCF_026875155.1 Cherax quadricarinatus
AGGCAACAGTTAGGCAACTTTATTCCGAAACGTTTCGCCTACACAGTAGGCTTCTTCAGTCGAATATAGAAAGTAGGCATGAACAGTAGAGATGTGAAGACGGTGTAATCAGTCCATCACCCTTGAAGTCGTAGAATTTGAGGTTGTCAGTCCCTCAGCCTGGAGAAGTTCAGTTCCATAGTCAGGAACTATCTGATAGTTCCTGACTGTGTGTCTTACCTACCAGAGTAGTATTGTGCTGAAGGCACATATCACATCTTAATGGCTTTTAAGTACCATCTGGTACATTGTTAGCAATTAATAACATAATACAAATATATACAAGTAAGTTTGTAAGTGTGTAAGTGCTCTAAGTAGTTTGCTATGTCTCAAGACTGGACTAGACTTAACCAGTGACTGACTAAAAGTCCTCACATAAACTAACTTCTTGACCAACCTAGCAATCAGAACAGCTTGCTTGAACAATAAAACGACTGAGAGGAAATGGTATGGTGATACCGACAAGATGTGGAAAAAGACATTTATGTACAGTTCAGGACATTTATTAGAGGAAACGTTTCGCCACGAGTGGCTTCTTCAGTCCTAATACAGAGAAGTATGTATGTATAATGTTCGCCAAGACCGTAGTCCTGGCACGGGTCTCAATCTTGCGATGACCCGTCTAAATACAGAGAAAACTAAGAAAACGTATATATATAGTGGCAGGAGTCAGGTGAGGTGACGCGTGGGTAGAGGTGGTAGTAGTAGTAGTAGTAGTAGTAGTAGTGGAACTAAGGAGGTGATGCTGGAGAGGGACCTGCTGGCATCATGTAACACCAGTTCCCAGGATGGGTAATATCTCACGGATTCTCAACATCCCTTCTCTCCTGCTACTTACCACTACCTACGAGAGTGCAAGGAAAATCTATCAACTTGCTCCAAAGATTATTTCCATAGTGCTCACCTAGTTCTCACTTCCCTTCCCGCCCCTGACAGACGCACCGCCGAACACATCCTAAGCAAAGTTACCACCGCCAACCTACAGCAGAAATTACGGCTCTCAAGAAAACTTTCCTCTCTCTGTCAACACAGCAAATGGAAAGACATTGGTAGAGCTGACATCATCAATAACCTTTCTTCTTATGTTCTCAGTGATACAGAGTCCGAAGCACTCAGCTTAGGTCTCAAGTTTGCTACTGGCATAAGGAAGCCTAAATGTGAGTTAGACACAGTGATCAAAAACCATGACTTCGGTGACTCTGAATTTAACAAAGGTTTCATGCAAGGACTTATTGCAGCTGCAGCTTCTGAACCTAGTCGTCCAGTCATTCCACGTCGCTACATCCAGGCACTCAAAAACATGGCCACTAATAATGATATTCTCATCACCACAGCGGACAAAGGAGGAGTGGTCATCCTCAATAGTACAGACTACGTTAGTAAGATGCAAGATCTATTGAACGACGCCAACACATACCTTTCCATCCCCGAACATGCATGGAAGAAAGAAACAGATTCCTTTCTCAGTAAGACCCGCAGTATACTCAGGAAATCAGAAGAAGGTAAAAAGCTCTTGCGCCTCATCCCTACCAACCCCAAGTCAGCAAGACTTTATGGTTTACCAAAGACCCACAAACCAAATATGCCTATGAGACCCATTACATCCGGAATCGGCAGCGCCCCACACAGTCTGGCAGGAGTTTTGGCGAAATATTTGTCTAAGCTCCTGGGTACAATCAGTCAGGCTCACCTAAACCCATTCGGGTGACCTCCTTAACCGTATCAGGGATCTCGACATGAGTGATAAGAAGCTTGCAAGTTTTGACGTGACTGCCTTATTCACCAATGTCTCAGGTGATCAAGCCATTGATTTTCTTCTCAGGGTGATTAAAGATGATACAGAGTTACGTGTACCCCGCCAAGATTTTGTGAGCCTTGTCGAACTTTGTGTTCGTTATAACTGTTTTAGGTTTAAAGACAAGAAGTACAAACAACTCTTCGGACTAGCCATGCAGTTCTTGCAGTTCTTGTCAATTTATATATGGAGGACCTGGAATCAAGAAGGATCCTCAGTAACATCCCTCGTTCAGTTACATGGATGCGGTACGTTGATGATATTTTGGCCATTGTACCCAAAAATCTAGACGTACGGGACATCCTCAACACCAACAACACTCTGGAACTTACTATTAAATTTACACTAGAGGAGGAGGACAATCAATTACCTTTTCTCGACGTTCTCTTACGCACAGGGGAAAACAAACTTTCTTTTAAAGTCTACCGGAAGCCTACCTACAAGAACGATCTTCTACATTTCTTCTCTCACCATGACACAAGAACTAAAAGAAGGGTAGTTATTGGCTTCTTTCTGAGAGCCTACAGAATTTCCAGTCCGCAGTTCCTCGAAGAAGAATGTACATACATCGCCAACTCTTTTAGTTCACTACACTTTCCCCTACACTTCATGCGTGACTGCAGGAAACGTGCGACACGTATCCTCAGCAAGACCAACACCAATCAAATTGAAGAAAAGCCTCCAAGTTACATCGTTTTACCGGTCAGCAACGTTGCCACTAATGTTTCAAAAATGTTTGACAGAAAACTGCTAAAATGTCTACCAGCTCTTCAACTGCTATTAGGAACCTGATACAAAAACCCAAGCATGATTCTGTTCTGGCACAAGTGCAGGAATCTACACTATACCATGTGGGGGGTGTGACAAAGTATATTTAGGGGAAACAGCCAGATCTCTGGACATTAGGATAGCAGAACACAAAAATGCTTGCAGAAATGATGACCGCAAAAACGCATGTGTTCAACATAGGGACGACGTTGGACACCTCATGAAATTCAATGAAGCTAAACTAGTGATTGAAGAAGACGACTTAAGACGGAGAAAATGCATTGAAGCTGCACTAATTTCTATCAGTAACACTATAAAGCAAAAATCCGGTAGTTACAGTATTTCAAAATTACTAAGCAACAGGATATTACCCATCCTGGGAACTGGTGTTACATGATGCCAGCAGGTCCCTCTCTAGCATCACCTCCTTAGTTCCACTACTACTACTACTACTACTACCACCTCTACCCACACGTCACCTCACCTGACTCCTGCCACTATATATATACGTTTTCTTAGTTTTCTCTGTATTAGGACTGAAGAAGCCACTCGTGGCGAAACGTTTCCTCTAATAAATGTCCTGAGCTGTACATAAGTGTCTTTTTCCACAATAAAACGAATGTTAAGCCGAACAACAATATAACAAGCAACAGCGACACAGAATCAGCAACAAGGAGATCATATAACTACACTAAGTGGGGACCATCAGAAGATCCTCCACAAAAGTCACAAAACTCCCATACTACTGAATCTAAGTTCAGCATAAGAAAATCCCCGACTGTGACAGTACACAGATACCAGTACAAATTAGGTCAGAAGCTACAGCTCAGGACCTGAGTTGCTCAGTGTCAACGCGACACAACCTCAGTACAACGTCGAAAATCACCAAGTCTAGGCAATGTTCTGTGAACAGAGTTACACAGAACCAACAACAAGAGAGCGACAGAGACGATCTTCTAACAAGAGCCAGTAAGGAAGACACGTCTTGTTGGAAGACAAGCCAAACATAAAAGAAAGTGAGTCAAAGCAAGACAGTCTCACCCAGATGAAGTGTGATCACCCCCCCCCCCGATCACGTGACTCTCCGTGGACTGCTGATGCCCAGCAACACAGAGAAGCCGGCAGGGAAACAAGCAGAACTGGTAGTTAGACAATGTTGTCAGCTACTTAACACACGAACAACGAGCACTGAATAATATATGAACGTTATATCCTACCTAATAATATAACTAAGTCAAATAATAATATAAAGCAATATATTTACGATTTAGCTAATATCGCAAATATCAGCAATATAAAATTATATGAACAGGTAATATACATTATATACATTGTGACCCATTCAGGGGTTGCAATAGTACCAGCTTGGTAGCTCTCCTCTGTACCCTCTCCAGTGATGGTACCAGCTTGGTAGTTCTTCTCTGTACCCTCTCCAGTGATGGTACCAGCTTGGTAGGTCTTCTCTGTACCCTCTCCAGTGATGTTACCAGCTTGGTAGCTCTTCTCTGTACCCTCTCCAGTGATGGTACCAGCTTGGTAGGTCTTCTCTGTACCCTCTCCAGTGATGTTACCAGCTTGGTAGCTCTTCTCTGTACCCTCTCCAGTGATGGTACCAGCTTGGTAGGTCTTCTCTGTACCCTCTCCAGTGATGGTACCAGCTTGGTAGTTCTTCTCTGTACCCTCTCCAGTGATGGTACCAGCTTGGTAGGTCTTCTCTGTACCTCTCCAGTGATGGTACCAGCTTGGTAGTTCTTCTCTATACCCTCTCCAGTGATTTGGGACCAGTTTTGGGAGGTCTTCTCTGTACCCTCTCCAGTGATGGTACCAGCTTGGTAGGTCTTCTCTGTACCCTCTCCAGTGATGGTACCAGCTTGGTAGGTCTTCTCTGTACCCTCTCCAGTGTGGTACGGCTTGGTAGTCTTCTCTGTACCCTCTCCAGTGATGGTACCAGCTTGGTAGCTCTTCTCTGTACCCTCCCCAGTGATGGTACCAGCTTGGTAGCTCTTCTCTGCACCCTCTCCAGTGATGGTACCAGCTTGGTAGCTCTTCTCTGTACCCTCTCCAGTGATGGTACCAGCTTGGTAGTTCTTCTCTGTACCCTCTCCAGTGATGGTACCAGCTTGGTAGGTCTTCTCTGTACCCTCTCCAGTGATGGTACCAGCTTGGTAGGTCTTCTCTGTACCCTCTCCAGTGATGGTACCGGCTTGGTAGCTCTTCTCTGTACCCTCTCCAGTGATGGTACCAGCTTGGTAGCTCTTCTCTGTACCCTCCCCAGTGATGGTACCAGCTTGGTAGCTCTTCTCTGCACCTCTCCAGTGATGGTACCAGCTTGGTAGCTCTTCTCTGCACCCTCTCCAGTGATGGTACCAGCTTGGTAGTTCTTCTCTGTACCCTCTCC
>NC_069438.1:18017503-18030191 GCF_026875155.1 Cherax quadricarinatus
GTATGTATGTCATCCAACACTTGTTTGTGTGTTCCTTGTTGGTGTCTCCCTCTGTTCTGTCTTCGCAGAGTCCTTCCTGTCTCCACTGTAAATACTTCCCTAAATCTCGTGATGAGCTATTCACATACCTCTTGATCATTTCTTATGAGTTCCCACCTTCTTTCCTCAACGTGATCACCTGGTCTTTGACTGTTGTCTTCCTCCTAATGTGTGTGTGTGTGTGTGTGTGTGTGTGTGTGTGTGTGTGTGTGTGTGTGTGTGTGTGTGTGTGTGTGTGTGTGTGAGTGTGTGTGTGTGTGGTCTGAGTGTTTAGGGAATACAACCTAGATATCCTCACCACACCTCAACTCTGACCTCTCGTGGCAGTGCTTGCTGCCTCCCTCTTTCAACTGACTAATGGAAAAGTGTATTCTCCTGTGATATATACACGAGTAGGTGTATGTATGGGCATGTGTATGTGTATATGTGTGATTGTTTCTGTGTAAGTTTTATATGTTTACCAAGTAGTGTGTGATGCGATCGATTCGTTGGCTTTTAGGCGAAGTCAAAGGTTTTGCTGTTAAATAAACTGCTGTAGTTAAAACTCTCGTTTGTGGTTTTTCATTGTTCAAAGTGTACTTATTCCATACGTGTGTGTTGTGTATTTGTATGTATCTGATATGCACATAAAAGATCATCCAAAATCACCACCACACACACCATATATAAATATATAGGACGCTCAGGCGTGGGCAAAGGCTTACATATCACTTCTGCATTCCAGTTTTTCGAGGAGTGGAGGCGTCCAAGAATTATGGCAGTGATGATTCTCCCCGAACGATTACAGTACTTGTTGAGGGTTCACGACCCAGGAGTCATCAGGAACTATGCGGCTGCTCGCACTCTAGTAGCACAAACATGTTGGAGATGTGTAGCGTAAGTGGACAGAAGTCGTCCCCCTGCAGTGAGCGCTCGTCATGCAGGGGATTTCCTTTTGACTCTCCTCTCTAGATATATATCCTGACTCTCAGAACGTTACTATGAATTTTGCACTCCGCTCAACACAGCCGTGTCTGTGGAAGTACATCTGCAGTCCCAGTCGGGTACCATGGTCATGTTTGCAGTAGATGAGATGGAATGATTACAAGGAGTGAAGAGGTTAACATCACAGGGAGAAGTCCTACATTAGCCGGATGCCCAGCAATAAGGAAGCCATCCCAACTATGCAGACCTGATGGCAACCGAAATAGTCCAGATAGAATTACATTGCAGTCTTGGACAGATGGCAAGCAGGTGGTGTGGGACTACACATGTGCATCCACAGTGACACCCATATCCAGTACACCAGGGAGGAAAGAAGTACAGCGGCAGTCTCAGCGAGTCCCAAAAAGTCGAGAAAATACAGTAACTTGTTCACCCATACAAGATCATTCCCACAAATTAGAAATAACAAGAGTTAGATCAGTCGCGAGTAGGTACTGGTGGGGTGGGGAAGTGTTCCTGCGAGTAGGTACTGGTGGGGTGGGGAAGTGTTCCTGCGAGTAGGTACTGGTGGGGTGGGGAAGTGTTCCTGCGAGTAGGTACTGGTGGGGTGGGGAAGTGTTCCTGCGAGTAGGTACTGGTGGGGTGGGGAAGTGTTCCTGCGAGTAGGTATCTGGTGGGGTGGGGAAGTGTTCCTGCGAGTAGGTACTGGTGGGGTGGGGAAGTGTTCCTGCGAGTAGGTACTGATGGGGTGGGGAAAGTGTTCCTGCGAGTAGGTATGGTGGGGGTGGGGAAGTGTTCCTGCGAAGTAGGTACTGGTGGGGTGGGGAAAGTGTTCCTGGAGTAGGTACTGGTGGGGTGGGGAGTGTTCCTGCGATTAGGTTACTGGTGGGTGGGGGAAGTGTTCCTGCGAGTAGGCTTACTGGGTGGGGTGGGGAAGTGTTCCTGCGAGTTGGTACATGCCTGGTGGGGTGGGGGAAGTGTTCCTGCGAGTAGGTATGGTGGGGTGGGGAAGGTTCACTGAGAGTAGGTAATGGTGGGGTGGGGATGTCGTTCCTGACGAGTAGGTACTGGTTGGGGTGGGAAGTGTTCCTCGAGTAGGTACTGGTGGGTGGGGAAGTGGGGATGTGTCTCCTGCGAGTAGGTACGGTGGGTGTGGGGGTGAGTGTTCCTGCCGAGTAGGATACTGGTTGGGGTGGGAAGTGTTCCTGCGAGTTGGTACTGGTGGGCGAGGGTGGGGAAAGTGTTCCTGCGAGTAGGTTCTGGTGGGGGTGGGTGAAGTGTTTCCTGCGAGTACGGTACTGGTGGGGTGGGGAAGTGGTTCCTGGAACACCTGTGACTAAAGTATCACAGTGATTCGCTATAATAGGTCTAGGTGTTGTAAGGTAACCGCGAGGTTGTAGTTCTATTCTGTTCTTGCCTTCATGTGTATTCTTTAATTTTTATGATCTTGATAATGTGAGAACCAGGAAAGCGTTTGGAATTTCCATATTTTGCAGATATATATAACCATATATCTATATTATATATATACAATATATATTATATATATGATATCTATATATTATATATATATATATATATATATATATTTATAGATACTATATATATATATATATATATAAAGTTAATTAGGTTGGGTTTGGTGCAACAAGGTAATTACTAAAGTTTGTGTGTAAAAGAGCCTCAACGTTCGCGTAACTACGGGAAGTTAAATTGAATTATTCACATGAGACAAGGTTTTTATGACGTGATACACACACATACACACACTAAACTCATACAACCAACACACACACAACACATACACACACATACACACCACATACACATACCTCAACACATACACACACACACACGCACACACATACCCATCACACAACATTACACACATACACACACATAGACACCACACACATACACACCACACATACTACACACACACATTACACCACAAAATACCAACACCACACACACACTCACACAACACACACACCACACATACAACACAACTACACACACACACAAATACAAACACAACAAACTCACCACACACACATTTCACACACACACAAATACACACAATACAAACACACATACCACACTACACACACACTCTTACACACACATACACAAACTCACACATACACACCACACACATACACACAAATACACACACATACACATACACACACACACACACACACACACCGCACACACACACACACACACACAACACCACACACACACACACACAAATACAAAACATACAGTACACCACATACACATAACACACTCACACACTCAAGACACACACTCACACACCTACACACACACACACACACACATACACACGCACACAATACACTACCACATACAAATACACACACATACACACACACATACATACACACACAAAATCACACACAACATAACATACCACACATACACCATACAACAACACACACACAGTCCACTCACCACATACACATACACACACACTACCACACACCACACACTCTACACACACATACACAGACCAAGGTGGACAAGGACAGGATGTCCAGGCGAGGGGCACAGAAACTAGATGGGCACAATTGGAATTGAAGACACAAATGAGTCAGAGAGATAGTAGGAAGTATTTCTTCGTCATTAGAGTTTGTAAGCAGTGGAATAGCCTAGAAAATGACGGTAGTGGAGGCAGGAACCATTACCAGTTTTAAGACGAGGTTTGAATAAAGCTCATGGAGCGGGGAGAGAGAGGGTCTAGTTAGCAACGTTGAAATAGAGGCGGGGCCAGGAGCTAGGACTTCGACCCCTGCACCCAAATAGGTGAGTTACAAAATTAGGTGAGTACACACACACACACACACGCACCAACAATTACACACAACATACACATACCACACACATACACACACACACTTAAAACCACACATACACAAACAAACATCACTACACACACACACACACTTATACAGGATTTTTACAACCTTCCTGTGAAGTGACCCCTCATAACCCTTCGTTTAACCCCCCATCTCACTCCCTTTCTCTCTCTCTCTTCCCCCTCTCTCTCTCTCTCTCTCTCTTCTCTTCTCACTCTCTCTCTCTCTCTTCTCTTCTCTCTTATCTCTATCCCCCTTTCTCTTCATCCTACTCCGATCCTCTCTCTATTCCTCTCTCTCTTCCTCTCTCTCTCCCTATCCTCTCTCTCTTCCTCTCTTCCTCTCTTACTCTCTCTTTTTTTCATCTTCTTTTTTCTCTCTCTCTCCTTCCCTTTTCACTCCCCCCTCTCTCTTACCTTTTCCCTCTCTCACTTTTTCTCCCCTTTTTCCCCTTCTTTTCCCTCCTTCTTGGCTCCCCTTCTCTCTCTCCATATCTCACACTCTCTCCCCATTTTTATTTTTCTTTTTCTCTTTCTCTCTTTCATTAAAAAAAAAAAAAAAAAAAAAAAATTGTTGGGGATCGCATGAATCAGGGATCAATATGACAATGGTACTGGTAGGGAGGATGGATGGAGGAGCAGTGGAAATAGGATTTTAGAGCAGATTGGGAGAGAAATTAGGAGAGTTTTCTGAAAAAAATGGAGAAAGAAAGAAAGAGCTCTCTGTGAAATGGGAAAAGAGGTTGGACGAAGGAGAAGAAGAATTGGGAGGCACAAGTTCGAAAACTGCACGGAGCCAGGGGTTAAGGACCTAGAATTTGAGGTACCAGGCTGAGCAAGTCTCAGGGGTAGTGACCAGAGAAGACACATACGATGATAAGAGGCTGAAAGGAGGAAGGAGATATGAATTATGCTAAGGTCATATCAGCCTGCAAAGAAGGGGCCTGGATTGGCGAAGGGAGGGAAGAGCAGGATGGTGTAGATGGAGAGGGAGATAGGTCGAATGCTGAGGGCACAAAACCATGATACAAGAGCCATGGAAAAATAAGGGAGAAAATGACCACATCAGACAGGAACCAGAGTCACAGGGAATGTGGCAATGGTGAGGATAGGACAAGGGCAAAATCAGTGATTATCATGGGCTTCGGAGGAGAGAGTGGAAAGGACACACACTGAAAAACGGCAGGAAGAAAGAAAGGAAGATTGAGAAAATCATCACGGAAATTGGGGGACGAAGGAGAGGAAGGACATGGATGAGAGATTGTAAATTTTCAGAGAAAAAGGGGCGGTTACTTGAAGGGTGAGAACGACAGTTCAAAGCGATTCTCAGGATAGAAACAGGGCGGAACAGGATTCCAAGAGGCAAACCATGGATGGAAAAGTTCGGAACGAGTACAGAAGTGTTCCTAGACAGAGACAGCAGACAAAAAACTCACCAAATTGAGAGAAAGCAGTGAGGGAGAGGACTCAAAAATGCGAAAGGTGCTAGGAAAGGAGACAAGGAATTGGAATCCAGCAGAGGTCTGTCAGTAGCAGAACAGAGCAGCAGGGCAAGCCACACACCAACTATCCTCAGAACCCCACAAACCTATCAACCATCCCAACACACAATAACAATCCTTACACCTCACAATAAGCTTTTTTTTTCCACACAAACCCCAACTATAGAATCCCACAGTAAGCTACCAGGTCTCCACCCCCACCAGGCTCCCCCAGGACCACAGTGTAGAAAGGAAATGAAGGTTCTATGGTACACAACGCTGATGGAATAACAAACAAGTGGGTGGAAGTGGCTCGAAAGAGTCAAAGGAGGCATCACCAGACATCATAGCGATCACAGAAACCAAGCTCTACAGGTATGTTATCAGATGGCATCTTTCCAGCGGGTTACCAGATCCTGAGAAAAAGGACAGAATGAACAGGGTGGGGTGGAGGTGTGGCATAGTGATCAAACACCGATGGTATTTTGATTGAGCTGGAGAGAGGAGACAGTGGATAACGAAAGTGATTACATAGCGGGAACGCTTCACTCTGGTGGTCCAAGGTGATAATTGCATTGATGTATAACCCACCACAGACAGAAGCGAGGCCAAGGCAAGTGTATGACGAGGCATAGAGCGATGGTTGACACACTGGACTGCAGTGGCCAGAAGTGCTCTTGCATGCGGGCAAAGATCCGGATCATGGGGCGACTTTAAACCACAAGGAGATCGTAATGGGAGAGAACTTGGAGCCACATGGGGGCCAAGATACATGGAGGGCTAAGATTGAGGAGAGTGGTACTGGAAAATTCATGGTTACCAACACGTTTGGGACACTACAAGAGAGAGAGGTGAGGTGAGGATGAACCGCAAGAGATGACTGGACTAGTATTCTCCTTGAGTAGTGCAGTTATTGAGGACATCTCATATGAAAACCTTGGGGCAGCGTATCATGTGGTTTTGAGGCTTCGATAATACACAGTTAGAGCTAGCAAGTGGAGGGGGAAGCAGGAAGGCAAGGACAAATGAAACCAAACTAAGGAAAAGGGGACTACACAGGAATGAGGAACTTCCTGGATATGAGGTCAGTGGGAGAAGAGAACTGGCAGGGAAGCAGTTAATGAGATTGATGGAAATATGTAGCAACCATGTGCAAGGTGGCTGAGGAGAGGTTTGTACCCAGGGTAACCGGAATAATGAAAAAGTCCGGGATGAGCCCCATGGTTCACCCAAAGATGCAAGGAGGCAAAAACCTAGTGTGCTAGGGAATGGAAGAATATAGAAGGGCAAAGGACCAGGAGGATTAAGGACAGCAGTCGTAGAGCCAGTAAGAATATGCACAGATAAGAAGGGATGGCCCAAAACGTCAATATTGAAAACGACATAGCAGCAAAAGCAAAATTGACCCGAAGCTGTTATAAGCAAATCAGGAAGAAACAATCCGTTAACGGACACAGGTAATCAGGCTATGGAAAGGGTAAAAGGAGGGAAAGAGACAACAAGGAAATGACCGCGAAGTATGTGAGGAGACTCAACAAGAGATTCAAAGAAGTGTTCACAGAGGAGACAGAAGGGGCTCCAGAAAGACGGAGAGGTGGGTAACCACCATGTGTGGACACAGTACACACAAACCGAGAAGAAGTGAAGAGGCTTCTGATGTGCGCTAGATACCTCAAAAGGCAATGGGGCCAGATAACATCTCCCATGGGTCCGGAGAGAGGAAGCAGAGGCGCTATTGTGCTACCCCTAACAACAATATTCAATACATCTATCGAAACGGGAGATTGCCTGAGGCATGGAAAAGACTGCAAATGCTATGGTCCCAATCTTTAAAAAAGGAGCCAGACATGAAGACTAAACTACAGACCAGTGTCACTGACATGTTAGTACGCAAATTCATGGAAAAGATTGTCAGAGTAAGAATGGTGAACATCTAGAAAGGAATGATCTCATCACCAGCAGACAACATGGTTTCAGTGACGGGAAATCCTTGTGTCAGAAACCTACTGGAGTTTCTATGACATGGTGTGACAGCAGTAAGCAAGAGGGACGGAGGGGGTGGGTGGATTGCATTTTCTTTTGGATGCAAGAAGGCTTTTGACACAGTACCACACAAGAGATTAGTGCAAAAAACTGGAGGACCAAGCAGGGATACAGGGAAGGCACTACAATGGAGCAGGAATACTTGTCAGGAGACAGCAGCGAGTAATGGTACGTGGCGAGGTGTCAGAGTGGGCACTGTGACCTAGCGGGGGTCCACACAGGTGGTCAGTCCTAGGGACCAGTGCTTGTTTTTCCTGGTATTTGTGAACGACATGGCGGAGGAATAAATCCGGAGTTGTCCCCTGGCTTGCAGGATGACGTGAAGTTGATGAGAAGAGTTCATTCGATCCAAAGACCAGGCAGAACTACAAAGGGATCTGGAACAGGCTTGCAGACCTGGCTCCGCAACTGGCTCCTGAGTTCAATTCCACCAGTGCAAAGTCATGAGGATTGGGGAAGGGCAAGAGAAGGCCGCAGCGGAGTACCAGTCTAGGGGGCCCAGAGGACTACAAACATCGACTCAAGAAAAAGATCTTGGGGGTTAGTATAAACACCAGGCTCTCATCTCTGAAGAGCACATTCAAACAAATAAACGTGCCGCAGCATATGGGCGCCATGGCAAAACCTCAGAACGCAATTCCGGAACATCTTAAATAAGGAGTCTATTCAGGACCGCTTGTACACCGTGTACGTTAGGCCCCATATTGGAGTATGCGCACCAGTTTGGAACCCCAACTAGCCAAGCTGTTAAGAAACTGAGAATGGCAAAGGTTTGCAACAAGACTAGTCCCAGAGTAAGTGGTATGTCCTATGAGGAGAGGTTAAGGGAAATCAACCTGACGACACTGGAGGACAGGAGAGATAGGTGGGGACCTGATAACGACTTACTAAATACTGAGAGGAATTGACAAGGTGGACAAAAACAGGATGTTCCAGAGACTGGACAAAAGCAACACGGGGAGACAGTCGGAAGCTGAAGACACAGATGAATCAAAGGGATGTTAGGAAGTATTGTTTCAGCCACAGAGTAGCAGGAAGTGGAATAGTTTGGGGGAAGCGAAGTAAGTGGAGGCAGGATCCATACATAGCTTTAAGCAGCCGTACGATTAAAGCTCATGGTTCAGGGAGAGTGCTCAGTAGCGACGTGAAGAGGCGGGACCAGGTGGCTTGGACTCGACCCCTTGCAACCTCAACGAGGTGAGTAACAATGGTGAGCACACACATACACTACACACACAACATTCACACACACAATACTCCACACACACAACTACACACACTTACACATTACACACACACAATTCACACACATATCACACACACACACACAAAGGGATTGTTAGGAAGTTTCTTCCTTCAGTCACAGGAGTAGTCAGGAAAGTGGAATAGTTTGGGAAGGCGATGTAGTGGAGGCAGGATCCATACCATAGCTTTAGCAGAGGTAGATTAAGCTCATGGTTCAGGGAGATTGTGTCTAGTAGAAGACCAGTGAAGAGGCGGGACCAGGAGCTTGGGACTCGACCCCTGCAACCTCAACCGGTGATTACAACTAGTGGTGAGCACAACATAACACACACATACACACACCACTCCACATACACACCCACACATACACACACAAACAATTTACACCACACATAACATACCACCAACACATACTCACACACTACACTCACAAACACAAAGGGATGTTAGGATAGTATTTCTTCAGCCACAGAGTGAGTCAGGAAGTGGAATTAGTTTGGGGAAGCGGATTGTAGTGGGTCAGGGATACATACATAGCTTTAAAGCTGAGGTACGATAAAGCTCATGGTGCAGGGACGAGTGACCTAAGTAGCGACCAGTGAAGAGGCGGGGCCAGGGAGCTTGGACCGGACCCCTGCAACCTCAACTAGGTGAGTACTAACTAACACATACACATTACACAACAACACACACACATACACAAAACGCAAACATTAACTACACACACAACATACACACACATACACACACTCACATACACCATCACAGTCACCACAATCACACACTTACAAAACACACACGCACACACATATCACACCACACACATTACTCAATACACCAACAACACACATTACACACAATAACCCACCACACACTACACACACACACAATTACACACACAAAATACACTCACACACACACAACACACATACACACACTCACATATATATACACACACACACACATACACTCACCACACAAACATTAATACCACACACCAACTACACATACACAAACACACACACACACACACACACACCACACACACACACGCCAGTACCTAACAACAGAAGAATAGTGCAAAAACTGGAGGACGAAGCAGGGATAACAGGGAAGGCACTACAATGGGTCAGGGAATACTTGTCAGGAAGACAGCAGCGAGTAATGGTACGTGGCGAGGTGTCAGAGGTGGGCACCTGTGACTAGCGGGTGGTCCAGACAGGAGTCAGTCCTAGGACCAGTGCGTTTTCTGGTATTGTGAAACGAATGACGGAAGGAATAGACTCTGAGGTGTCCTGTTTGCAGATGACGTGTGAAGATGTGAAGAAGAATCATTCGATCGAAGACCAGGCGAACTGACAAAGGGACTCTGGACAGGCTGCCAGACCCTGGGTCCAAGCAATTGGCCTCATGGAGTTCATATGCCACCAAAGCGACCAAAGTCATGAAGATTTGGGGCAATGGGCAAAGAAGGGGACCGCAGACGGAAGTACAGTTAGGGGGGCAGAGACTACAAACCTCCACTCAAGGAAAAAAGATCTTGGGGTTGAGTGTACACCCGGTGCATCTCATGAAGCTCACAGCAACCAAATAACTGCTGGCAGCATAGGGCGCTTAGCAAACCTCAGAACGGCATTCCGACATCTTATAAGGATCTCGTTCAGGACCCTGTACACCGTGTACGTTTGGCCCATTGGATAAGCACGGCACCAGTTTGGTAACCACACCTAGCCAAGCATGTTAAGAAACTAGAGAATTTGCGAAGGTTTGAACAAGACTAGTCCCAGAGCTACGTGGAGAGGTTAAGGGAAATCAACCTGGACGACACTGTGAGGACAGGAGAGTAGAGGGGAACATGATAAGACAATACAAATACTGAGAGGAATTGACAACTGGACAAAGACAGGATGTTCCAGAGATGAGACACAGCAACAAGGGGAACACAGTTGGAGATGAAGCACAGAGAATTCCAGGGATGTTAGGAAGTATTATCAGCGACTGCAGAGTGTCTGCGATTGTAGTGGAGGCAGGATCCATACATAGCTTTAAGCAGTGGTATGATAATGCTCATGGTTCAGGAGAGAGTGGACTGAGTTGCGACAGTGAAGGAGGCGGGGCCAGTAGCTTAACTCGACCCTGGCCAACTCAAAAATAGGTGAATACACACAATCACACACACAAAACGCACGCACGCACAACCACACACATACACATCCACACACACACACACCACGCACACCTCACCGCCACACGCACACACACAAACAGAAGCTAGGCATGTAAACACACACATACACCTTTCGCCTCCTCTCTCACTCTCTCTCTCTCTCCTCTCTCTCTCTCTCTCTTTTTTTTTTTTTTTTTTTTTTTTTTTACACAGGGGTTTTACAAGGTTAAGGATCCCTAGCTTTATTTACAGCTATTTACAGGTTAAGGATTCCTAACTTTATTGGCAAGCTAGAGCTGTTACCTACATCAGCTCATTTGAAAGCATTTTTGTTATGAACATACAAGTAGGGAACAGGATGAAGTTGGAGCCATCTGTGGGCCAGCATTTTCATTTGATCAACTGACGTTATCTCGTTGACTCATTATGCTGTACGAATGTGTTCATACTCGAGTCATCCTGGGTATGTAGATCTCAGATGGAGTGATGTTCTGGAGAAAAGGGGACAGCCAGAGTGAAGTTGCTGCTTTCTGCCCGTCTTGTGGCATAAAAAGCTTTTTTTCACGCTGTCCTCGAAGTGGATCCAAGTGTGGTATTTTGACAATATTGGCCTTGTACATAACAGTAAGGCCACCCAAAACCCTCCTATTTGAAGGCTCTGCTGAAATGACAGATCTATCCAGGATGGGTCCAGGCGAGAGATGAGACGTCTTGCTCTGTTCTCTACTCTGTCAAGCAGTCGCAGATGAGGGGGGGGGGGCGGGCAAACCAAGAAAGTGGAGCATACTCAAGGGTAAAGCGTACTTGTGCCTCGTACGGGATCTTGCAACCCCTACTGTCAAGCAGATCGAGATACGGCGAAGTGCTGTAAGCTTCCTGGCTGCCTTGTTTGCAAGATTTACAACATGGTTCTTCATGGTTGTTTGGAGTCAAATTTCACCCCAAGGATATCAACTTCTTCTCCAGGTGCCAACATCGTCCCCTTCATCCTTACTACTGCGCCAGCATTACCATCATGGTGCCTAGAGACGAACATCATTTGCGTTTTTCAGGTGCAAATGTTACTTGCCATCTATTTCCCCAGCTGATATAGCTCTCAGCTGGTGATGATGTAGCTTAGAGCACTGGCATTTCTTCTCTTGGGTAAGTGGGAAAGTCAGTGTACAGTCGTCTGCATATGCATGTGATCTGGAAAGAGATGAAGAAGGTCGTTGAAGTAGACATTCCATAACAGTGGACCCAGCACACTTCCTTGTGGAACGCTTGCCCCAATAGGATGCCTTGCTGATTCCGTTCCATTGAGGACTACACTTAGAGATCTACCATGAAGGTAATCACTGAGGAGACATAGCCGTAGAGCCCGCAATTCCAGTGCTTGAAGTTTTGCTAAGAGGCCCCTGGTGCCCCACCCGGTCGAAAGCGCCAGCAATGTCCAGTGCTACCACACAGCTGACTTTGGATTATCCAGTGACTGGTGCCACTTAGTGGAGAGGTTTAACAACAGATCAGCAGCAAGTAACCTTTCCTGAAGCCATATTGACGAAACACAAAATAGTGAGTGGTAGTCAAAAAAATCTGTCATTTGTCTTGAGATTATTGTCTCAAGGATCTTACCAGTGATTGACAGAGTGACACTGGTCTGTAGTTGCTGATTTCCTGCTCTGCTCTTCTTTTTGTGAACAGGGACTACATTTGCCTCTTTCCATGGAGAGGGCCATTTACACTGTACTAGGCAGTGGGTGAAAAGATGCGAGTTAGAGGTGCTGCTAGCTGGTCTGCACATCTTCTCAACAATCTTGGGCTCAACTTGGGCTGGGCCCAACCTTTTTTTGGTCAATGATTTTAAAAAAGGAAATGCACCTCTCCGCCTTAGTCACCACTGACAGTTTTGACAAAGTTCTTGCAGTA
>NC_069438.1:18030691-18065691 GCF_026875155.1 Cherax quadricarinatus
GGTTTAAAGGATTTAAAAACTGTAGTGAAAGCCCTTTGGAAAAAAAAGAAGGAGGAGGGATGGGAAAGGGGTTTTTTTTCGGGCCCACCCTCCTTGGGGTGCGGGGCCTTTTGTTGGTGGACCCGTTGGTTTTATCCCTTGGTCCCCCGTTGGTGGAAAATTTTTTTGGGGGAATGGGCCCAGGGACAAAAAAAATAAAAATTATTAAATTTTTTAAAGTTTTATTTAAAAAATTATTAAAATATAAAATATTAATATTAATTTTTTTTTTAAATTTGGGGAAAACCCCCCGTATTTCCCCCTTTTGGGAAAGTTTTTTTTTTGGTTTTTTGGCCCCCCCTGGGGGGGAACCCGGTGGTTCGTGAAAAAAAAAAAAAAATTATATATTTATAGTGTATTATAAAAAAAAAAAATAAAAAATTATAAATAAAAAAAAAAAAAGGGAAAAAAAAAAAAGAAAAGATGAGTAGGAAGGGTGGAAAGGGGGTGAGTAGTAAAGAGAGAGTGAGGATTGGGGGAAGAAGAGGAGAGAGAGAAAGAGAGAGAGTAGAGGTAAGAGAAGAGAGGAAAGAGAGAGAGAGAAGAAGAGAGTAAAAAGAGAGAGTGAGTGAGAGGAGAAGTGAGAAGAGAAGAGTGAGTGAGTAAGAGAGAGAGGAGTGAGTGAGAGAGAGAGGAGGAGGAGAGAGAGAGAGGTGAGAGGAAGAAAAGGGGGGAGAGAAAGAGAGAGGGGGAAAGAGAGAGAAGAGAGAGAGAGAGAGAGAAAAGGAGAGAGAGAGAGAGAGAGAGAGAGGATAAAGAGAGAGAGTGAGGAGGGAGAGAAAGTGAGAGAGAGGGGAGAGTGTGAGAGAGTAAGAGAGAGAGAAAAGAAGAGAGAGGAAAGAAGAGAGAGAGAAAAGAAAAGAGAGAGAGTGAGAGTAGGAAGTGAGTGAGATGAGGAGGTGGGGAGAGAGGTGGTGAGGGAGTAAGGGAGGAGAAAGAGGAGGGGAAAATGAGAGGGGAAGGAGAGGAGTGAGAGTGAGTGAGAGTGAGTGAAAGGGGAGGAGAGTGAGTGGAGTGAGTGGAGTGAGTGGAGTGAGTGGGGAGTGAGTGAGAGTGATAAGTAGTGAGAGTAGAAGTGAGTGATGGGGAGTGAGTGAGGAGGTGAGAGTGAGGGGAGTGAGGGGAGTGAGTGAGAGTGGGGGAAAAAAGGGGTGGTATTATGAAGGGGTGTATGGGGTAGGGGGGGTATTATGAAGGGGGGTACTTAGGTGGATTAAACGAAGGGGGTGTCTGGGGGGGGGTTTACAAGGGGGTGACGGGGGTAGTTATTACAATTTTTATTAGGTTATTACAAGGGGGTTTTGTACTGGGGTTTTATGGGGGGTTTTACTTTTATTTTCTAAAGGGGTTACTTTTAGGGGTTTATAAAGGGGGTTTAGGGGTAGGGGGTTTATACGGGGGGTTTGTACTTGGGGGTATATGAGGGGGTTGGGGGGTGGGGGTATTACTAAAAATGAGGGGGGGGGGGTTTTACTAAGGGGTGTACGGGGGTTGTGGTAACGGGGGGTTAAAACTTTTTGGGGGGGGTATTAGAAATTTTACCGGGGTAGGTTTTACTAAGGGGGTTTTACTTTTTGGTATTACAAGGGGGTGTACTGGTATGTTTACAAAAGGGGGTCGGGGGGTAGGTGGTTTTTAGAAGGGGGTTGAAAGGGGTGTGGTATACTAAAAAAGGGGGTGTACTGGGTAGGTGTATTACTGAAGGGGGGCGGGTAGGGGTAAAATAAGGGGGTTTTGTACGGGGTAGGTGGAACTAAAGGGGGGTGTACTGGGGTGGTTAATAAAGGGGGTTTTACGGGTAGGTGGTTTTTACGAAGGGGTTGAACGGGTAAGGTTTACTGAAGGGGGTGACGGGGTAGGGGGTATTACTGGGGGGGGTGTACTGGGGTAGGGGGTTTTTACTAAAGGGGGTTTTTTACGGGGGTAGGGGTTTAGAAGGGGGGTTTACGGGGGTAGGGGGATTACTAAGGGGGTGTCTGGGGTGGTGGTATTACTGAAGGGGGGTGTACTGGGGTGGGGGGTTACTAAGGGGGGTACTGGGTAGGGGTATTACTAAAGGGGTGTCGGGTAGGGGGGTATTACTGGGGGGTTTGTCGGGGGTGGGGGGTTTTTACTAAAGGGGTGTACGGGGTAGGGGGTTTTACAAAGGGGGTGTATGGGGAGGGGTATTACTGAAGGGGGTGAACGGGGTGGGGGGATTACTGAAGGGGGTGACGGGGGTGGGGGTAACTGAAGGGGGTAAAACGGGGGTAGGGGTTATTACTAAAAGGGGTGACGGGGGGGTGGTATTACAAAAGGGGGTGTACGGGGGGGGGGGTATTACTGAAGGGGGTTACTGGGGTAGGGGTATTACTGAAGGGGGTGTAGGGGGGTAGGTGGTTTTTACTAAGGGGGGTAGGGGGTAGGTGGTATTAAAAGGGGGGTGTAGGGTAGGTGGTTTTCTGAAGGGGTGTACGGGGGTAGGGGTTTTAAACTAAAGGGGGGTGACTGGGGTAGGTGGTATTACTAAAGGGGTGTACTGGGGTAGGGGTTTATAAAGGGGTGTACTGGGGTGGGGTTTTACAAAGGGGGTGTACTGGGGTAGGGGGGTTTACTAAAGGGGGGTTGTACTGGGGAAGGGGTAATGAAGGGGGTGTACTGGGGTGGGGTTACTGAAGGGGGTGACTGGGTAGGGGGTATTACTAAGGGGTGTCGGGGGTTTGGGGGAATTATGAAGGGGGGTACTGGGATAGGGGGTATTACTGAAGGGGGTGACTGGGTAGGGGGTATTCTGAAGGGGGGAACGGGGTAGGGGTTTTATGAAGGGGTGTACTGGGGGGGGGGAAAATTTACTAAAGGGGGGTTTATGGGGTAGGGGTTTTACTGAAGGGGGTGTACGGGGTAGGGGGGTATTACTGAAGGGGGTGTACTGGGGTGGGGGGGTATTACTAAAGGGGGGTGTAGGGGAGGGGGTTTTACTGAAGGGGGTGTACGGGGGGTAGGGGGTATTACTGAAGGGGGTGTACGGGGGTAGGGGGTATACTAAAGGGGTTACGGGGTGGGGGTATTCGAAGGGGGTGTACGGGGAGGGGGTTTTTTTCTGAAGGGGTGTACGGGGTAGGGGGAATTCTGAAGGGGGTTTTACGGGGGTAGGGTTTACTAAAAGGGGGGTTTTAGGGGGTGGGGGGATTACTGAAGGGGGTTTTGTACGGGGGTAGGTGGTTTTACTGAAGGGGGGGACGGGGGTGGGTTGGTATTACGAAGGGGGTGTACGGGGTGGTGGTAAAAAAGAAGGGGATGAACGGGGGTGGGGGGGTATATCCTCTTCTTTTTAATTACCATTACAAGGAAATGTTTTTTTTCCCCATCGCAAAATGCTGGGGGCAGAATTCAACCATATTGGGTATACCCCCCCCTGCTGGGGATACCCCCCCCGTGGGGATACCTCCCCTGGGGGAACCCCCCCCTGCGGGGTACCTCCCCCTGCTGGGATACCCCCCCGCGGGGATTCAGCACGTATGTTTGGTATACCTGCCCCATGCTGGGGATATCGTCCCCCTTGCTGGGATAACTGCCTCCTGCTAGGAATACCTAGCAGGATTCAGCGCCCTGTTGGAGATACCGTTCACCTGCTAGGGATTTCGCCCCCCCCACTGTTTGGGATTTAGGCCCCTGCTAGGTATACCTTCCCCCCCTTCTTGAGATGCCGCCCCCTGCTTGGGATTCAGCCCCAGTGCTGGGTGTTCCCTCCCCCTCCAAGGAATACCGCTGCTCTGTCCCACTGAGGAGGAAGTGTTGATCAGTTGGGAGGTAAGGAATAGGGAACATTTAGGGAGTGGGAAGGGAAATGGGAGAGAGAGAATGAAATTAAAACTGAGAAAAATATTATGTCGATAAATAGTAGATTGAAGTGTAATAGGTAAATACTGAGTCATTAACACCATGGTGACCCACCCAGTGGGTCACTAAGACCATGTTGACCCACCCAGTGGGTCACTAAGACCATGATGACCCACCCAGTGGGTCACTAAGACCATGATGATCCACCCAATGGGTCACTAAGACCATGATGATCCACCCAATGGGTCACTAAGACCAATGATGACCCACGCAGTGGGTCACTAAGACCATGATGACCCACGCAGTGGGTCACTAAGACCATGATGACCCACCCAGTGGGTCACTAAGACCATGATGATCCACCCAATGGGTCACTAAGACCATGATGATCCACCCAATGGGTCACTAAGACCATGATGACCCACCCAGTGGGTCACTAAGACCATGGTGACCCACCCAGTGGGTCACTAAGACCATGTTGACCCACCCAGTGGGTCACTAAGACCATGTTGACCCACCCAGTGGGTCACTAAAACCATGTTGACCCACCCAGTGGGTCACTAAGACCATGATGATCCACCCAATGGGTCACTAAGACCATGATGATCCACCCAATGGGTCACTAAGACCATGTTGACCCACCCAGTGGGTCATTAAGACCATGATGACCCACCAAATGGGTCACAAAGACCATGACCCACTGTGTGGGTCATTAAGACCATGGTGATCCACCCAGTGGGTCATAAAGACCATGATGACCCACCCAGTGGGTCACTAAGACCATGATGACCCACCCATTGGGTCACTGAGACCATGATCCACCCAGTGGGTCACTAAGACCATGATGACCCACCCATTGGGTCACTAAGACCATGATCCACCCAGTGGGTCACTAAGACCATGATGGCCCACCCAGTGGGTCATTAAGACCATGATGATCCACCCAGTGCGTCTCTAAGACCATGATGACCCACCCAGTGGGTCATTAAGACCATAATGATCCACCCAGTGGGTCATTAAGGCCATGGTGACCCACCCAGTTGGTCATTAAGACCATGGTGATCTACCCAGTGGGTCATTAAGACCATGGTGATCCTCCCAGTGGGTCATTAAGACCATGGTGATCCACCCAGTGGGTCATTAAGACCATGGTGATCCACCCAGTGGGTCATTAAGACCATGGTGATCCACCCAGTGGGTCATTAAGACCATGATTGCCCACCCAGTGGGTCATTAAGACCATGGTGACCCACCCAGTTGGTCATTAAGACCATGGTGATCCACCCAGTGGGTCATTAAAACCATGATGACCCACCCAGTGGGTCATTAAGACCATGGTGACCCACCCAGTTGGTCATTAAGACCATGGTGATCCGCCCAGTGGGTCATTAAGACCATGGTGATCCACCCAGTTGGTCATTACGACCATGGGGATCCACCCAGTGGGTCATTAAGACCATGGTGATCCGCCCAGTGGGTCACTAAGACCATGATGACCCACCCAGTGGGTCACTAAGAAAATGATGATCCACCCAGTGGGTCACTAAGACCATGATGATCCACGCAGTGGGTCACTAAGACCATGATGATCCACGCAGTGGGTCACTAAGACCATGATGATCCACCCAGTGGGTCACTAAGACCATGATGATCCACCCAGTGGGTCACTAAGACCATGATGACCCACCCAGTGGGTCATTAAGACCATGGTGACCCACCCAGTGGGTCATTAAGACCATGATTGCCCACCCTTTGGGTCATTAAGACCATGGTGACCCACCCAGTGGTCATTAAGACCATGGTGATCCACCCATGGGTCATTAAAACCTTTGATGACCCACCCATGGGTCATTAAGACCATGGTGCCCCCACCCATTTGGTCATTAAGACCATGGTGACCCGCCCAGGGGGTTCATTAAGCCCAAAGGTATCCACCCAGTTGGTCATTACGACCATGGGGATCCACCCAGTGGGTCTTTAAGACCATGGTGATCCCCCCAGGGGGTCACTAAGACCCATGTTTGACCCCCCATGGGTCACTAAGAAAAGAGATCCACCCAGTGGGTCACTAAGCCCATGATGATCCACGAGGTGGGCCTAAGACCATGATGATCCACGCAGTGGTCACTAAGACCATGATGATCCACCCAGTGGGTCACTAAGACCATGATGATCCACCCATTGGGTCACTAAGACCATGATGATCCACCCAGTGGGTCACTAAGACCATGATATCCACCCAGTGGGTTACTAAGACCATGTGATCCACCCAGTGGGTCACTAAGACCATGATGATCCACCCAGTTGGTCACTAAGACCATGATGATCCACCCAGTTGGTCACTAAAAACCATGGTGATCCACCCAGTGGTTCATTAAGCATGGTGTTTCCCCAGTGGGTCTTTTAAGACCATGGTGATCCACCCAGGGGGTTTCATTAAGACCATGGTGATCCACCCAGTGGGTCACTAAGACCATGGTGATCCACCCAGTGGGTCATTAAGACCATGGTGATCCACCCAGTGGGTCACTAAGACCATGGTGATCCACCCAGTGGGTCATTAAGACCATGGTGATCCACCCAGTGGATCATTAAGACCATGATGATCCACCCAGAGGGTCATTAAAAACCATAATGACTCACCCAGTGAATTCTTAGGACCTTAGGAGACTTGGTCTGGGACCGAGTCTTGCTGGCGGAGGGATAGGAGATCTTATACCTTCGGATATCCTGTAAGATCTTCCTGCAGGACAAACGTTTCCTGAAGCTGCTCTCGGTCCTATGACCGATCCTTCCCGGGAGGTTTTGGTCCTATGACCGATCCTTCCCGAGAGGTTTTGGTCCTATGACCGAGGCTTCCTCTGGCCGACCTCATCGTTCTCTTTAAAAATTAAAGATATCATCACTTAAAGTTAGTTGAGTGGGTGAGCCGGCCCATCTGTCGACCGGCTGTAGTGTTTTCTGGTCTCCAGGACCCTGTCGTGCCTGCTCTGGAAGCTGTGTATTGTGTTTGCCCACACAGAATGTTCATTTCAAGTATTTCATTTTTGTTTCAAGACTGTAAAGGTACCATTGTGAAGTGATGAGTGGTGAGAGCACGGTTTCAGGAGTAGGTATGATTCGGTCTCTCTAAACAGGTGCAAAGCAGGAGGTTGTTAGTGTTTCACACTCTTAGTTTACGCTAACACAGAGCTAAATGTTTTCACCAATGTTTGGCCCTGGATGAACCGTGATTCAACCCCGGCAAACACATCTAGGTGAGCACATACACACACACACACACACAACACACACACACACACACACACACACACACACACACACACACACACACAGAGGAGGTATGATAGAGCTTAGGGAGCAGAAAGTGACAGGGTAGCGACAATGAAGAGGCGGGGCCAGGACTGGAATCACCCCGCAACCACAACTAGGAGTACAACAAGGTGAATACACACACCCACCACACCACACACACACACCCACACACACACACACACACACACACACACCACACTATAATCTGCTATTACAACACTCACAAAATTTAAATTAGCACACGTAAGTTTTTATCTTCCCCTAAAAGCAATACTTTATGTAAACATTCAATTAATAAAAAAAAAAATGAAAAAAAAACCCTTTGAATACTGGTTATATTATTATAATGGCGGGGGGCAAGGTTCCATGACTACCATACCAGAGTTTTGTGGGTCTATACGAGACTATATTAAACCCGCCCCCATAATCGATGTCACACCTCACAGGATTATAGCGGGTTTTAAAGCTGGACTAAGCGTACATCACAGGGAATTATTATTTAAAGACTGCTTGGTTTGCTTATCTCAATATACCTGAGATGTTTGCTTGTACTTCAACCTGCAACCTCCCCGTCTTAGAGGTGGGTAACCAACCCTCCCTAACTTATTCTAAAACCAAACCCCTAATATAACCTAACGTAATGTAACCTAACCTTACCTAATGTAACCAAAACAAACCAACCAAAACTAACAACCCTAACCAAACCTAATATAACCTATAAAAAACCCCTTCGTTTCGTGTTTTAACAAGCTAAGATAAATTAACCCATTTAAACAAAAAAAATCCTTTTAGAAGGTTGGGGGGTTTGAACTTTAAAGGAAGGGTCTCTAAGGAGCTGAGAGCTGGACAATTAGAGGAACATCAAGTGTGACGCATTTAAAATTGATATCTATACATTTATTAAGGAAAATTTGGCCACAAGGAATTTCTTCAGCCCAATTGTACCCTTTCCAACCACACACACACTCAATGTATACGAAAAATTTGGGGGGAGGGGTGTGTGGGTGCTTTGGTTTGGGGATGCAGTCTGGAGATTTAGGGTGATAGAGAAAATCTTCTTCATGTATTTTGAAAAATTGAAAGGGGGGGATTCTTTTGGTGTTGGAGGCAAAACTCCCCTCTGCTGACAACAGCATCCAGCACCCTTTTTATGCGTGCTGTGCTTTACACCCAAAATTCCAAACTTTGTTAAGTTGGTCCCTGTGCTTTACACCAGCTTCCAAAGCTTTGTTTGGTTGGTCACTGTGCGTTCACCAGCTTCCAAGTTTGTTAGTGTTGGTCACTGGCTGTTCACAGCTTCCAACTTTGTTAGTGTTAGTACTGTCTGTTACACCGCTTCCAAACTTTTTAGTGTTGGTCACTTGCTGTTACAGAACTCCCAGCAGCATCGTCAGTGTTGGTCACTGGCGTTACCCGCTTCCCAAGCTTTGTCGTGTTGGTCCTGTGCTGTTACACCCCGCTTCAAAGCTTTTTGTGTTGGCACTGTGCTGTTACACCAGCTTCCAAGCTTTTTAGTGATGGTCACTGTGCTGTTCACCCGCTTCCAAACTTTGCATTTGGTCCTGTGCTGTTCACCCTTCCAGCTTTGTCAGTGTGGTCAGTGTGTTACACCAGCTTCCCTTTGTCAGTGTGGTCCTGGCGTTAAACCCCGCTTCCAAACTTTGTCTTTTTGGGCACTGTTGTTTACACCAGTTCCCAAACTTTTCAGTGTTGGGCATGTGCGTTTCACCACTTTTCCAAAATTTTTCAGGGATGGGGCACTGGCTGTTAAACCCGTTCAAAGCTTTGTCAGTGTTTGTTACTGTGCTGTCACACAACTTAAAGCTTTTTCAGGTTGGTACTGTGTGTACACCAGCTTCCAAAAATCGTCCCGTGTTGGTCATTGTGCTGTTACCAAGCTTCAAAGCTTTTTTCTTTTGTTGGTCACTGTGTGTTACACCAGCTTCCAAGCTTTGTCCGTGTTGGTCACTGTGCTGTTACACCAGCTTCCAAGCTTTGTCAGTGTTGGTCACTGTGCTTTTTACAGCACTTCCAAGCTTTGTCCGTGTTGATCACTGTGCTGTTTAAAACCAGCTTCCAGCTTTGTTAGTGTAAGTCACTGTGCTATTACAGCAGCTTGCAAGCTTTGTCACCATTGGGTCACTGTGTTTACAGCAGTTTCTAAGCTTCTTTACTGTTGGTCACTGTGCTGTTCACCAGCTTCCAAGCTTTGTCAGTGTTGGTCAGTGTGCTGTTACACCAGCTTCCAAGCTTTGTCAGTGTGGTCACTGTGCTGTTACACCAGCTTCCAAGCTTTGTCCGTTTTGGTCACTGTACTGTTACACCAGCTTCCAAGCTTTGTCAGTGTTGGTCACTGTGCTGTTACACCAGGTTCCAAGCTTTGTCCTGTTGGCCACTGTGCTGTTAAAACCGTTTCCCAAAGCTTTGTCAGTGTTGGTCACTGTGCTGTTACACCAGCTTCCAAGCTTTGTCAGTTTTGGGTTTCACTGTGCTGTTACACCAGCTTCCAAGCTTTGTCAGTGTTGGTCACTGTGCTGTTACACCAGCTTCCAAGCTTGTCATGTTGGTCACTGTGCTGTTTACACCAGTTTCCCAAGTTTTGTCAGTGTTGGCCACTGTGCTGTTACACCAGCTTCCAAGCTTTGTCAGTGTTGGTAAACGGGTGCTGTTACACCAGCTTCCAAGCTTTGTCAGTGTTGGTCACTGTGCTGTTACCCCAGTTTCCAAGGTTTGTTAGTGTTGGTCACTGTGCTGTTACAGCAGCTTCCAAGCTTTGTCAGTGTTGGTCACTGTGCTATTACAGCAGCTTCCAAGCATTGTCTGTGTTGGCCCACTGTGCTGTTACACCAGTTTCCAAGCTTTGTTAGTGTTAGTCACTGTGCTATTATACCCAGCTTCCAAGCTTTGTCACCATTGGTCACTGTGCTGTTACAGCAGTTTTCAAAGGGCTTCGTTACTGTTGGTCACTGTGCTGTAACACCAGCTTCCAAGCTTTGTCAGTGTTGGTCATTGTGCTGTTACACAAGCTTCAAAGCTTTGTCTGTGTTGGTCACTGTGCTGTTACACCAGCTTCCAAGCTTTGCCCGTGTTGTCACTGTCTTTTTAAAAACCAGCTTCCAAGCTTTGTCAGTGTTGGTCACTGTGCTGTTACAGCAGCTTCCAAGCTTTGTCCGTGTTGATCACTGTGCTGTTACACCAGCTTCCAAGCTTTGTTAGTGTAAGTCACTGTGCTATTACAGCAGCTTGCAAGCTTTGTCACCATTGGTCACTGTGCAGTTACAGCAGTTTCTAAGCTTCGTTACTGTTGGTCACTGTGCTGTTACACCAGCTTCCAAGCTTTGTCAGTGTTGGTCAGTGTGCTGTTACACCAGCTTCCAAGCTTTGTCAGTGTTGGTCACTGTGCTGTTACACCAGCTTCCAAGCTTTGTCCGTGTTGGTCACTGTACTGTTACACCAGCTTCCAAGCTTTGTCAGTGTTGGTCACTGTGCTGTTACACCAGGTTCCAAGCTTTGTCCGTGTTGGCCACTGTGCTGTTACACCAGCTTCCAAGCTTTGTCAGTGTTGGTCACTGTGCTGTTACACCAGCTTCCAAGCTTTGTCAGTGTTGGTCACTGTGCTGTTACACCAGCTTCCAAGCTTTGTCAGTGTTGGTCACTGTGCTGTTACACCAGCTTCCAAGCTTTGTCAGTGTTGGTCACTGTGCTGTTACACCAGCTTCCAAGCTTTGTCAGTGTTGGCCACTGTGCTGTTACACCAGCTTCCAAGCTTTGCCCAGTGTTGGGTCACTGTGCTGTTACACCAGCTTCCAAGCTTTGTCAGTGTTGGTCACTGTGCTGTTACACCAGCTTCCAAGGTTTGTTAGTGTTGGTCACTGTGCTGTTACAGCAGCTTCCAAGCTTTGTCAGTGTTGGTCACTGTGCTATTACAGCAGCTTCCAAGCATTGTCCGTGTTGGTCACTGTGCTGTTACACCAGCTTCCAAGCTTTGTTAGTGTTAGTCACTGTGCTATTATAGCAGCTTCCAAGCTTTGTCACCATTGGTCACTGTGCTGTTACAGCAGTTTCTAAGCTTCGTTACTGTTGGTCACTGTGCTGTAACACCAGCTTCCAAGCTTTGTCAGTGTTGGTCACTGTGCTGTTACACCAGCTTCCAAGAATCGACAGTGTTGGTCACTGTGCTGTTACACAAGCTTCAGAGCTTTGTCTGTGTTGGTCACTGTACTGTTACACCAGCTTCCAAGCTTTGTCAGTGTTGGTCACTGTGCACTTACACCAGCTTCCAAGCTTTGTCAGTGATGGTCACTGTGCAGTTACACCAGCTTCCAAGCTTTGTCCGTGTTGGTCACTGTGCTGTTTCAGCAGCTTCCAAGCTTTGTCAGTGTTGGTCATTGTGCTGTTACACCAGCTTCCAAGAATCGTCAGTGTTGGTCACTGAGCTGTTACACCAGCTTCCAAGCTTTGTCCGTGTTGGTCACTGTGCTGTTACACAAGCTTCAAAGCTTTGTCTGTGTTAGTCATTGTGCTGTTACACGAGCTTCCAAGCTTTGTCCGTGTTGGTCACTGAGCTGTTACACCAGCTTCCAAGCTTTGTCAGTGTTGGTCACTGTGCTGTTACACCAGCTTCCAAGCTTTGTCCGTGTTGGTCACCGGGCTGTTACACCAGCTTCCAAGTTTTGTCAGTGTTGGTCACTGTGCTGTTACAGCAGCTTCCAAGCTTTGTCAGTGTTGGTCACTGTGCTGTTACAGCAGCTTCCAAGCTTTGTCAGTGTTGGTCACTGTGCTTTTGCACCAGCTTCCAAGCTTTGTTAGTGTTAGTCACTGTGCTATTTCAGCAGCTTGCAAGCTTTGCCACCATTGGTCACTGTGCTGTTACAGCAGTTTCTAAGTTTCGTTACTGTTGGTCACTGTGCTGTAATACTAGCTTCCAAGCTTTGTCAGTGTTGGTCACTGTGCTGTCACACCAGCTTCCAAGAATCGTCAGTGTTGGTCACTGAGCTGTTACACAAGCTTCAAAGCTTTGTCAGTGTTGGTCACTGTGCTGTAACACTAGCTTCCAAGCTTTGTCAGTGTTAGTCACTGTACTGTTACACCAGCTTCCAAGAATCGTCAGTGTTGGTCACTGTGCTGTTACACCACTTTCAAAGCTTTGTCTGTGTTGGTCGCTGTGCTGTTACACCAGCTTCCAAGCTTTGTCAGTGTTGGTCACTGTGCTGTTACACCAGCTTCCAAGCTATGTCAGTGTTGGTCACTGTACTGTTACACCAGCTTCCAAACTTTGTCAGTGTTGGTCACTGTGCTGTTACACCAGCTTCCAAGCTTTGTCAGTGTTGGTCACTGTACTGTTACATCAGCTTCCAAGAATCGTCAGTGTTGGTCACTGTGCTGTTACAGCAGCTTCTAAGCTCTGTCAGTGTTGGTCACTGAGCTGCTTCAGCAGCTTCTAAGCTCTGTCAGTGTTGCTCACTGTGCTGTTACAGCAGCTTCTAAGCTCTGTCAGTGTTGGTCACTGTGCTGTTTACAACCAGCTTCCAAGCTTTGTCAGTGTTGGTCACTGTGCTGTTACACCAGCTTCCAAGCTATGTCAGTGTTGGTCACTGTACTGTTACACCAGCTTCCAAGCTTAGTCAATATTGGTCACTGTGCTGTTACACCAGCTTCCAAGCTTTGTCAGTGTTGGTCACTGTACTGTTACACCAGCTTCCAAGAATCGTCAGTGTTGGTCACTGTGCTGTTACAGCAGCTTCTAAGCTCTGTCAGTGTTGGTCACTGTGCTGTTTCAGCAGCTTCCAAGCTTTGTCAGTGTTGGTCACTGTGCTGTTACAGCAGCTTCCAAACTTTGTCCGTGTTGGTCACTGTGCTTTTACACCAGCTTCCAAGCTTTGTTAGTGTTAGTCACTGTGCTAATACAGCAGCTTGCAAGCTTTGTCACCATTGGTCACTGTGCTGTTACAGCAGTTTCTAAGCTTTGTTACTGTTGGTCACTGTGCTATAACATCAGCTTCCAAGCTTTGTCAGTGTTGGTCACTGTGCTGTTACACAAGCTTCAAAGCTTTGTCAGTGCTGGTTACTCTGCTGTTACACCAGCTTCCAAGCTTTGTCAGTGTTGGTCACTGTGCTGTTTTAGCAGCTTCTAAGCTCTGTCAGTGTTTGTCACTGTGCTGTTACACCAGCTTAAAAGCTTTGTCTGTGTTGGTCGCTGTGCTGTTACTCCAGCTTCCAAGCTTTGTCAGTGCTGGTTACTCTGCTGTTACACCAGCTTCCAAGCTTTGTCAGTGTTGGTCACTGTGCTGTTACACCAGCTTCCAAGCTTTGTCAGTGTTGGTCACTGTGCTGTTACACCAGCTTCCAAGCTATGTCAGTGTTGGTCACTATACTGTTACACCAGCTTCCAAGCTTTGTCAGTGTTGGTCACTGTACTGTTACACCAGCTTCCAAGCTTTGTCAGTGTTGGTCACTGTACTGTTACTCCAGCTTCCAAGCTTTGTCAGTGTTGGTCACTGTACTGTTACACCAGCTTCCAAGCTTTGTCAGTGTTGGTCACTGTACTGTTACACCAGCTTCCAAGCTTTGTCAGTGTTGGTCACTGTACTGCTGGTGCTGGTCAGTGTAAAAAAAACACTTCACCTCACCATCACTGTACCACACTTCACCATCACTGTACCACAATTCATCATCACTGTACCACACTTCACAATCACTGTACCACACTTCACCATTGCTGTACCACACTTCACCATCACTGTACCACACTTCACCATCACTGTACCACACCTCACCATCACTGTACCACACTTCACCATCACTGTACCACACCTCACCATCACTGTACCACACTTCACCATCACTGTACCACACCTCACCATCACTGTACCACACCTCACCATCACTGTACCACACTTCACCATCACTGTACCATACCTCACATCACTGTACCACACCTCACTATCACTGTACCACACTTCACCATCACTGTACCACACTTCATCACTGTACACCTCACCATCACTGTACCACTCCTCAGCATCACTGTACCACACTTCACCATCACTGTACAACACTTCACCATCACTGTACCACACCTCACCATCACTGTACCACACTTCACTATCACTGTTCCACACCTCACTATCACTGTACCCCACCTCACTATCACTGTGCCACACCTCACTATCACTGTTCCATACGTCACCATCACTGTTCCACAACTCACCATCACTGTACCACACCTCACCATCACTGTACCACACCTCACCATCACTGTACCACACCTCTCTATCACTGTATCACACCTCACTGTCACTGTACCATACCTCTCCATCACTGTGCCACACCTCAAAATCACCGTACCACACCTCACTGTCACTGTACTACACCTCACCATCAGTGTGCCACACCTCACCATCACTGTACCACACCTCACCATCACTGTACCACACCTCACCAACACTAAACCACACGTCACCATCTCTGTACCACGCCTCTCCATCACTGTACCACACCTCGCCATCACTGTACCACACCTCACCATCACTGTACCACACCTCACCATCACTGTACCACACACCAGCAACACTATGCCACTCCTCACCATCACTTTACTACACCTCAGTGTCACTGTACCACAGCTCACTATCACTGTACCACACCTCACCATCACTGTACTACACTTCACTATCACTGCACCACACCTCACCATCACTGTACCAAACCTCACCGTCACTGTACCACACCTCACCATCATTGTACCACACCTCACCATCATTGTACCACACCTCATCATCACTGTACCTCATCTCACCATCACTGTACCTCACCTCACTATCAATGTACCACACCTCACCATCACTGTACCTCACCTCACCATCACTGTACCACACCTCACTATCACTGTACACCCCTCACCATCACTGTACCACACTTCACCATCACTGTATCACACTTCACCATCACTGTACCACACCTCACCAACACTATACCACACATCACCAACACTGTAAAACACCTCACCAACACTATACCACACCTCACCATCACTGTACCACATCTCACCATCACTGTACCACACCTCACCATCACTGCACCTCACCATCACTGTACCACACCTCAACGTCATTGTACCACACCTCACCATCACTGAACCACACCTCACCATCACTGTACTACACCTCACCATTAGTGTACCACACCTCACATCACTGTACCACACTTCTCCAACACTATACCACACCTCACCATGACTGTACCACACCTCAACATCACTGTGATACACCTCACTATCACTGTGCCACACTTCACTATCACTACCACTCCTCACCATCACTGTACCACACCTATCACTGTACCACACCTCATAATCACTGTACCAGACATCATCACTGTACCACACCTCAATATCACTGTACCACACCTCACCATCACTGTACCACACCTCACCATCATTGTACCACACCTCACAATCACTGTACCTCACCTCACCATCACTGTACCACACCTCACAATCACTGTACCTCAGCTCACCATCACTGTAGCTCACCTCACCATCACTGTACCACACCTTACTATCACTGTACACACCTCACCATCACTGTACCACACCTCACCATCACTGTATCACACTTCACAATCACTGAACCACACCTCACCATAACTGTACTACACCTCACCTTCACTGTACGACACCACACCATCACTACCACACCTCAGTCACTGTACCACACCTCACTATCACAGTACCACACCTCACAATGACTGTACCACACCTCACCCTCACTGTACCACAGCTCACTATCACTGTGCCACATCTCACCATCCCTGTACCACACCTCACCTTCACTGTACCACACCTCAACAACACTGTACCTCACCTCACTGTCACTGTACCACACCTCACAATCACTGTCCCACACCTCACTATCACTGTACCACACCTCACTATCACTGTATCACACCTCACCATCACTGTACCACACCTCACTATCACTGTACCACACATCACTGTACCACAGCTCACCATCTCTGTACCACACCTATCGCTGTACCACACCTCACTATCACTGTACTACCTCTCATCATCACTGTACCACACCTCACCATCACGGTACCACACCTCACCAACACTACCGCACCTTACCATCACTGTACAACACACCACTCTACCACACCTCACCATCACTGTACCACACCTCACTATCACTGTACCACACCTCACTATCACTGTACCACTCCTCACCATCACTGTACCACACCTCACCATCACTGTACCACACCTCAATATCACTGTACCACACCTCTCTATCACTGTACTACCCATCACCATCACTGTACTACCCATCACCATCACTGTACCACACCTCACCATCACGGTACCACACCTCACCAACACTACCACACCTTACGATCACTGTACAACACACTACCACTGTACCACACCTCACCATCACTGTACCACACCTCATCATCACTGTACCACACCTCACCATCACTGTACCACACCTCACTATCACTGTACGGCACCTCACCATCGCTGTACCACAACTCACCATCACTGTGCCACACCTCACTATCACTGTACCACACCTCACCATCACTGTACCACACCTCACCATCCCTGTACCACACTTCACCTTCACTGTACCACTCCTCCATAACACTGTACCACACCTCACCATCTCCGTACCACACCTCACTATCACTATACCACACCTCACTATCACTGTACCACCTCACTATCACTGTACCAAACCTAACCATCACTGTACCACACCTCTCCATCACTGTACCACCCCTCACCATCACTGTGCCGCACATCACCCTCCCTGTACCACACCTCACCTTCACTGTACCACATCTCACCAACACTGTACCACACCTCACGATCTCCGTACCACACCTCACTATCACTGTACCACACCTCACCGTAACTGTACCACACCTCACCGTCGCTGTACCACACCTCACTATCACTGTACCACACCTTACTATCATGTTCCACACCTCACTATCACTGTACCACACCTCAGCATCTCTGTACCACACCTCCCTATCACTGTATCACACCTCATCATCACTGTACCACACCTCACCATCACTGTACCACACCTCACCATCACTGTACCACACCTCACTATCACTCTGCCGCACCTCACGATCACTGTACCACACCTCACGATCACTACCACACCTCACCATCACTGTACCACACCTCACCATCACTGTACCACACCTCACTGTCACTGTACCTCACCTCACCATCACTGTACCACACCTCACCATCACTGTCCCACATTTCACTATCACTGTACCACACCTCACTATCAACTGTACCACACCTTACCATCACTGTACCACACCTCACTATCACTGTACCACACCTCATCATCACTGTACCACAGCTCACCATCACTGTACCACACCTCATCACTGTACCACACCTCACCATCACTGTACCACACCTATCACTGTACCACACCTATCACTGTACCACACCTCACTATCACTGTACCACACCTATCACTGTACCACACCTCACTATCACTGTACCACACCTTATTATCACTGTACCACACCTCTCCACCACTGTACCTCACCATCACTGTACCACACCTCAGTATCACTGGACCACACCTCACTATCACTGGACCACACCTCACTATCACTGTACCACACCTCACTATCACTGTACCACACCTCACTATCACTGTACCACACCTCACTATCACTGGACCACACCTCACTATCACTGTACCACACCTCACTATCACTGTACCACACCTCACTATCACTGGACCACACCCTCACTATCACTGGACCACACCTCACATCACTGTACCACCTCACTATCACTGGACCACACCTCACTATCACTGTACCACACCTCACTATCACTGTACCACACCTCACTATCACTGTACCACACCTCACTATCACTGTACCACACCTCACTATCACTGGACCACACCTCACTATCACTGGACCACACCTCACTATCACTGGACCACACCTCACCATCACTGTACCACACCTCACTATCACTGGACCACACCTCACTATCACTGGACCACACCTCACTATCACTGTACCACACCTCACCATCACTACCACACCTCACTATCACTGGACCACACCTCACTATCACTGTACCACACCTCACTATCACTGTACCACACCTCACTATCACTGGACCACACCTCAGTATCACTGTACCACACCTCACTATCACTGTACCACACCTCACTATCACTTGACCACACCTCACTATCACTGTAACCACAACCTCACTATCACTGGACCACACTCACTATCACTGGACCACACCTCACTATCACTGGACCACACCTCACTATCACTGGACCACACCTCACTATCACTGTACCACACCTCACTATCACTGTACCACACCTCATTATCACTGGACCACAACCTCACCATCACTACCACACCTCACTATCACTGGACCGCACCTCACTATCACTGACCACACCTCACTATCACTGGACCACACCTCACTATCACTGGACCACACCTCACCATCACTACCACACCTCACCATCCACTACCACACCTCACCATCACTACCACACCTCACCATCACTACCACACCTCACCATCACTACCACACCTCACTATCACTGACCACACCTCACTATCACTGGACCACACCTCACTATCACTGGACCACACCTCACTATCACTGTACCACACCTCACCATCACTGTACCACACCTCACCATCACGGACCACACCTCACTATCACGGACCACACCTCACCATCACTACCACACCTCACCATCACTACACACCTCACCATCATACACACCTCACCATCACTACACACCTCACCATCACTACCACCACCACTATCACTGGACCACACCTCACTATCACTGGACCACACCTCCTATCACTGGACCACACCTCACTATCACTGTACCACACCCACTATCACTGGACCACACCTCACTATCACTGGACCACACCTCACTATCACTGGACCACACCTCACTATCACTGGACCACACCTCACTATCACTGTACCACACCTCACTATCACTGGACCACACCTCACCATCACTACCACACCTCACTATCACTGGACCGCACCTCACTATCACTGGACCACACCTCACCATCACTACCACACCTCACCATCACTACCACACCTCACCATCACTACCACACCTCACCATCACTACCACACCTCACCATCACTACCACACCTCACCATCACTACCACACCTCACTATCACTGGACCACACCTCACTATCACTGGACCACACCTCACTATCACTGGACCACACCTCACCATCACTACCACACCTCACCATCACTGTACCACACCTCACTATCACTGTACCACACCTCACTATCACTGGACCACACCTCACTATCACTGGACCACACCTCACTATCACTGGACCACACCTCACTATCACTGGACCACACCTCACTATCACTGGACCACACCTCACTATCACTGTACCACACCTCACTATCACTGTACCACACCTCACTATCACTGTACCACACCTCACTATCACTGAACCACACCTCACTATCACTGGACCACACCTCACTATCACTGTACCACACCTCACTATCACTGGACCACACCTCACTATCACTGTACCACACCTCACTATCACTGGACCACACCTCACTATCACTGGACCACACCTCACTATCACTGGACCACACCTCACTATCACTGGACGGAGTATAAAAACAGTGTTCTTGCTCTCACTATTTTACAATGATTCAAACATTATCTCCTTTTTTTTTGTTACTCTCAAACGAGAATTTTTGTCCGATATTTGGCGAATTTTTCATTTTATTTGTGCTCTGGTGCTTGTAATATTGCAGGAGCAAGCAATATTGGTGAGAGAGAGAATGAGAGAGAGAATGAGAGACAGAGAGAGAGAGAGAGAGGGGGCGAGACAGAGAGTACATTATCCAACACTTCAATATATATATTTCTCGAGGTGGATGTGAATCTCTCTTTATCTCTCTCTCTCTCTCTCTCTCTCTCTCTCTGTATTACACAGGGTTTGGCAAGGTTAGGTTTACGATCCTAACTTTATTGACAAGCTATTTGCAGGTTAAGGATTCCTAACCTTGTTGACAAGGTATCTCTCTCTCTCTCTCTCTCTTTCTCTCACTCTGTGTATCTACCTCTCAGTTGTTTCTAACACCTGTAAGACCCAGGAGAGTCTTGGGTGGTCACGAGGGTCCCTTCAAGATTGTTCACTACTTCCCACAGTCTTGCATTGCTTTCTAGATTATCTTGATTGGTACTAGAAGTCCCTGATGGATTTCTGGAATCTCTGGAGGATTTCAGAGTCTCTGAGGGATTCACGAAGTCTTTGGTGGGTTTCTGGAGCCCTTGAAGGATTCCTGAGTCCCTGAGGGATTCGTGGAGTCCCTAAGGGATTCGTGGAGTCCCTGACTGTTTCATGTTTGTTGTTGCAGTGTCTGACAAGTTGTGTTTGCTTCATTATAGGTGAGATCTACACAAATTTTACTCCATGTTCTGTTCTGTGGTGTTGGTGATGACAGCCACGAGACATGTTCTGTGGTGTTGGTGAAGTGGGTGATGACAGCCACGAGACATGTTCTGTGGTGCTGGTGAGGTGGGTGATGACAGCCACGAGACATGTTCTGTGGTGTTGGTGAGGTAGGGTGATGACAGCCACGAGACATGTTCTGTGGTGCTGGTGAGGTGGGTGATGACAGCCACGAGACATGTTCTGTGGTGCTGGTGAGGTGGGTGATGACAGCCACGAGACATGTTCTGTGGTGTTGGTGAGGTAGGTGATGACAGCCACGAGACATGTTCTGTGGTGCTGGTGAGGTGGGTGATGACAGCCCGAGACATGTTCTGTGGTGCTGGTGAGGTGGGTGATGACAGCCACGAGACATGTTCTGTGGTGCTGGTGAGGTGGGTGATGACAGCCACGAGACATGTTCTGTGGTGCTGGTGAGGTGGGTGATGACAGCCACGAGACATGTTCTGTGGTGCTGGTGAGGTGGGTGATGGCAGCCACGAGACATGTTCTGTGGTGCTGGTGAAGTGGGTGATGGCAGCCACGAGACATGTTCTGTGGTGCTGGTGAGGTGGGTGATGACAGCCACGAGACATGTTCTGTGGTGCTGGTGAGGTGGGTGATGACAGCCACGAGACATGTTCTGTGGTGTTGGTGAAGTGGGTGATGGCAGCCACGAGACATGTTCTGTGGTGTTGGTGAGGTGGGTGATGACAGCCACGAGACATGTTCTGTGGTGCTGGTGAAGTGGGTGATGGCAGCCACGAGACATGTTCTGTGGTGTTGGTGAAGTGGGTGATGGCAGCCACGAGACATGTTCTGTGGTGTTGGTGAAGTGGGTGATGACAGCCACGAGACATTTTCTGTGGGGTGATTGGGTTTTACACGAGCTGTTCTGTTGTTGGTGATTTGTGTTTTACGCACAGAATGTTGTTGTTGTGAAGGGGGTGGGGCACCACAATGTCTGGGGGATGGGGTGGGTATGAAGCCTGAACATCCTTAATCCATTGTCGAATTGTATTAAGATCTTTTTAGTACAAAAAAGTCGTTTTTGTGAATAAAACTTTGTTCAATTCTCACACAGCTGTTTATTATAAAATTTGACTGAAAACAACACCTGGAGAGTTTCTCGTTATTAACTTTATTAAATAGTTATTAGGAAACAACAAAACTTTCTGATAAATTTATGTCTTATATACACTTATAATTACAAAAAAACCAAGACTCCAGTTCACCTGTTATTTACACATACTAAGACTTAAAATAACTGTATCAGAAGGTTCCTGTGTTTTGTTATTGCTGTTTTAATTTAAGCAGAAAAAATTATTGGGTTATAAACAGGGTTGATGGGTTAATGCTGTATTAACATTTATGGTAAAAAATCCTTTATACACTGAGCCATGATGGCTTCACCTGCCGCCTTCCACAACTACTGAACTAAGACCTCAAACACCTCTCTTTCCGCACTGTCCTGGTCACTGCCTAAACTGACACGAACAAAACACGTTCATTCCAGTTCAATCCGGGAAACTATGTTATTAAAAATCTTATTTTTCTGTATTTCACTGCGCAACAACTGTGCATGTGTGATGCTGTGTATTATACATGTGATGTATGTGTGATGCTGTGTATTATACATGTGATGTATGTGTGATGCTGTGTATTATACATGTGATGTATGTGTGATGCTGTGAAATTAAATACATGTGATGTATGTGTGATGCTGTGTATTATACATGTGATGTATGTGTGATGCTGTGTATTATACATGTGATGTATGTGTGATGCTGTGTATTATACACAGTGAGTATTGTGATGCTGTGTATTATACATGTGATGTATGTGTGATGCTGTGTATTATACATGTGATGTATGTGTGATGCTGTGTATTATACATGTGATGTATGTGTGATGCTGTGTATTAACATGTGTTTGTATTGTGATGCTGTGTATTACACATGTGATGATATTTTGATGCTGGTGTATTATACATGTGTTTGTATGTGTGATGCTGTGTATTACACATGTGTTGTTTTGTGTGATGCTGTGTATTACACATGTGATGTATGTGTGATGCTGTGTATTACACAGGGTGTGTATTGTGATGCTTTTAAATTACACATTGTTGATGTGTGATGCTGTGTATTACACATGTGATGTATGTGTGATGCTGTGTATTACACATGTGTTGATGTGTGATGCTGTGTATTACACATGGGTTTATGTGTGATGCTGTGTATTAACACATGTGATGTAGTGTGATGCTGTGTTTTACACATGTGTTGTATGTGTGATGCTGTGTATTACACATGTGATGTATGTTGATGCTGTGTATTACACATGTGATGTATGTGTGATGCTGTGTATTACACATGTGATGTATGTGTGATGCTGTGTATTACACATGTGATGTATGTGTGATGCTGTGTATTACACATGTGTTGTATGTGTGATGCTGTGTATTACACATGTGTTGTATGTGTGATGCTGTGTATTACACATGTGATGTATGTGTGATGCTGTGTATTACACATGTGTTGTATGTGTGATGCTGTGTATTACACATGTGATGTATGTGTGATGCTGTGTATTACACATGTGTTGTATGTGTGATGCTGTGTATTACACATGTGTTGTATGTGTGATGCTGTGTATTACACATGTGTTGTATGTGTGATGCTGTGTATTACACATGGTTGTATGTGTGATGCTGTGTATTACACATGTGTTTGTATGTGGTGATGCTGTGTATTACACATGTGTTGTATGTGTGATGCTGTGTATTACACATGTGTTGTATGTGTGATGCTGTGTATTACACATGTGATGTATGTGTGATGCTGTGTATTACACATGTGTTTGTATGTGTGATGCTGTGTATTACACATGTGTTGTATGTGTGATGCTGTGTATTACACATGTGTTGTATGTGTGATGCTGTGTATTACACATGTGTTGTATGTGTGATGCTGTGTATTACACATGTGTTGTATGTGTGATGCTGTGTATTACACATGTGTTGTATGTGTGATGCTGTGTATTACACATGTGTTGTATGTGTGATGCTGTGTATTACACATGTGATGTATGTGTGATGCTGTGTATTACACATGTGTTGTATGTGTGATGCTGTGTATTACACATGTGTTGTATGTGTGATCTGTGTATTACACATGTGTTGTATGTGTGTGCGTGTATTACACATGTGTTGTATTGTGATGCTGTGTATTACACATGTGTTGTATGAGTGATGCTGTGTATTACACATGTGATGTATGTGTGATGCTGTGTATTACACATGTGTGTATGTGTGAAGCTGTGTATTACACATGTTGTATGTGTGATCTGGTGTATTACACATGTGTGTATTGTGTGATGCTGTGTATTACACATGTGATGTATGTGTGATGCTGTGTATTACACATTGTGTATGTGTGATGCTGTGTATTACACATGTGTTGTATGTGTGATGCTGTGTATTAACACATGTGTTGTATGTGTGATGCTGTGTATTACACATGTGTTGTATGTGTGATGCTGTGTATTACACATGTTGTATGTGTGATGCTGTGTATTACACATGTGTTGTATGTGTGATGCTGTGTATTACACATGTGTGTATGTGTGATGCCTGTGTATTACACATGTGATGTATGTGTGATGCTGTGTATTACACATGTGTTGTATGTGTGATGCTGTGTATTACCATGTGTTTGTATGTGTGATGCTGTGGTATTACTGCATGTGTTTATGTGTGACTGTTTACATGTGTTTATGTGTGATGCTGTTATTACGCATGTGTGTATGTGTGATGCTGTGTATTACGCATGAGATGTATGTGTGATGCTGTTATTACACATGTGTTATGTGTGATGCTGTGTATTACACATGTGTGTAGTTGTGTGCTGTGTATTACCATGTGATGTATGTGTGATGCTGTGTATTACACATGTTGTTGTATGTGTGATGCTGTGTATACACATGTGTTGTATGTGTGATGCTGTGTATACACATGTGTTGTATGTGATTCTGTGTATTACACATGTGTGTATGTGGATGCTGTGTATTACACATGTTGTATGTGTGATGCTGTGTATTACACATGTGTTGTATGTGTGATGCTGTGTATTACACATGTGATGTATGTGTGATGCTGTGTATTACACATGTGATGTATGTGTGATGCTGTGTATTACACATGTGTGTATGTGTGATGCTGTGTATTACACATGTGTTTGTATGTGTGATGCTGTGTATTACACATGTGTTGTATGTGTGATGCGTGTATTACACATGTTTGTATTGTGATGCTGTGTATTACACATGTGTGTATGTGTGATGCTGTGTATTACACATGTGTTGTATGTGTGATGCTGTGTATTACACATGTGATGTATGTGTGATGCTGTGTATTACACTGTGTTTATGTGTGATGCTGTGTATTACACATGTGTGTATATGTGATGCTGTGTATTACACATGTGTTGTATGTGTTGATGCTGTGTATTACACATGTGTGTATGTGTGATGCTGTGTATTACACATGTTGTATGTGTGATGCTGTTGTATTACACATGTGATGTATGTGTGATGCTGTGTATTACACATGTGTTGTATGTGTGATGCTGTGTATTACACATGTTTGTATGTGTGATGCTGTGTATTAACATGTATTTATGTGTGATGCTGTGTATTACACATGTGTTTGTATGGTGATGCTGTGTATTACACATTGGTTGTGTATGTGTGATGGTGTGTATTACACATGTGTTGTATGTGTGATGCTGTGTATTACACATGTGTTGTATGTGTGATGCTGTGTATTACACAGTGTGTTAATGTGTGATGCTGTGTATTACACATGTGTTGTATTGTGATGCTGTGTATTACACATGTGTTGTATGTGTGATGCTGTGTATTACGCATGTATGTATGTGTGATCTGTGTATTAACATGTGTTGTATGTGTGATGCTGTGTATTACGCAGTGTTGTATGTGTGATGCTGTGTATTACCATGTGTTGTATGTGTGATGCTGTGTATTACGCATGTGTTGTATGTGTGATGCTGTGTATTACGCATGTGTTTGTATGTGTGATGCTGTGTATTACCATGTGATGTATGTGTGATGCTGTGTATTACACATGTGTGTATGTGTGATGCTGTGTATTACACATGTGATTGTATGTGTGATGCTGTGAAATTACACATGTGATATGTGTGATGCTGTGATTACACATGTGTTGTATGTGTGATGCTGTGTATTACACATGTGTTGTATGTTGATGCTGTGTATTACACATGTGATGTATGTTGATGCTGTGTATTACACATGTGTTGTATGTGTGATCTGTGTATTACACATGTGTGTATGTGTGATGCTGTTATTACACATGTGAGTGTATGTGTGATGCTGTGTATTACACATGTGATGTATGTGATGTGCTGTGTATTACACATGTGATGTATGTGTGATGCTGTGATTACACATGTGAGTTTATGTGTGATGCTGTGTATTACACATGTGATGTATGTGTGATGCTGTGTATACACATGTGATGTATGTGTGATGCTGTGTATTACACTGTGTTGTATGTGTGATGCTGTGTATTACACATGTGTTGTATTGTGATCTTGTATTACACATGTGTTGTATGTGTGATGCTGTGTATTACACATGTGTTGTATGTGTGATTAAGTGTTTCACATGTGTTGTATGTGAAGCTGTGTATTACACATGTGATGTATGTGTGAGCTGTGTATTACACATGTGATGTAGTGTGATGCTGTGTATTACACATGTGATTATGTGAATGCTGTGTATTACACTTGATGTATGTGGATGCTGTGTATTACACATGTGTTTGTATGTTGATGCTGTGTATTACACATGTGTTGTATGTGTGATGCTGTGTATTACACATGTGATGTATGTGTGATGCTGTGTATTACACATGTGTTGTATGTGTGATGCTGTATATTACACATGTGTTGTATGTGTGATGCTGTGTATTACACATGTGATGTATGTGTGATGCTGTGTATTACACATGTGATGTATGTGTAACTTTAACAAGTGTGTATGGCTTTGATGCCTCACTTACGTCAGTGATCAAGACCACAGCTGTGTCTGTGTTACTACTGTGTATGTGTTACAGCTGTGTCTGTTACTGTTGTGTCTGTGTTACAGCTGTGTCTGTTACTGCTGTGTCTATGTTACTGTTCTGTCTGTGTTACTGTTGTGTCTGTGTTACTACTGTGCCTGTGTTACAGCTGAGTCTGTGTTACTCCTGTGTCTTTGTTACTGCTGTGTCTGTGTACAGATGTGTTCTTCTTACTGCTGTGTAATGTTACTGTTGTGTCTGTGTTACTGTCTGTGTCTGTGTTACTAATGTGTTCTGTGTTACAGGCTGTGTCTGCGTATATGCTGTGTCGGTGTTACTGTTGTGTCTGTTTACTACTGTGTCGTTTACTGCATGTTGTCTTCTTACTGGCGTGTCTGTTACTGTGTGTTTGTGTTTACTGTTGTGTCTGTGTTACTGCTGTGTCTGTGTTACTGCTGTGTCTGTGTTACTGCTGTGTCTGTGTTACTGCTGTGCCTGTATTATTGTTGTGTCGGTGTTACCGTGTGTCTATATAACTGCTGTGTCTGTGTTACTTCTGTGTCTGTGCTATTGATGTGTCCGTGTTACTGCCGTGTTTGTGTTACTGCCGTATCTGTGTTACTGCCGTGTTTGTGTTACTGCCGTATCTGTGTTACTTCGTTGTTTGTGTTACTGCTGTGCCTGTGTTACTGCTGTGTCTGTGTTTCTGCTGTGTCTGTGTTACTGCTGTGTCTGTGTTACTGCTGTGTCTGTGTTACTGCGTTCTGCGTTATCTGCTGTGTCATGTGTTCTGTTGTGTCTGTGTTACTGCTGTGTCTGTGTTACTGCTGTGTCTGTATTATTGCTGTGTCGGTGTTACTGTTGTGTCTATATAACTGCTGTGTCTGTGTTACTTCTATGTCTGTGCTATTGCTGTGTCCGTGTTACTGCTGTGTTTGTGTTACTGCCGTGTCTGTGTTACTGCTGTGTCTGTGTTACTGCTGTGTCTGGTTTACTGCTGTGTCTGTGTTATGCTGTGTCGGTGCTACTGTTTGTGTCTGTGTAATGGCGTGTCTGTGTTACTGCTGTGTCCGTGTTACTCTGTATCTGCGTTACTTTGTCTGTGTTACTGCTGTGTCTGTGTTACTGCTGTGTCTGTGTTACTGCTGTGTCTGTGTTACTGCTGTGTCTGTGTTACTGCTGTGTCTGTGTTACTGCTGTGTCTGTGTTACTGCTGTGTCTGTGTTACTCTTGTCTGTGTTATTCTTGTTGTGTAGGGCTGTGTACTATTGCTGTCTGTGTTACTGCTGTGTCTGTGTTTACTTGCGTTCTGTGTTACTGTGTGTCTGTGTACTGCTGTGTTTGTTTACTGCTGTATCTGTGTTACTGTTGTGTCCTGTGTACTGCCTGTGCTGTTTGTTACTGCTTGTGTCTGTGTTACTGCGTGTCTGTGTTACTGCTGTGCTTCTGTGGTCTGTGTTACTGCTGTGGCCTGTGTTACTGCTGTGTCTGTGTTACTGCTGTGTCTGTGTTACTGCTGTGTCTGTGTTACTGCTGTGTCTGTGTTACTGCTGTGTCTGTTACTGCTGTGTCTGTGTTACCGCTGTGTCTGTGTTACTTCTTTGTCTGTGTTACTTCTTTGTCTGTGTTACTGCTGTGTCTGTGTTACTCTGATCGTTGTACTGCTGTGTCTGTGTTACTTTTTGTCTGTGTTACTGCTGTGTCTGTGTTACTTCTTTGTCTGTGTTTACTGCTGTGTCTTGTTACTGCTGTGTCTGTGTTACTGCTGTGTCTGTGTTACTGCGTGTCTGTGTTACTGCTGTGTGTGTTACTGTTGTGTCCTGTTTACTGCTGTGTCTGTGTTACTTCTTTGTTTGTGTTACTGCTGTGCCTGTGTTACTGCTGTGTCTGTGTTACTGCTGTGTCTGTGTTACTGCTGTGTCTGTGTTACTGCTGTGTCTGTGTTACTGCTGTGTCTGTGTTACTTCTTTGTCTGTGTTACTGCTGTGTCTGTGTTACTGCTGTGTTTGTGTTACTGCCGTATCTGTGTTACTGTTGTGTCTGTGATACTGCTGTGTTTGTGTTACTGCTGTGCCTGTGTTACTGCTGTGCCTGTGTTACTGCTGTGCCTGTGTTACTGCTGTGTCTGTGTTACTGCTGTGTCTGTGTTACTGCTGTGTCTGTGTTACTGCTGTGTCTGTGTTACTGCTGTGTCTGTGTTACTGCTGTGTCTGTGTTACTTTGTCTGTGTTACTTCTTTGTCTGTGTTACTGCTGTGTCAGTCTTACTGCTGTATCTGTGTTACTGCTGTGTCTGTGTTACTGCTGTGTCTGTGTTACTTTTTTGTCTGTGTTACTGCTGTGTCTGTATTACTTCTTTGTCTGTGTTACTTGCTGTGTCCTGTGTACTGCTGTGTCTGTGTTACTGCTGTGTCTGTGTTACTGCTTGTGTCTGTGTTACTGTGTGTCTGTGTTACTGCTGTGTCTGTGTTACTTCTTTGTTTGTGTTACTGCTGTGCCTGTGTTACTGGCGTGTCTGTGTTACTGCTGTGTCTGTGTTACTGCTGTGTTGTTACTGCTGTGCTTTGTTACTGCTGTGTCTGTGTACTTCTTTGTCTGTGTTACTGCTGTGTCTGTGTTACTGCTCTGTCTGCGTACTGCTTGTGTCTGTGTTACGTTGTGTCTGTTACTGCTGTGATCTGTGTTACTACGTGTGATCTGTAGTATGCTGTGTCGGTGTTACTGTTGTTTATAAACTGCTGTGTCTGTGTTACTCTGGTCTGTGCAGTTGCTGTGTCCGTGTTACTGCTGTGTTTGTGTTACTGCCGTGTCTGTGTTACTGCTGTGTTTGTATTACTGCCGTGTCTGTCTTACTGCTGTGTCTGTGTTACTGCTGTGTCTGTTTTACTGCTGTGTCTGTGTTATTGCTGTGTCGGTGCTATTGTTGTGTCTGTGTTACTGCTGTGTCTGTGTTACTGCTGTGTCCGTGGTACTGCTGTGTCTGTGTTTCTGCTGTGTCTGTTACTGCTGTGTCGGTGTTACTGTTGTCTGTTACTGCTGTGTCTGTTACTGCTGTGTCTGCGATACTGCTGTGTTTGTGTTATTGCTGTATCTGCGTTACTGTTGTGTCTGTGTTACTGTTGTGTCTGTGTTACTGCTGTGTCTGTTACTGCTGTGTCTGTGTTACTGCTGTGTCTGTGTTACTGCTGGATCTGTGTTACTGCTGGATCTGTTACTTCTTTGTCTGTGTTATTGCTTTGTCTGTGTTACGGCTGTGTCTGCGTTACTGCTGTGTCTGTGTTACTGCTGTGTTTGTGTTTCTGCCGTATCTGTTACTGTTGTGTCTGTGATACTGCTGTGTTTGTGTTACTGCCGTATCTGTTACTGTTGTGTCTGTGATACTGCTGTGTTTGTGTTACTGCTGTGTCTGTGTTACTGCTGAGTCTGTGTTACTGCTGTGTTTGGTTACTGCCGTATCTGTTACTGTTGTGTCCTGTGATACTGCTGTGTTTGTGTTACTGCCGTATCTGTTACTGTTGTGTCTGTGATACTGCTGTGTTTGTGTTACTGCTGTGTCTGTGTTACTGCTGAGTCTGTGTTACTGCTGTGTTTGTGTTACTGCCGTATCTGTTACTGTTGTGTCTGTGATACTGCTGTGTTTGTGTTACTGCCGTATCTGTTACTGTTGTGTCTGTGTTACTGCTGTGTTTGTGTACTGCCGTATCGTTTACTGTGTGTCTGTGATAACTGCTGTGTTGTGTTACTGCTGTGTCTGTGTTACTGCTGAGTCTGTGTTACTGCTGTGTCTGTGTACTGCTGTGTCTGTATTACTGCTGTGTCTCCGTTACTGCTGTGTCTGTGTTACTGCTCTGTCTGTTACTGATGTGTCTGTGTTACTGCTGTGTCTGTGGTTACTAGCTGCGTCTGTGTTTCTGCTGTGTCTGTGTCTGCTGTGTATTTACTATGCTTGTCTGTGTTGCGCTGTGCGCGTTACTGTTGTGTCTTGTTACTGTGTGTCTGTGTACTGCTGTGTCTGTGTTAGCTGTGTCTGTGGTACTGCTGTGTCTGTGGTACTGCTGGTCTGTACTACTCGTGTCGTGTACTGCTGTGTCTGTTTACTGTTGATCTTTGGTACTGCCTGGTCTGTGTTGCTGCTGTGTCTGTGTTACGCTGATGTCTGTGTCACTGCGTATCTGTATTACTGTTGTGTCTGTGTTTGCTAGCTGTAGCCTGTGTTACTGCTTGTATTTGTTACTGCTGTGTCTGTGTACGCTGTGTCTGTGTTCACGACTGGTCGGGTTTACTGCTGTGTCTGTGTTACTGGTGTCTGTGTTACTGCTGTGTCTGTGTTACTGCTGTGTCTGTGTTACTGCTGTGTCTGTGTACCTGCTGTGTCTGTTTACTGCTGGCTGGTTACTGCTTTGTCTGCGTTACTGTGTGTCTGTGTTACTGTTGTGTCTGTGGTACTGCTGTGTCTGTGTTACCTGCTGTCTGTGGTACTGCTGTCTGTGGTTCTGCCTGGGTCTGTGTTACTGCTGTGTCTGTGTACTGTGTACTTGACGCTGGTGCGTGTGCTGCTGTCTGTGTTACTGCTGTGTCTGTGTTACGCTGTAATCTGTATACTGCTGTGTCGTGTTACTGTGTGTCTGTGTTACTAGCTGTGTCTGTGTGACTGCTGTGTCTGTGGTTACTGCTGTGTCTGTGTTACTGCTGTGTCTGTGTTACTGCTGTTCTGTTTACTGCTGTGTCTGTGCTACTGCTGTGTCTGTGTACTGCTGTGTCTGTGTTTCCTCCTGTGTCGTGTTACTGCTGTGTCTGTGTGCTGCTGTAGTCTGTTACTAGCGTGTCTGTTATACTAGCTGTATCTGTATACTGCTGTGTCGTGTTACTGCGTGTCTGGTTACTGCTGTTCTGTGTTACTGCTGTGTCTGTGTTACTGCTGTGTACCTGTTAACTGCTGTGGTCGTGTTACTGCTGTGTCTGTGTTACTGCTGTGTCTGTGTTACTGCTGTGTCGTGTTACTGCTGTGTCTGTTACTGCTTGTGTCTGTGTTACTTGGTCCTGTTAACTGCTGTGTCTGTGTTACTGCGTGTCTGGTTACTGCTGTGTCTGTGTTACTGCTGTGTCTGTGTTACTGCTGTGTCTGTTACTGCTGTGTCTGTGTTACTGCTGTGTCTGTGTTACTGCTGTGTCTGTGTTACTGCTGTGTCTGTGTTACTGCTGTGTCTGTTACTGCTGTGTCTGCGTTACTGCTGTGTCTGTGTTACTGCTGTGTCTGTGTTACTGCTGTGTCTGCGTTACTGTTGTGTCTGTGTTACTGCTGTGTCTGTGTTACTGCTGTTGTTATTATTATTATTATTATTATTATCACACTGGACGATTCCCACCAAGGCAGGGTAGCCACCAAGGCAGGGTGGCCACCAAGGCAGGGTAGCCACCAAGGCAGGGTAGCCACCAAGGCAGGGTAGCCACCAAGGCAGGGTGGCCACCAAGGCAGGGTGGCCACCAAGGCAGGGTGGCCACCAAGGCAGGGTAGCCACCAAGGCAGGGTGGCCACCAAGGCAGGGTAGCCACCAAGGCAGGTGGCTACCAAGGCAGGTGGCCACCAAGGCAGGGTGGCCACCAAGGCAGGGTGGCCACCAAGGCAGGGTGGCCACCAAGGCAGGGTAGCCACCAAGGCAGGGTGGCCACCAAGGCAGGGTGGCCACCAAGGCAGGTGGCCACCAAGGCAGGGTGGCCACCAAGGCAGGGTGGCCACCAAGGCAGGGTGGCCACCAAGGCAGGGTAGCCACCAAGGCAGGGTGGCCACCAAGGCAGGGTAGCCACCAAGGCAGGGTAGCTACCAAGGCAGGGTGGCCACCAAGGCAGGGTGGCCACCAAGGCAGGGTGGCCACCAAGGCAGGGTGGCCACCAAGGCAGGGTGGCCACCAAGGCAGGGTAGCCACCAAGGCAGGGTGGCCACCAAGGCAGGGTAGCCACCAAGGCAGGGTGGCTACCAAGGCAGGGTGGCCACCAAGGCAGGGTGGCCACCAAGGCAGGGTGGCCACCAAGGCAGGGTAGCCACCAAGGCAGGGTGGCCACCAAGGCAGGGTGGCCACCAAGGCAGGGTGGCCACCAAGGCAGGGTGGCCCGAAAAAGAAAAACTTTCACCATCATTCACTCCATCACTGTCTTGCCAGAAGGGTGCTTTACACTACAGTTTTTAAACTGCAACATTAACACCCCTCCTTCAGAGTGCAGGCACTGTACTTCCCATCTCCAGGACTCGAGTCCGGCCTGCCGGTTTCCCTGAACCCCTTCGTAAATGTTACTTTGCTCACACTCCAACAGCACGTCAAATATTAAAAACCATTCGTCTCCATTCACTCCTATCAAACACGCTCACGCATGCCTGCTGGAAGTCCAAGCCCCTCGCACACAAATCCTCCTTTACCCCCTCCCTCCAACCTTTCCTAGGCCGACCCCTACCCCGCCTTCCTTCCACTACAGACTGATACACTCTTGAAGTCATTGTGTTTCGCTCCATTCTCTCTACATGTCCGAACCACCTCAACAACCCTTCCTCAGCCCTCTGGACAAGTTTTGGTAATCCCGCACCTCCTCCTAACTTCCAAACTACGAATTCTCTGCATTATATTCACACCACACATTGCCCTCAGACATGCATCTCCACTGCCTCCAGCCTTCTCCTCTCTGCAACATTCATCACCCATGCTTCACACCCATATAAGAGTGTTGGTAAAACTATACTCTCATACATTCCCCTCTTTGCCTCCAAGGACAAAGTTCTTTGTCTCCACAGACTCCTAAGTGCACCACTCACCCTTTTCCCCTCATCAATTCTATGATTCACCTCATCTTTCATAGACCCATCCGCTGACACGTCCACTCCCAAATATCTGAATACATTCACCTCCTCCCATACTCTCTCCTCCAATCTGTATCCAATCTTTCATCACCTAATATTTTTGTTATCCTCTTAACCTTACTCTTTCCTGTATTCACTTTTAATTTTCTTCTTTTGCACACACTTCCAAATTCATTAACCAATCTCTGCAACTTCTCTTCAGAATCTCCCAAGAGCACATGTCACAGCAAAAGAGCAACTGTGACAACTCCCACTTTATGTGTGATTCTTCATCTTTTAACTCCACGCTCTTGCCAAGCTCGATTTACTTACAACCCCATCATAAATATTTTAAACAACCAGGGTGACATCACACATGCTTGTCTAAGGCCTATTTTACTGGGAAATAATTTCCCTCTTCTTTATTGTACTCTAACTTGAGCCTCACTATCCTCGTAAAAACTCTTCACTGTTTTCAGTAACCTACCTCCTACACCATACACTTGCAACATCTGCCACATTGCCCCCTATCCACCCTGTCATACGCCTTTTCCAAATCCATAAATGCCACAAAGACCTCTTTAGTCTTATCTAAATACTGTTCACTTATATGTTTCACTGTAAACACCTCGTCCACACACCCCCTACCTTTCCTAAAGCCTCCTTGTTCATCTGCTATCCTATTCTCCATCTTACTCTTAATTGTTTCAATAATAACTCTACCATACACTTTACCAGGTATACTCAACAGACTTATCCCCCTATAATTTTTGCACTCTCTTTTGTCCCCTTTGCCTTTATACAAAGGAACTAGGCATGCTCTCTGCCAATCCCTAGGTACCTTACCCTCTTCCATACATTTATTAAATGTATGTTGTTATGAGCTGTTTAAATCATTTTTTTCTAGTTTTGTACTTGAATATGACACATGCACGTGACACGTGAACGTGAGACATGAACATGACAAATGAAAGTGACACATGCCTGGTCACAGACCGGGCCGCGGGGGCGTTGACCCCCGAAACTCTCTCCAGGTAAACTCTCTCCAGGTAAACATGAACGTGACACATGAACGTGACACGTGAATGTCACACATGCACGTGACACATGAACATGACACATGAACGTGACACATGAACGTCACCCATGAACGTGACACATGAACGTGACACATGAATGTGACACATGGGCATGACACATAACAATGACACATGACCATGACACAAGAACATGACATATGAACATGACACATGAACATGACAAATGGGCAAAATTCTTGACTCCTTATTACATCAACGTTCCGCCTGTTCAACTGGCGTCTTCAGTTGAATACTGAGACTACTCTTAAGGGAAATGCATA